>JACEFZ010002530.1:50000-367500 GCA_014155875.1 Cepaea nemoralis
TTCAGAACCAGCTAATGTAAATAGCAAGGGTGAGAAATATAATCTGAACATAAGCATTAAAAAGACAGACACTGGTGATATGCAAGCAGTCTGAAATACTGTCAATAAAAATATTGAACTCGGGAATACAATAAACAAGCTAATTTAAATGTCTAGGGTCAATTTCACTAAATATTATAAAATGGATAGAGAAACCAACCTACATTGTGCAAAGGCAAATCAAGTTCTGTGACACCTAATGCCACTTTTATCTCATAAAAAGATACCTTTAACTAACAATGCAAATCTCGCAACACCTGCTTTTTGGCCGACATTGTACTACCAGTGTCAAACATGGATGCCTACTGCAATTAACGAGAGCAACATCATAACATCAGAGATGAGATGCCATAGAAGATGTGCGGGATTAACGATGAATGATAGAACTAGGAAAGAGGAAATTAGAAGAAGACTAAAGTAAAGCCAATCGTGCAATTTAGTAACTGATTAATTGCCATGGGATGATTAATCGGTTCAAGCGACTTCCCATATCTGCCATGGGCTTATATACAGTAGTTTTCCCTATGCAGCCCCCTTTAATGTGGTATATAATACAACATGGCTGCTACCATATTAACAACGTTTAAGTCATAACTGTGACAAACCCATACTTTCCATTTATCGCCACCATTCGTGTTTTGTCCAAACCTACTTCTTGACTGGCATTGAATATTCTAAAGAACAACACATTTATAACCTAATAAATAACTCTTTTTGAATAAAGATAACACTGATTTATGAGACACGCATAAACTTGGCGTTCCATGTGCCATCAAACGTGATTTATCATGATCATCATCATCTTCATCATAATCATCATCATCTTCATCCTCATCATCATCATCATCATCATCATCATCATCATCTTCCACTTCAGCCGTTATGCGCCGTAGGGAGGAATAATTTGCGCTCCAGAGCCCGATAGGCGGCACTGGATAGTGTCATTCCGTTTGATTGTACAATGTCTTTGATGTCGTCAACCCATGTTATTCTTTGATGTCATCAATCCATTTTCTTCTTGGACGTCTTCTTGGTCTCGTCGCAGCTGATCTTTGATGCAAGGCCAGTGATGGTAGATGATGGTGTTGCATTCTAACGACATGGCCAAACCACTTGATCTTTTCTCTTTCAATAAATGTGGCACAAGGTGTTGATCCCACTGTCTGTCTGATAACAGCATTTCTTACTCGATCTCGGATTGTTAAGTTGGCAGCTCTCCTCAGGCATCTCATCTCGCAGGTTTTGATTTTGCCAAAGTGTGATTTGGATAAAATTCAAGTTTGAGATTGGTAGCATAGTGTTGGTGTGAATATGCTGTTTATTATCCTTCGTTTTGCGGACATCGGTATATTTTCAGTATTTCGGAATGTTTCAGTATGGGTGATAGTTGATATGTAAGTCCAATCTGCAATCTTCTATGATCATACTTCCAAGATATTTGAATTCTTTAACTTGTTTCAGAGCTGCGCCATTTATCTGTATACTTAGTGAACCCGGCCACCTGCTAACTTGCATTACTTCGGTTTTGGCTGTATTTATACTCATATTGTATCTGCTGCATGTTGAACTCAGATTATTAATATGATTTTGTAGTCCGCCCTCATCGCTGTAAGACAAGCGCTGGGCGTCAGCAAATAGAAGTTCATTTTATTTCCTGTAGATCAGTTGTTTCATCTGGAGTAAAGAGTTCTAAATTATCTGAATCTGTTCTGTCAAGGTTTGCTTCTTTGGGTATTATCTACATGTATATATTAAATAGTAGAGGAGAGAGAACACATCCCTGTATCACTCCTTGTATTGACTGTGAACATATATGTATACCGTCGTGTGTTCTTACTTCACTTCGGCTCGAGTGGTACATGGCTAGGATGTTTTCTGGCAATTGTCCTTGTTATCCCTTAGTCTTCCAGGATGGTCCATAATTTGTATCTGTCTACTCTATCGAAAGCCTTTTCTGATCTACAAACACAATATTCTGCTGGTCACTATATTCGATAGTCTTTTCACATATTTGTCTAAGTGTAAATAGTGCATCAGTGCAACCTTTACTTTCCCGAAAACCGAATGGTACTTTGCTTAACTGTTGTTCAGCAATGGGTCTAGCCCTTTGTTCCAATAGCTATGCGTACATTTTCCCTATATGGCACAGGAGTGATATACCTTTACATGTTTCGCACTCTCTCACACTGCCTTTCTTGTTCCATATTGGTACTATTATTGCCTATTGCCAATCATCTTGGACGTTTTTCTTCCCATGCTATATTAAAAAGTCTTGTTATCCATTTAATTCCTGTTTTCCCAGAGGCCTGAGTAGCTTCTTTAGTTATTCCATCTGGACCAGGTGATGTGTTTTAGGACTTTTTTGTATAACTGCTTTGACTTCTGCAGGGATGAAATTTGGTTCTTGTTGTCATTGGCTTTTAGGCACAAAAATGAGGTTTTTTATGTTATTATGTGTGGGGTTAAGTAGTTCTTTACAGTATTCTGCCCACCTTGCTAGTCTTTGTTGTGGATTAAATATTGGTTTATAACCTTTTCCTTATTACAAGTGTTGCAGTAGACTAGAGGCTAGGCTGTCGCCTACCTACCCAGTGTCTTTGATTCGTATTGAAAAGGTTTCGAAGTTTTAAGACTGACTTATGATCCCAGGTCGAATCAGCCTAAAGTGGGGACCGGGAAATGTTCTTAGCAAGTAAAGGCAACCGGCCGGATACCGACGACATCAGTCACTGAGTAGTCGTTTTGTCTTCAATAGTATAAATGAATAATTGCATGAATGCATGAATGCATTAATGATGGATGAATGAATGAATGAATGAATGAATGAATGAATGAATGAATGAATGAGTGAATGAATGAATGAATGAATGAATGCTCAATGCAATTGGGGCCTGTAAAAAGGACATTTATTTTACTTACAAATGCTATTACGAAGATCGATTTTCAATGTCTCAAGTTTGGTATCCTTACACAAACTGAAAATTCGGAAAATATGTATGGATCCCTTAAATATAACAGTAAATAATCGCACGAGTATTCCATACAAAATTAGCTTAACACTCATTCTAAGACAATTTCGCTAACTAAACAGTTCACACCCGACTAAGTTTATTCAATGAAGCCTTTCTTGGAGCCAGTAACTTACGACATCCGTGAAACCATTAGTTACTAGTTGAAGGAAATATCGATTGGTGCTGAAACTCTCAAGTAGCGGGGAAATTGCAGTTTGCTGTGAATACGATTAGAGAATATTTCGTAATTTATATTAACTTTATCAGTTTACTCACACGCTTGGTACCCGGTGGGCGGAGGAGTAACTGTATTTTCTATCAGCTAATGGGGTGATTTTCAGAAACGTCTGGTAAATTCCAGACTTTATTTATCCATGATCACTTGGTGCAAACTTAGTATCCTTGTTGAAGAATCTTACTCTCCATAATTAAAATCTGAATTGATAATCTGTGAAATAAATTCTTCTTCAGTAAAGATATCATTGATGTATGAGCTATAAATTACTTTAGCGTTTCTCATCCCATCAAACATGAGCCATCAACATTTCATTAGTACAGGAGCCGCGATAACGTAGCGGTTAGACGCCCGTCTGTCAGCCCGGAGGATACGAGGTTTTATTCGCATTGGGGCGGTTTCAAATGGTTAAAATTGACCTGGGCATCCCAAATGTGTACGAGGAAATGTCTTGGGAAGTAAACTTCGGCCGTCGTGATAATGAAACCATCACCGACAGAGTGTCGACTTGTCCATACAAATATGGACCTAGCACTATATACCCATTATACCATGAGGCTTGTAAACGTCTCCATCACTTCCTGATCATTATCAGCATCGTAGTCAGTCAGAAGAGGGGCATTCACATCTAATAGTTTCATCACTTTTGTCAGTCCGGTTCTTTCCAGCACTGCATATCTGTGTGATGTGATTGTTTCTTGAAAGGCATTTGTCATGACAGTTCTGTTCAACTATCCCAGGTTTAATTTGACTATGGTGTATCTATTGTTATTTCATATAATGGTTTTTATGTATCTGTTTATTTGTGTGTGCCACTTTGATATTCATGTGTATATCTCTACATGTTTAATAGTGGCCCTGTGTGCTAGTATAATTATTTAGTGTAGTTTTTAGTTTTAGTTTAGTCGACGGATCAGCATCATGGCACACGGGTGTAACCCATAAGTGTTCCGTTCTATTTCTAACTCAAGCCTGAGTCCTGAGAATCTCAGCTCAGTGCAAGAACACCATAGCACCGGCGAGGATTCTGAAATACTTTGGGTAGATTTTTTAAACTCGAAATTGTGCCCGGACAGCACCGTTAGGCTACTCTTTTTCGATTTCCAACTGCCAAGGTATTTTTGACGTGTATTTGCGGAACAATAAATACAGGCGTCCGATCTCACTACCCAGAGACCAGGGTGTCGTGTGTTTCCTTTAAAGTGTCGTCCCTAGAGTGAGGGGAATCAACACCCACATTATTTTTAACCCCATATCATTATTCTGGAGAATCCACCAGATTCCGTCCACCACACTCCCTCAGTCAATGGATACCTCTTTCTCTCTCACTCACCACTGGATCATGCCCCCTCTCACACCTCCCCAAAACAACATACTCAACAACTCTAGCTTCTAAAAATTACTAACAAATAATTTAATGAAGCAAGGTGTATTATGTGAGAAGTGTATGTATGTGAGAGGTGTATGTGTAGAATGTGTCGTATCCTCTAGTGTATCTTTAGAATCAGACCGAACATCTCAGGAGCAACATCCAATCATCATGGTAAGGACTACACAACATCATCTGAGTCAGCACAAAAGACCTCACCAAACGATGTGTCCCTCCTGCCAGATGTAGACTATCTCCGGTAACTTGTGATAATCACGATACTAGGACATCAATCACAGTTATAGTCCGATACTGATCCTCACTTGATCATAAACACTGTCCCTAAATGTTCTTAGAGTTTGAGACTTCACAATTCCTGAATAGTGAAAACGCAGAACACTGTCCCCTGAAATTAACATTATTCCTTTCCAAGAGATGTCCTAAAGTTCTCACCCTCTCTCAAGTATTGTACATAGTCTCACAGGAATCTACTAATTTCCTTGACACTTCCTATTGTTATTTTTTCCATATAATGTGGGAAAAAAAATATTCACTAATGTTCAGGTCTCTTGTGGCGTGTAACACAAACATTATTGTTCTGAGAAGTCATCCTGTTGGATGCTTATAGGTATCGGCTCCCCAGAGCCCTGTCCTTCAGACCTTTCCTATCATAGGCCCAGTGCAAAGGCTGATGTATAAACTTTCCTGCACTACTTTCTCCAGGATTTTGAATTTGCCATGTCTCAGTGGTTTTCATCCTAACCTGAGGGAACCTGTAAAAGAGAGAACAACACACCCGGTGAGAGCAACCTGTCACTGCCCTATTGGATGAGTGTAGACCAATGGCCTCACTCAGATACATGACAGTGAACCAACTCTGTCATGGGCAGAGGAGCTCATCACCTCGGTCTAAGGTAGGGCAAGACAAGGACAGAGCAAAATGTAAAGTGTAGAACCCCAGTAGACCCCACTGGAAGATCCCACCATTGGACATTCTCCCTATCCCCCACCCATCCTCAATCTCGCTAAACATCATCCCATTTCACTATTCCCAACCAGCTGAGTACTAGACTTCTCACACTAGTTAATTTTAACAATGCGATTGCCTACTGTCGCCGATACTCCTTGACTAAATAACCACAACGCAACAACATTATGATAGAGTTCTAAACTCTATCTATAACTAAGCTATTCCACATTATTTACAGCTAGATGCTATACCGCAAATACCTTATGCAATCCTGGCTCAATCCGGAATCGAATTCACAATTTGCTATAAAAGACACATGTTAATAGATACAAAACGCATGCGATTCTATTCAACACTAGAATCGAGCCAGCTAACACTTCTGTCTAGTTCAATTCCATTCTTCCCACTTGCGGAAAAAGAATTTATGTTTTCTGCAGTCGGAGATTGTCTGAGTGACGTCATTCTCCTGTCAACAACAGGTGTTCTCAGTGGCAGACAATCCGTCCCTAACTTCACAGGAATTTTCGTCTCCTCTTTCTACAACTAAAGCAACCGTCTGTCCCTTCATCTCGCGATCAAAACAACAAGCCGACATTTCCCGTTTCCTAGGGAATTTTCAAGGACTGGCGGTTCCCTTTATCCGACGTGAATGTTTCTGTACTATTAACAAACAATGGCAGCTGTAAAAACAGGCTGTCTCTGCTAGTTTATCATCTTATCGTTAACTTACAGTGGTTCCGCGACACAGGGGGAATTTCGTTACTAGAAGTCCACGTGGAAACATCCCGTCCTCACCGGGGCTTAAACCCGGGACCTCCAGTACTCGAGGCGGACACCATACCTCGAGACCACTCAATCCCCTTTAGTAGAATTATTTCATATAGTGTGGATATCTTGCAATATATGCTTTAAAGTACCCAATTGCTTTTACTTAAATGTGTATTTTACTTTATAGTAGAGATTAAATCCATCAGTAAATCAATCAGTCTATCAGTCCTACCTGTGTGTATGTGTGTTTGTGTCTGTTTGTTCTTGTATCACACTTTGCAGCTATCTAAGGCTGTCTATCTTTACCATGTTTTCAGTTGCCTTAATTTCATTGTTCTTGGATGTCTTTTTTGTTTTTCTTTCCTCTAGACTTTTTGCATATCCTATTTACAGGACATCGCTGTCAACGCCAGCACTGCTGTTGTTGACGTCTTGGCAAGTTTACGTTCAGTAGTTTGCCATTGCTTTCTGAACAACCGGCTCCCATACAGTCACGTTAAAACCCTGCGCGACACGGTCTGCTGCCAAATCGGTCACAGCTGTGTTTCGAACGCATGTAAGCGGAATTACGATCCGTGGCCGTAACGCTTCTGTCACGGAGACGGCCCTCTAGACTGTGCTTTCCCAAAAAGCACACAGCTGTTCGGTGTTGAGAGGTAGTAGAAGTGCCTGGGGGTTCTTGGTAAAGGATAATGCTCGAAGTTTGGTGCAGGAGAGCCTGGCATATGATACCACAACATCTAGCTTAAGAATGGAGGTGGAGTTAGTCAGTGCAGCTTTCCGCTGGATGGAGAATACGATACACACACACGCATCGTAATGCTTCCTGCAGAGTGGCTTGCTTCGCTTCGGAAGTCACTGGTGGCAAGCATCGTTTGGACCTTTTCTCCGGGGCATGCTGGTGTGTTGGGTAATGAACAGGCAGACAGATTGGCTGGCTCTGCAAAACTTGGTGGAGTATTGTTGCATGATAAGGCAGACGTGGTTGCGGCCTTGTGGGTGCACGTGTACACCTCGGAGGAGCAAATGGATCACCATGGTCTGGCAAGAATGCGTCAGCGAGGAGTGACGAGGGGATCTGGCCGATGCTAAACGCTTAGAGGAAAGGCGAAACGCACATATATTCAGATTGCTACTGGTACTATTGGGATTGGAACTCTTCGCTGGTTTCTGAAGATGGGCACGGAGCGCTTATGGGAATGCCCCGAATGCTGTGATGTCGGTTCCTAAATCAATCAATCAATCAATCAATCAAAAGCACACATCTATTTCCGGACAAGGTCACACATGACGCACATGTTCCATCTGGGTCTAAGT
This sequence comes from Cepaea nemoralis, assembly GCA_014155875.1. Classification (NCBI taxonomy): domain Eukaryota; kingdom Metazoa; phylum Mollusca; class Gastropoda; order Stylommatophora; family Helicidae; genus Cepaea; species Cepaea nemoralis. The sequence goes on from JACEFZ010002530.1 coordinate 57,710, forward strand.
ATCCATCTAGCTCGTACATATTTACAGTTAAAATCAGCATCAACAGTTAAGTTTATGAAATCTATATCTATAAAACAAAGTGTATGTATATATGTATGTAAATATGTATGTCCTTTATTTGTTCGCGAACGGCCCATCCGATTGAGATGAAATTTTCTACACGCCTTCCTTTCATTCCAGAGCTGTCAACTGTCATAGTTTTTTTTTCTTCTTCCTCCTCCTCCCTCCTCCCCCTCCCAAAATACGTACGTAAATATATGATGATGATGATGAAAGAATCCCCGAACCAAAACGCTAGGGAAAGGGAAGAAAATGACGTGACTACACAGAATCGTCACACGGACAATCATCATCATCAAGTGCCGTGCCGGCTGGCGTAGGCGTTCATGGCTCTCCGTAGATCTCAGTCTTTGGTTTTTTGGATCAACTCTGCTGCTGATATTCCTCCATGCCACGGCAATATCAATAACAATTCATCTTTTTATGTGTAAGGAAGTTATCTACAGTCGTGTAGAAGGGAAGAACTAGACGAGTATGAATTCGGAATGGCGAACTCTCTCCTCCTCTCTTCTCCTCCCTCCTCCTCCCTCTACCTCCTCCCTCCACCCTCCCCTCTTCCTCCTCCCTCTCATCCCTCTCCCTCCTCTATCCTCCTTCTCCCTCTTCCTTCTCCCTCTTCCTCTCCCACCTCCTCCATCCTAATCCTCCTACTCCCTCCTACTCCCTCCGCCTCCTCCCTCATCTTCCCTCCTTCTCCCTCTCCCTCCTCATCCCTCCTCCTCCTCCTGCCTCCCTCCTTTTCCTCCTGCCTCCTTCTCCCTCATCATCCTCCCTCCTTCTCCCTTTTCCCTCTTCCTCCTCCTCCTACCTCCTCCCTCCTCCTCCCTCTACCTCCTCCTCCCTCCACCCTCCTCCTCCCTTCTCCTCCTCTTCCTCCCTTTCCTTACTCCTCCTCCTCCCTCTACCTCCTCCTCCCCCTACCTCTTTCCTCCTCCCTCCTCCTCCTCTTCCACCTCCCTTTCCTTCCTCCCCTCCTCATTCTCCCTCCTTCCTCTCCCTCCTTCCTCCTCCTCCTTCCTTCTTCTCCCTCTGCCTCCTCCCTCTTTCTCTCCCCTCCTCCTCCCTCCTCCTCCTTCTCCTCCTCCCTCCTTCTCCCTTCTTCTCCTCCTCTCCCCTCCTCCTCCTACCCTCTTCCTCTTCCCCTCCTCCCTCTCCCTCCTCCATCCTCCTCCTCCCTCTTCCTCCTCCTCCCTCTTCCTCCTCCTCCCTCTTCCTCCGTCTCCCTCCTCCATCCTCCTCCTCCCTCTTCCTCCTCCTTCTTCCTCCTCCTTCCTTCTCCTCCCTCCTCCTCCCTCTTCCTCCTCCTCCTACCTCCTCCCTCCTCCTCCCTCCTCCCTTTTCCTCCCTCCTCCTCCTCCCTCTAGCTCCTCCCTCCTCCTCTCCACTCTTCCTCCTACCCTCTTCCTCTTCCCCTCCTCCTCCTCCCTATCCCTCCTCCTGCCTTCACATTCCCCCTCCTCCCTCTTCCTCCTCCTCCCTCCTCCTCATCCCTCCTTCTCCCTCCTCCTCCTTCTTCCTCCCTCCTCCTCCTCCTCCCTCCTCCCCCTCCTCCTTCCTCCTCCTCCCTCTCCTCCTCCTCCTTCCTCCTCCTCCCTCTCCTCCTCCTCCCTCCTCCTCCTCCCTCTACCTCCTCCCTCCTCCTCCTTCACATTCCTCCTCCTCCCTCTTCCTCCTCCTCCCTCCTCCTCATCCCTCCTCCTGCCTTCTCCTCCTCCCTCCTCCTCCTCCCTTCACATTCCTCCTCCTCCCTCTTCCTCCTCCTCCCTCCTCCTCCTCATCCCTCCTTCTCCCTCCTCCTTCTTCTTCCTCCCTCCTCCTCCTCCTCCCTCTCCTCCTTCCTCCTCCTCACTCCTCCTCCTCCCTCCTCCTCCTCCCTCTACCTCCTCCCTCCTCCTCCCTTCACATTCCTCCTCCTCCCTCTTCCTCCTCCTCCCTCATCCTCCTCCCTCCTCCTCCCTCCTCCTCATCCCTCCTCCTCCTCCCTCCTCCTCATCACTCCTCCTCCCTCCTCCTCCTTCTTCCTCCCTCCTCCTCCTCCCTCCTCCCCCTCCTCCTTCCTCCTCCTCCCTCTCCGCCTCCTCCCTCCTCCTCCCTCTACCTCCTCCTCCTCCTCCCTCTACCTCCTCCCTCCTCCTCATCACTCCTCCCCCTTCTCCTCCTTCTTCCTCCCTCCTCCTTCTCCCTCCTCCCCCTCCTCCTTCCTCCTCCTCCCTCTCCGCCTCCTCCCTCCTCCTCCCTCTACCTCCTCCTCCCTCTACCTCCTCCCTCCTCCTCCCTTCACATTCCTCCTCCTCCCTCTTCCTCCTCCTCCCTCCTCCTCTCTCCGCCTCCCTCCTCCTCCTCCTCCCTCTACCTCCTCCCTCCTCCCTCCTTCTCCCTCCTCCTCCCTCCTCCTCCCTCCTCCTCCTCCCTCCTCCTCCTCCCCCTCCTTCTCCTCCTTCTCCCTCCTCCTTCTCCCTCTTCCTCCTCCCTCCTCCTCGCCTCCTCCTCCACCCTACTCCTCCCTCCTCCTCCTAATCCCTCCTCCTCCCTCCTATTCCTCCCTACTCCTCCTGTCTCCTCCCTCCTCCTCCCTCCTCTTTCCTCCTCCACCTCCCTCTTCCTCCTCCCTCCTCCATTTACCCAAGACAGACAGACAGTCAGACAGATAGTCGGGAATGGGATCTTATATGACTACTTATATAATTTAAATAAGATGCTCTCCACCATGGGCTGGGCCGGGTCAGACAGACAGACAGATAGATAGATAGATAGATAGATAGATAGATAGACAGACAGACAGACAGACAGTCGGGAACGGGAACTTATATGACTACTTATATGAATTAAATGAGATGCTCCCCACCAGGAGTTGGGCGATGCCGGGCAGGGTCAGACAGACAGACAGATAGATAGTCGGAACGGGAACTTATATGACTACTTATATGAATTAAATGAGATGCTCCCCATCAGGGTCTGGGCGAAGACGGGCCGGGTCCGGGTCAGACAGACAGACAGACAGATAGACAGACAGACAGACAGACAGACAGACAGACAGACAGATAGTCGGTAACGGGAACGAGAACTTATATGACTACTTATATGAATTAAATGAGATGCTCCCCACCAGGGTCTGGGCGAAGCCGGGCCGGGTCAGCTAGTAGTTAATATTTGTCCGATGCTTCATGCGATTCTTTCGATTTCACACTTTCCCCTCTAGTGTGTTTTACTTTGTGTTTGTAAAGTTCCCCCCCCCCCCACCCTTTCCCCACTCCCAAAATAACAACATTATCTGTCTGTGTGTTTGTTTCATATTGTATAGTCCCCCCCCCCCCCCCCCACCTCCTTTCCAGTAATAAAACTGTCCATATCAGCATTTGTTGTTGCCCGATGTTTCATGTCGTTCATCCGATGATTATACATTTCCGTCCTTTCCTTTTCTTAACCACCCTGGCATTAACGTCAAGTTAACATCTTGCTTTACAAATAAGATATTTCCACATCGAAACTTAGTTTTTATATGAGGAAAAAACATCAGCCTCTCTGTTTCCTACTTTTTTCTCCCACCATCTCTCTCTCTCTCTCTCTCTCTCTCTCTCTCTCTCTCTCTCTCTCTCTCTCTCTCTCTCTCTCGCTCTCTCTCCCTCTCTCTCTCTCTCTCCCTCCTCTCTCTCTCTCTCTCTCTCTCTCTCTCTCTCGCCTCTTCTCCCTTCCTAAGGCATGCCAGACACGGGGTGTACGTCATGCTAAAATCACGTAATGTTTGTGAAACCAGACTAAATATCTGAGCCCTCGTAGGAAGAGTGTTATTATAATAACAGCCACTGACAGCCGACAATTGATAACTAACTGACCAGGGGAACACGATATAGTATCAAACTTCCCTTAGAACTCCGCCATGACGTTTGTAAACAATTAGCAGTAAATGTTTACAGTATGTAAGTAAACAAGTACCAGGTTTCGATTTAATGCAGTCATCAACGTCTGGTCTGGCTGTTTTGTTTTGATGGGAACGGCGTACACAAAAGCTGACAGTAATGTAAAAACAAAAATTGATATTAGCAGACAGATGAGAGAATACAAAAGGATGTTCTCATGTTAAATTTCTTACCACAAATTATCACGAATATGTGATTTTCATTGCCACAAAATTAGTATTCCTGAAAGGTGGCTTTTCAGCAAATGCAATGAAGAGTCCAGTCTGCAGTGTTCTTATTAGGTGTTATAAACATAGCCCACGGAACCAAAACAGTGGAATGGAAACAGTGTCGGTGGTGACTTTCCTTATAGCTGTGTAAGTTACACAAATTGGAAAATATAACAGTTCTGAGACACATAGATGGGTTTCTCAGCTTCCAACAATCCGAAACATTATTAAATGAGATCATATCAATTTGCTTTGGGTAAGACTGACCACCTATACATCCGTGCGTTGAGACCTGAAAAATGTGATTTTCCTAGCACTTCACATATCCACAGTAGGTTTCTGCTACATGACTTGTTTTCAGTAATAGCATAAAGGTTAATAACATGAGCCACAGTTAGCTCTTGTCACGTTTTAAGTGTACAAAGTGCGTGAGCGAATTGGGAACTTCGAATGAACACAAGAGAAAGAAGACTTGAAAAACGGCACACTCGAAGTGAGACCATTGCAGGGAACGCATGGTTCGGAATTGAGATTGTTTTACAGTTCAGAGCTTTATAGTAGTGTAATTTAGTAGTTATTGATAGTACGATTGTGTGATCATTTTAAATATTGTGAAACGTGTAATCAGAATTATAGGAATTAAACATCGTATTTGAATAATACGAACCGTTATACTGTTGTTCAACTGTACTGTATACTGTACTTCAAGTTCATAAATGTTGTTTGTGATCCATAAAATTGAGAATGCTGCAGTGATCCCTATTGAAACAGTGCGGTCAACAAACCTACAAATGACAGTTAGGAAGTTACGCTGACAGTTCCATGAACGCAGCCAGCACTCGCCGCTTGCTACGGGAGGAAAATTTCACCAACTCCTCCAGTCACTCATGCCTAACAAATGTGATAGATCTCACATCTCGTTTATCCACCTCATGTTTGTGTTACGACATGTTTTTGTGCTTTATGTTTGCTTTACATTGTAAATTTTCTTGTGTATGTGTGTGAGTGTATGTTCAATTTCGATAACAAGGATTTTCATGTCAACATATCTTGTTGCCATATGCTTCATGTTGTTCCCTCGATGTTTATAATTTCCTTCCTATCCTTTTCCTAAACGCACTGGCCTCTACGACAAGTTATCACTTTGAATTGCAAATAAGATATTTCTATTTACAAACATGTTATATTATTACGTGGGGAAAAAAGTAAGCCTCTGCGTCTTTTCCCTCTGGTCCTGTCTCTATCGGTTGCCTCTTCTCTCTTCCTGTGACATGATAGACACGGTGTATACGCCATGCTAAATTCACTTAACGTTTATGTAAAACCAGTCTAAATATCCCAGCCCACCCAGGAAGAGTGCGATTATAATAACCGCTAATGACGGCTTGCAATTGATAACTGGCAAAGGGAAGTCGACAGGGCACTACACTTTCCTTAGAGCTCGGCCATGTCTTTAGTAAACACTGTAAATGCTTACAGTATGTAAGATAAAAAGTACCATGTTTCGATTTCACGCAGACATCAACGTCTGGTCTCTATGTTTTATTTTGTCGGGAGAGGCGAAAAAATAAGCCGACAGTGATAAAAAACATTTTAAAAAAATACAATAAGATATTCGCATGATAAACTGCCTACGCCAAATTAGCACGAATATGTGAGTTTCATCAACACAACATGGTTATTCCGAAAGGTGGCTTTTCAGCATATGCAGTTATGAGTCCAATCTGCATTAGACATTAAATAACATAGCTCACTGAGCCAAAACGTTAAATGGAAACTATGCCATGGGTGGCTTTCCTAATTACTTTATTAGGTAGATACTTTAGAGTATAAATTAAATAGTTCTAAAACATTGGATTGGATCCTCAGTTTCCAATAATCCCAGCTATGATTCAATGAGGTCCTGTCAATTTTAATTCGGAAAGACTGACCACCTAATCCTCCGTGCGTTCAGACCTGAAAAATTTGATGGTCCTAGCACTGCACATATCCACAGTATCCCCACTACAAGACTTGTGTTTATTAGGAACATTGGTATACCTATTAGAGAGTTACTCTGAAAATGCCACTGATCGCTACCTTCACTCGCCGCTTGCTACGGGAGGAAAACACTCTCCACGAATTCCTTCAGTAACTCAGGATTAAAACAATATGATTGTGCTATCACTTCTTAATCCAGACAGGTTTGAGCTACGGAACTTTATGTGCTTTATCGTTGCTTTACATTGTAAAATCAAATCAAATCAAATCAACTTTATTAGGGTCACAAATTGGGCGCGCAGGCCCGTCTTACATTCGGCCCTTCCAATCACTCGTCTTTCGTTCATCAAGAGCATTATACATTTACATAGGAAGAAAAATAAACATTGTGAAATGAATGTTGTAAACATAAACAAGGCTAATTACCATGTTGTGAGGCCCATCTCCCACCTATCCATACATCACCCCACCCACACAACACCCCCACCTACCCACACACACGCGCACCAAGGGACACATAAACACCCCCACCTACCCACACACACGCACACCAAGGGACACATACATACCCCACCAACCGACCCATCCCCCTCCCGCACATCCCCCACCCGAACACACTGCCCTCACCTGATCCCCCAACCAAAACACACTCGCCACCCACAAACATTCCCCCACCAACCCACACATCCCACTCCCATCCATATACACATCCTAACCCACACATCCTCTCCCCACCCACACCTCAAACCACCCATCCCCCAGCCACATCTCTATCGACAACATATTCCCCACCCATGCACACAATCCCCCACCAACCTACACATCGCACATCCACTCACACATCCCCAAACCATACACACACATCCCCACCAACTAACATGTCCCCCCCCCCCACACACACATCTCCCTAACCACCCATACATCCCCAATCCACTCACACACACCCCACCACCCACACATACAACTTCCACCCACCCACACATGCCATAACCTAATCCCCCACCACACAATCCCCCACCCGCACATCACATACACCCCCTACCACGCACTATTCCCAACCCACGCACCACACACACACATCCCTCACCAACACATCCCCACTTACACACCACACACATATCCCCCACCCAGATACCACACAATATTCCCACCCACACCCACACATATACCGTTACCCATCCACCCCACATACCCCCACTCACACACCACAAAAATCCCCCACCCACACACACATACCTCACCCACACAATATCCCCAACCAACACACCACACACCTCTCTCCACCCACACACGCATTCCCTACCCGTCCACCAACAGACACTCACTCACGCAAACATCCTCCACTACGCACCCACACACCCACCCCCAACCAATCTCTCGATCACAATACCACTACCCACACACACCCTCCACCCACTCACACATCCCACCCAAACACATACAACTCCCTCACCCACCTACACATCCTTAAGCCACTCACACACCCCCACCCACACATTCCCCATCCACACACACACATCTCCCACCCACACACCCCACATACTTCCCCCAACCACCACAATCCCCTACTCACCCACACATATAACCCACCCATACGCACATTCCCCGCACCCATCACACACATCCCCCACACCACACACTATCCTCCACCCATACCACCACAAACATACCCTCCACCCACACATCATTCACACATCCCCCACCAACACACCGCACGCATATCTCAAACCCACACACCCATACACTTCTCCGCACCCGCCCTTGCATCCCCAATCCACCCAACACAATCCCCTACCCACACAACCCCGCCTCCCACACATACTTCCTCAAACCATCCACACATCTCCACCCACATAAACACACATCCCCCGCATCCGTCCCATACACATATCCTCCACCCATACACACATCCCCCACAACCATTAAGTAAGGTTTCTTGGGTATGTTTGTGAGTGTATGTTCAATTTCAATAACACGACTTTTCATGGAGAATATTTCTTGTTGCCCGATGCTTCATGTTATTCCATCGATGTTTATATTTTCCTTTCTATCCTTTTCCTAAAGACGCTGGCCTCAACGCCAAGTTATCATTTTGAAATGCAAATAAGATATTTCCACTTACAAAGAGTTTATATTTTTACGCGGGGAAAATGTCTATCCCTACTCAATTTTGTCTCTCATACTGTCTCTTTCACATGCCTCTTCTCTCTTCCTGCGATATGATAGACACGTTGAATACGTCATGCGAAATTCACTTAACGTCTTTGTTCGAAACTAGACTAAATATCCCAGCCCACACAGGAAGGTTATAATAACAGCCAATGACAGGTGGCAATTGATAAATGGCCAAGGGAAGTAGCAAAGAACCACACTTCTACTAGAGCGCCGTCATGACATTAATGACCAGTTTGCAGTAAATGTTTACTGTGTGTAAGTTAACAAGTACCACGGTTCGATTCATGCAGTCATTAACGTCTGGTGATGATGTTTTGTGTTGATGGGAACGGCGTAAAAATAGGCCGACAGTGATGAAAAACTTATATAAGCAGACACAAGTAAAAGGATACAATAGGATGTTATTGTTTTATTTGCATACCGCAAAACATCATGAGTATGTGAGTTCCATCACCACCAAATGAGTATTCGAAAAGTTGGCTTTTCATCAAGGTGAGTGCAATCTGCAGTGTTTTTATTAGAGATAATCAAACATAGCCCACAGAGTCAACATGTTAACTGGAAACAGTTTTGGAGGTGACTTTCCTGCTTATTTTGCAAGTTACTTACACAAGCTGAAAAATAAATAAAAACCTTTCTGAGACCTATGTATGGGCTCCTCAGTTTCCCACAATCCCAGCTATGATTCAATGAGGTCCTGTCAATTTTAATTGAGAAAGACTGACCACCTTGACTTCCGTGTGTTGAGACCTGAAAAATGTGATGGTCCCAGCACTTCACATATCCACAGTGTCAACAACCAATGTTTCAGGCATCACCGGATTACTTCTCCCACACCACACAAGAAACTTGCAAAGTCGTGTGAGAGGAAATGAATGATACATTTTATTGCCGTTGGCTCTTTACAATTACAAAACAGTCGCTATCAAATCACACACAAAGCCACAGAATTGCCTATCACTAGTTTCCTAACCCTATTGCTAATCTCTATCTATTTGGCTACACAAAACTCCTATCAACACTAAACGATCTGCTCGCTACGAAGTCAGTCCCCAGTCTGACTTTCCTACTCGCGTGGCTAACACAGCACGCGGAAGGACCTTGATGCGTCCTTCGGCTTTTTGCGTGCCGTTACATTCAGCACGCTTATATTAGCTGTCTCCTATTGAGTGGCAATCGTGACTATCACGTAGGCGTGATTCTGTCGTGACCAGAGTGCTAACTATCTGGTCGACGTCTCCGTGTCTCATGAGAGAACTAGTTAATAGTCCCCCATTCTATCACCTACCCTGCCCTTATATCGGGGCACTGTATTACCTCTAATCTACTTGAGGTTGACCACTCTTCCCGGTGGTCTTCTATCTTGAGGCAGACCTCCGGCCTCTATGTTTCAGTCTTTGACACACACCCTCCCCTCGTGTGTTGCGTCATCAACTTTGACTCATTGGTTGTGACGCAAGAGGTTTCTAAAAAATTAGTGTATCTAATTTTTGTCAAAGACTGCTGATAACCTGGCTTTGGGTAACTCATAGACTCCTACTGACAATTGTCACAATGTAATATCACTTTACTTGGCTACTGGCAATCGCCACAAACTTGTCTGGTTGGCGTGAGCCCTCTTCTCAATCGCAATATTATATTAATTAGAGGTATGTCTGAACCGGACCGTTGTCTTATAAGACCTGCCCTCACATAGTAAATTAACTCACTACCCATACAAAGTTGACTTTCTTAGGGTCAACACATGAATTGCTTCATGTCCCCCATATAATATTAAACAACCATTACACAAGCTGTGTGCGACAGGCTTTACCTATCTCGCTTCCGCGTGTAAAGTTATCTTTCACTGTTAAGTTAGTGTTTCGTTGTCTATTATGTCCCCTGACCCGGAGTTATCTCCCTTTGATCTACAAACAATGTATGCAATTTATATGTTTGTTTTCCTGGATGTTTGCGTGTTTGGATCTAACTAATAGTATAATCTAACTTCTAACATGTGTATCTATCTATCATGTGTATGTAGGTTAGTTTTCAAGTGCCATAATTCGGTTAAATGTGGCCACAAACAAGTGTATAACACTAATTCGTGACTACGTTTCCGTCTTATGAGACTTAAAATACTTTCTCTAAGATCTACACTAAACTGCACACAACACATTCATGACAATATGCCAATACATTTTCAACGTCGAAAACAAACACCTGACGCAGACAAAAATTAAAAAGTCGCGCTGAGCGGCAGAAAAACTCCGCCGATCTCACCCTCTCCTGTATAATTTACATTCGCTCTCACTTTCACACTTCTATCACACATCTTTTACCCTCACTTCTGTCACACATCTTTTACCCTCACAATTATTTAAAAACCTTGGAGTGACACTGTACAAGTTTGGCTCAGTTTGACAAAGTTGAGCTCACTGACTGTGCGTAAATTGCTGCACGAGTCATGTATTTACACATATTTACATGTAAGAAAAAGGGTTGATGGATTGTACCCTGGTATTACTAACTACTATATTCTACTGAAATAATACTCTAAATACTGACATACTAATACTAGTTCTATAAATATGTATTTAATGTGTTACCTATTTTAATTTAATTTGCCACATTAATCCTCATGTTTATCTAATTTAAGGGACGTAATCTAATTATTGAAAATGACATTGATGTGAGATGAGTTATGTACCTTTCTGAATGGGTAATGTGAAATGTAATAAATAATGTACCTTTCTAACATGGGTAGTGTGAAATATAACAAAATTCTAACTAATGTTTTTAAATGAAAAAAAATATATGATTGATATTCTTACTCTAAATGGTGTAAATGATGTATGTTTACTTGTATAATCCTTTTATCCTATTACGGTGTAAACTAATTATAATACTAAATGATAACGTTTGTTAAATGGACTGGTTCATTAAGATGGAATGAACTCAAGTGAAAGGAATCTGAGTGAAATGTAACATGTTTATATTTAGCTGTTATTACGTTTAAATTACTATCCTAATCTACTTTTAAGCTAAGTAAGTGGGTGAATTAATGATCTATCTAAACTAACTGAAAACTATTATATTTCCTAAATCTTACATATATGTTAGAGTGATCTAATCTACTATAATTTATCACTATATTAAAATATTATAATACATATCACAATCAGTATATATATATACATGGTATTCAATTACCTCAGGACAGTTGTTGTCTTAATGTTTAGAAATTGCTTTCATAGGCATACTCTACATACACAATTGGCCTGGGTATATGAAATACATTACACAGTCATACTTGTGTCCTATGGGTATTGCATCTGTAGAGATCACTTGTGTCGTAGACCAGTATTTTCATGTCTGTATTTATGTACTGTTCTGACACTGTTCTTCTATGCTTATTCAGATGGATCACCGGCACACATCTGAAGCTTAGTATATAACGGGCTGTCTCAGTTCACACGGTGATATACTTGTTTTCGAAGCACAGTTCATATGTTGAAGTCTACGGACACATGGTAGTTCACTGTTCTTAGTACATGGTTCAGAACATAATGTCTATGTATTCGTACAATATCTCACATAGAATATTCTAATGTACTAATTTAACATCTATTACTCTACACTTTATGTGGAATCTCCGGTATTTCTACCTCAGATGGTCGACTAAGGGTATCAGCCAGAATGTTGTCCTTACCCTTAATATGCTCTATACTAAAAGTATAGTTTTGTAGTATTAGCGACCACCTGTATATACCGGTCATTCCGATGCACACCACTTTGTATGACCGTGATTGGGGAGTTGTCAGTCTGGACAACGAAGTGAACACCCGCTAGAAATCGATGGAGCTTTCTCACCGCATAGATGACGCTTAGGGCTTCCAACTCTGATATGGAATATCTGGACTCAGCAGGTGTGATCTTACGGCTCACGTAGCAAATCGGATGGAAGATGCCATCATAAAATTGGCCTAGTGTGGCATAATGCAGCCAACATTATTCATTTTATCAACACATGCCGCAAAAAGAGGAAACAACATTAAAAGAAATTGACTTCACAAACGCAATTGGAGATTGGGACTTAAAACTTAACATCAAAACTGGAACTGAACAAGTGACAAATGACGTGGATTCTTAGAAAGATTTCATCAGACCAAGCTCGGAACCCCATTGGATGGGAGAAACACGTGACCCGCCTTCGCGCCAGTGCATAATTAACATATATCACTATTTCATCAGAAATGTTGATAAGCCCGCACTTTTGTCTGAACTCGCTCCATGGACGGATGTGAGAAGATTGTGTGACCAAAAATTCAATGGGCAAGGCAAAAGTCTGGATCCGAGGTACGTTTGTTAGCCCTTGATTAGACTAAGAACCCGATGTATCAAGTATCAAGTAATGTAAACCCATGTTTGTGATGTCAATTGAAATGTATGATTATTAATTAAAACCTCTGAAATGTAAAAATGCTCGACTGTAGATTCTAATGACGCAAAGCCATTCCCGGGCAGAATATTCTCTTCGATGAAACTACAATCTCTGATATTCTTAAAGATAATTATTAACTTTAAGAAGTGCATTCCACTACTACATTCTATTCTAAACAACTGTGAGAAGTGATGATTCGAAAGCAATCTTGTGCATTTCACCAGAAACATTGTAAAAGATGCTATCACTATCTACAGCTGAAATGACAGTTCGTGTACTAGAACAAGTGCCTTGTTCTAAAACAGACTTATCTATGCCTATTTACGATCTAGAAAGCTGAAAGTGAAATCAATCTTTCCTTTCTCCTTTGTCTATAGAATTAATAGGGTTTGGCGAAATAAATATTTATATTTATGTCAAATTTAATTAGATAAGAGCACTTAGGAACTGCAATACATGAGAAAGTTGTGCTTCGCGGAACACCATCACGCGAAGTGAACTTAACTCATTACTCAACATAACTTAAAACACAACACCACTCAACACCACTTATCACCACACAACACAACACTCAACATCACAACAACAACAGGTAATGGAAGAGAGTTATTAGACACAAGAAGAAGAAGAAGTTAATTGGGAAAACACAGAGAATTATTTATACACAGTATAAACACCATTGAGTGGAAGAAATGTTATAAATGTATGTCATTTATTTACATGCATCTTGACACCTTCTCACTCTTGTCATTGTCTCACTGTACACGTTCACTGACCCCAGGTCAAATGAGGACTTACATACAGCAAGAACAAGTTGATACAAGGCGTAAACAGTGGGATAACTCTGACCACCCCAAATTAACCCAACACTAGATTAGAGAAAAGGGGGGGGGGGAGGGGAACTGGTTCCTACTTCAGAAATTTAGATTTCTTCCGACCTACTTCTTATTATTGTATTGGTAGGAATGTACATATTTATGCGAATACTCATCAGTGATCTTGGTGGCTACATACCAACAACCACCCAACACATCAGCAAACGAACCACCTAAATCAGACCTGAGAGAGGGAAGCCGAGAGAAAGAGATGAACCACAAGTGAGATGGAGGATGACTTCGCTATGAGCAGAGCATGGGGAGGCCTTCAGAGGAGCTATACGGGCAGACCTGAAGTGGATCCATCAGTCAATGGACCCTGGCTTACCTAATCTTCCAGTCACCAGGTTACATTTTCCTTGGTACACACCACACCCAATTTCAGGAAAATAATAGTTAATTGTTGATGCAACACTATCATACTTAATATGTACAACATCAAAATGTTTACTATGTTTTCACACTTGTTGACATCTCATATATTGATGCGTGTTATTGATTGTCTGGGACAATGGTCCAGTGTGCAACTGTTCTATTACTTTGTGTAAATCACAATAGAGATGTATGTACTGACCAGAAGGCTCAGGCCAGTCAATAAATGATTAACATGAATTGACCTTCTGTTAATTTGTCAAGTTCAAACCTATCTGTGTCAACAACTTCTTTGTACATCATGTTGTCAAAATCTAATGTGATTGATTATGTGTTTGATTGTTTAAAGATAAATTAACTCATAATGACTTACTAAAATGGGGAAATAAAAAGACTCTAGACCTATCAACTGCTCAACATCCATGTTTTCTTCATCTAAATCAGGCTGAGAAAATTCTCCTGACTTTCCTCAGATTTGATAAACTAAAAGGGGGCTCCAGAGCTAAAGAATCATTGGAGAAGGGGCAGATTCCCAATTAGTAAATTACCATTCTTACCAGGGCCATAATCTATATCTCCTAGACAATACTTAACAAAACGAGGCCTGCAGATAACTCAAGGTTCATATTCTGGGGTTATTGAAGATAGAAGAGGATGGGGCTCTACATCTTTTGTTAGAGATGGGGCATGCACTACAGTGATCTCCCACTCCCTTCAAAAATATATGACACCTAGTACTGCAGCGATGGAGATTCTGCTGGCATCTGTCCTAAGATAATAAACGAGCCTAGGATTAGGCAAGCGAAGGATTAGTACATTACTAAACAGGATTTTCAATTTTGACAATGCAGAAATTATTAATGCATCTTTGACATCTAATTTTACAGATGTTTTTAAAACATTGGAAAATACACTTGTAATTTCCGCTAAGTTTGGTATGAATTTGCTATAGTAATTTACTAATCCGAAAAGGCTTCTGACCTGCTTCTTTGTGGTAGGCATGGTCAGGTTCATAATTTTGGTAATAATTCTATTGTCAGTCTTAAGTTGACCTTGTGAAATGACATGACCCAACAAATCAATTTCTTTTAGACCCAATTCGACTTTGCTCGGTTTGACAGTGAGACCGAAGAGTCGCAACCTATCGAAGACATGTCTTAGTTTCAGTAAGTGTGTTGTCCAGTCATCAGTATGGACACATATATCATCTATAAACGTCACTGTATTCGTCACTCCATGCAGTAGATCTCTAGTTAAGCGTACGAAAGTGGCAGGAGCGTTTCGAAGTCCGAAAGGAAGAAAACGCCACTCGTACAGTCCTAAAGGTGTTGAAAAAGCAGTAAGATGAATGGATTGAGTCTGCATATGGACCTGCCAATATCCCTTAGTAAGATCTAATTTAGAAAAGATTTTGGAGGTGGACATGTCAAGAATAAGATCTTCGCAGGAAGGAATTGGTTCTGCGTCGATCTTAGTGACGTTGTTGAGCTTTCGATAGTCCACACACAGACGAATTGTGGAGTCTTTTTTTTTAACTAGGACGATTGGAAAGGAGTACTCAGATGTAGATTTCTGGATGATCCCACTAGCTTCTAAATTAAGAATTTCCTTATTTAGACTTTCTCTATAGTTGAGTGGGATAGAGTACGGCCTGCATTTGATAGGCTTAGAGTCCGAAAGAAGAAAGGAGTGCTCGATTCTGTCCGTCCTACCTGGAATGTCAGAAAATATGTCTTTATACTCCGTCACTAATTCTACTAATTGTCGTCGTTGACTGTCTGTTAGTCCCTGTTCTATCCGTATGCTATCTAATGTCGCAGTCCTGTCTACAATAGGAACAGGTAGTTCCATTCCGTCGTCGTCTACCTGATTCAGTACGGTGGTGGTGCTAAGTGCGTATTCTGTAAGCTCACTAAGTGTATGCACCTCGTCGGATTTGCCAGTCTCGCTAACTAGTGTAGTTGCGTTGCGTTGATCACTAGGTGTGGGTGCATTATGTTCGTCTGTCTCTACTTCTGTCTCTTGTCGTGAAAAGTAAGGTTTCAACATGTTGACATGGAATATCTTTAAGTGTCCGTTTATTGATATTTCATAGTCAACATTTGAAAGTTTTTGTGTCACCTTGAAAGGCCCTTGCCATGAAGTTACCATTTTATTATGCTTGTCTGGTAGTAGCACCATTACGTCTTGATCAGTTTCAAGTGTTATGGGTCTAGCACTTTTGTTAGGACTGTGATGTTTGAGGATATCTGCACTGTTCACTGGAGTGAAACCATTCTTCTCCTCCCAGACAGATATTTCTTCATCTGTACAGTGCCTTAGCTGGGGTAGACACCCAAGAATTAAATCAGTACAAGGGTTGTCAAGTATTGCACAAGTAAAGGTACCAGAAAGGAACGGGGTGTTTACACGGGCTCTTGCCAGAGGATAGGTTTCTATATTACCAGAAAATCTCCGGCATTTTACAGAGTCATCAGTATAATCCTTTGGATTAACAAGTTCCTTTTTCACACCAATAATAGAGCTTCCACTGTCAAGCAAACATCGGCATGGCTTATCATTGACCATTGCAGAATGAAACAATAGATTGCCTCTGGAGGCTATAACTGCATTTGCATTCTTTACGGAGGATGTTACAATATGCCCACATGTAAGGTTGCCGTCTGCATGAAATTGGTGACATTGGTCACAATTGTCAAAGCTTAATACATCATTCACACAACACACATCTTCAGATTGCTTAAAAGGTAATACATTCTCGACTTCACACTCAGTCTCACTACCACTATCAGAAGATGTATCAATCAAAATAGCATTGTTGGCTTTCATGCGTTGGCGGCCCAGGCACTTATTTGAATAATGGCCGTAGCTGGAACAAAAGAAGCATTTGATTGCACGCCTGTATTCAGATCTTTTGTTTTGTTGCTTCTTAATAACATTTTCAAGATGTGCCGGATAGTTTGGCGATTTATCACACATAGAATAAGTGTCATGCAAAAGTTGACAGTAGATACATTTTGACACTTTCCTATCTTTCTTATCGACTCTATGAAATGGTTTTCTATTACTTTGATAGTTTTTTGGTTGGTCCTTTACAAAAGAAACTACTTCAGAGTCATTTGAAGTCTTAAAAATATCTCTATTTGAAGAAAAATATGCAGAGCCTTTCTTTTCAAATTGTGCTATGTTCTCAATGTCTGACTGCTGCAAGAATTTAGCAAATGGAGATGGTATAGTGGATATGACTTTATCCATGGCTATTAAATTTTTAAGTCTGTCAAAGTCTTTTCCTATGTTAGCTGCTTTAAGCCACCTATCTAGTACACTTTGCACATTTGAGACGTAATCAATGAAAGTCTCACTAGGTTTTGGTTTTAAATTTGAGAACTGCACCTGATACCCAGGGGCATCAAGTAAAAAGTGTTGCATTATCCTATCATGGATGTACTGATAGTTAGATCTAAGATCAGTTGGTATTGATTCTATCACTTTAAGGGGCTCACCGCTCAGGTTCTTCATATAAATCATAGCCCACATCTCTATTGGAACTTGGTGGTATTTAAACTGATACTCGACATTTTCTGTCCAGGCTGATATGGAATCTTCTTTACAATATGGTTTGATAATGTTTTTGTATTTATTGAACTTATTTTCTTCTTGTTGACTTTTTAGTTTAGCAGCAGAGATCTCTACGTGTGAGTCTACATCCATACCTTTCATCTTTAACTGTGTCTCTGATTCTACTTGAATTTGTTTTTCCTTAACTCTTGCCATTTCATCTATCTCTTTTTGTTTTAGTTCTCTCTCCTGTTCTAATTGCTTTTGCTTTAATTCTTTCTCTTGATCTAACTGTTTTAGCTTAATCTCCTTATCATGTTCTAGCTGTTTTTGTTTTGTTATCTCAGCTAGTTCTGCAATCTCCTTTTGGTGTTGTCTTTCCCGTGCACGTTCATCTCTCTCCGCATCTTCTTTTCGTGCACGTTCATCTTTTGCCTCCTTAAATTTCTTATCAGCATATTGTTCTAAGTCTTTCCCTGTGTATTGTAATTCCTTACCAGCTTTTATGAAGTCCTCTAACGTTGCCATGTTGTTGGGAGATTAGATATATTTGACAGGCACTCGAATATGTATTTGGTTATTTATCTTAGATTATTCACTTATTTATCTTAGATATATTATGTTCCTTAATCTCTGAGCACTACAACTTGTACTCTTAGTTTATAACCTGGAAAATTTTATCCTGAAAAACAGAGCACAAAAATATGCTAATGCATCACACGCTGAAAAAGAGATGCACTATTAATCACATTGCATGCCAAATATATTGAGTATACTCAACTTAATGTTCCCGAGAATAAGGAACACCAATCCGTTAACACAGGTCACCTCGTTTGGCACTTCGGCATACACACGAGTTTTCTAATCAGCTGTTGTTCACCCTGGTTCACAGAGCAGCAACAATTAACAAATAGTAAACGACATATAATATTCTCGACAATTTGGTACAATCACAATGACATGCCCACGGACAAACAGAATATAGTTTAATTAATATTAAATTGTCAATGTCCTGTCTTCGTTTCTACCGTTTTATGCCTTTCGTTACTAACCTAGTTTAATCTATGGAAGTGTTGTGCAGACCAAGTCTAATTTGCATAGCCAAAAGTAGTGCCATCGTGACGGTAAACAAATAGAAAAAGTACGAAAAAAAATTCAATAACTGCTTTCAAATAAATAAAAATATAATAATAATGTTTAAATAACTAAATATATTCAATTACTAACTTAAATAACAAATAATAGTTAATATAAAGCACAGATTCAGGCGGGCAGCAGCTTGACGATTTGTAAACAATCAGATGCTGAATGCGAATGGCGTAGAACAACTGCTTGTCAATCGTAATACGTCAGAGGCGCAGCGCTATTTTTAGCTTGCGAAAATCGATAATGTTGCTGGCCTGTGTATCGCTCCGCCATGAATCTTATTTGATAGTTATTCATAAACAAATCAATAATTACATAAATAAATGAAAGAAAATAACAATATCAATACTTACAACTTTGAAGAACACATGATATAAGTTAATAATATTTTAATAAACACAAATAAGCATTATTTTGTCACGATAGGCACAGTTTAGCTCGCAACTCGTTCTAGTCTGCACACGTCATCAGTCACTGACACAAATTAAACCTGTACTTAACTATTCGTAACCTTAGTCTAGAGCCGTGGGTAAGTGTAATAGCTTGAACATTTGTCCAAGCCACACTTCTGACACCACATTAATCCTCGCCTGTCAACAACCAATGTTTCAGGCATCAACGGATTACTTCTCCCACACCACACAAGAAACTTGCAAGTCGTGTGAGAGGAAATGAATGATACATTTTATTGCCGTTGGCTCTTTACAATTACAAAACAGTCGCTATCAAATCACACACAAAGCCACAGAATTGCCTATCACTAGTTTCCTAACCCTATTGCTAATCTCTATCTATTTGGCTACACAAAACTCCTATCAACACTAAACGATCTGCTCGCTACGAAGTCAGTCCCCAGTCTGACTTTCCTACTCGCGTGGCAACACAGCACGCGGAAGGACCTTGATGCGTCCTTCGGCTTTTTGCGTGCCGTTACATTCAGCACGCTTATATTAGCTGTCTCCTATTGAGTGGCAATCGTGGCTATCACGTAGGCGTGATTCTGTCGTGACCAGAGTGCTAACTATCTGGTCGACGTCTCCGTGTCTCATGAGAGAACTAGTTAATAGTCCCCCATTCTATCACCTACCCTGCCCTTATATCGGGGCACTGTATTACCTCTAATCTACTTGAGGTTGACCACTCTTCCCGGTGGTCTTCTATCTTGAGGCAGACCTCCGGCCTCTATGTTTCAGTCTTTGACACACAGTAGGTTCCCGCTACATGACATTCTGTTTTTAGTAGCAGCATTTTGGTATACTGGTAAGGGTGTTACGCTGGCATTGCCATGAGCTCTGCCTGCACTCGCCGCTTGCTACGGGAGGGAAACACTATCCACGAATTCCTTCAGTCACTCAAGATTAAAACAATTTGATTGTCCTCTCACATCTTATATCCACGGCATGTTAGCGCTACGGAACTTTGTGTGCTTTATCGTTGCTTTACATTGTAAGGTTTCTTGGGTATGTTTGAGAGTGTATGTTCAATTTCAATAACACGACTTTTCATGGACAACATTTCTTGTTGCCCGATGCTTCATATTGTTCCTACGTATCATTTTCTTAAACACGCTGGCCTTAAAACCAAGTTATCACTTTGAATTGCAAATAAGATATTTCCACTTACAAACAGTTTATATTTTTACGCGGGAAGATTGTCTACCTCTACGCCTTTGCCCTCTCGTCCTGTCTCTTTCAAATGCCTCTTCTCTCTTCCTGTGACATGATAGACACGGTGTATATACCATGCGAATTTCACTTAACGTTTTTGTGTGAAAGCAGACTAAATATTCCAGCCCACACAGGAAGAGTGTGATTATAATAACAGCCAATGACAGCTGGCAAATGATAACTGGCCAAGGGAAGTCGACAAAGCATCACACTTCCGCTAGAGCTCCGCCATGACGTTAGTAAACATTTTGCAGTAAATGTTTACTGTGTGTAAGTTAACAAGTACCTCGTTTCGATTTCATGCAGTCATCAATGTCTGGTATCGCTGTTTTGTGTTGATAAGAATGGCCGACAGTGATGAAAAACTGTTCTAAGCAGACGTATGAGAGAAAACAAGTTGATGCATTAATCTTTAAATTTCGTACCACAGTTTGGCAGGATATGTCTAAATGAGTTATGGAGAATACAAAACACAACATGGCACGGCAATTAAATTAATTTCTACTAAGTTCAATGCGTGATTTTTATTTCCTGCATGTAAATTAACCCCCAAAAATGTATCAATTAGCTCTAATGAGAGTGTTTTGAAATTTTCACAGGAAAAAGATAAAATAAAGTTGGGTTATTGTCGTCTCCTGGTTTCTTTAGAAAGCAAAAATATTCAAAAGATGAAATAACGTTGGAAGACAATTAATTACAGCAATGGCGGTAAAAGCATTAATCAAAGAGCCAGAAGCAGTGGCGAAATCATCAATATATTAAGTAATGATAATTAAAGGTTAGACTATAAAAAATATTCACATCAAATGAAGGATAAAAGGGTGAAAGAAATTAATACAAATAAGAGAACGCTTGGAAGAGAATTAACAATTTACGAATATACAAGTCATGTACACACAAATAATTTACTCTAACGAGCAACTCACGATACTTAAGGTGTTTCCTCCGTAGAAGATGCAGTTGCTAACGTCTTCATTCTTATTTAGTTGTTGTTACAGTACTGGTTTACGTCCAGGTTGTTATGCTAACTATGTATATCCATTATCTAGGCATGATTATTTCTCCGTGAACTGAAAATCGCAACCAGCAGTCGGCGCTGCTATAAATATATAGTATTCGGAAATCTCACTTTAGATTTTCCACCAGGAAATATGCATCCGGACAAAACAGTAAAAGGTAATGAACGCACAGACCACTAGCCAAATAACGCACGAATACAAATGGGAATAATCATGGACAGGACTGATGTAATCAGTGTGGAAGGGAAACTGTTGGTGGATACTGAGACAAGGCCCGACAACACGAACTGGGAATGAAGCCTGGTCACGCACATTAATTCTGCCCTCTAAGTAAGGCAGGAGATACCCTAACCACCTCTTTATGGAAAAAGCGAGCAGAAATACATTTGACTGGCTGTTGCATCGGAGCACCAATGGGAGATCCTAATGTCAAGTGACGTCTTTCTACATAACATGTTGGTTCTTGATTTGGGCAAATGATGACTCATTGTGCAGGGATATCTTCATACGTGCCTGGACTCCTCCCATAGTGCGTCAATCAGATCAGACCACGAACTACCTAGTAATGTTGAGGTTTAAAAAATGTGTGACTGCCAGAATCACATGTGCTATAAATATTCTTTGGTGTGTAGCTATCAAGTTTCGCAATTTAGCCAGGGCAGTGTTCTTTTTGTCCGCTCCTCTCCATTTCCATCTGCACTGAGGTATTTAACGTGAATCAGGTTCCCGAGGGACCACATAGTAATTTTTCCCCCACAGTCACTGAAAGAGAAGAGGTATAACTCATTGTATTTCAAAGAATTCGAAACAAATTAACAATCCTAGCATACCATTGGCTACTGATCTTGTGAAGGGAGAAAAGACTTGACTGTAGGAGAAATCTAGGTGGATACAACCAGACTTCTTACCTGCTGTTGATCAAACTCTAAGAAATAGAGGCCAGTCGATGTTTTCTTTTTACAAAAAAAAAAAAGAAAAGAAAAAGAACCCCACCCACCCACACACACACACACACACGCGCGCGCGGCGCGCGCTCACGCACGCACGTAAAGGAGTAGTTTACAAGCAGAGTTCTTAATCAGTTTTTGTGGCCAGTGTTTATAGGCAAATAAGTATCGTTGGTATAGCTAATTTGGTATAGCTTGTAAAATGCCAGTAAGGTTTCAAGAGTTATAAAAATATAAAAATTGTTCCGTTTTAGTGATGCAGTGCCTGCCATATGTAGAACTCCCATATGTAACTTGTAGAAAAGAGTGGGACATATTGTCAAGAAAGATAGGGTGTCATGATATCCCGAAGCTCATTGTTCTTAGATTTGTTTGTTTGTTTGTTTGTTTGTTTGTTTGGTTTTTGTTTTTTTTTGCGCTAGCTCACTTTGAACTCAAGCGTGGTCCATACACGTGTTACTACTGTTAGTGTACTGGACTTGTGTTTGCGTGCCGATTAGCTTTCCCTATTACCAGTGCCCCTCCCCATCACATGAACACACTCCGACTTCTCAAGTACTGTACTTATAATTTGCGTCCCCACGTCAAGGACGAGAAGTCAACATTTTAATACAACTGTCCGGTTTAGGGATTGAGCTGCTACCTCGG
Source organism: Cepaea nemoralis (assembly GCA_014155875.1). Lineage (NCBI taxonomy): Eukaryota > Metazoa > Mollusca > Gastropoda > Stylommatophora > Helicidae > Cepaea > Cepaea nemoralis. The sequence goes on from JACEFZ010002530.1 coordinate 80,706, forward strand.
CATCACCAAACTTTAATCGGTGCCTTCCATGTTTGTTGACAAGTTGTGGGATGCCATAAATTGTGCGACTGTGACTTTGGGGTAGTGAACGCTGTTTTACAATTGCGACATTTCGTTTTCGAAGCCAGCCTCTGGCGATTTGGGAACAAATCGCATGGAGTTGATATTCACAATGATTTGAGCGTTGGCCGTTCAGAAAACGACGACAAACAGCTGAAAGCAAAATTGCCAATAATACCACAAATATCCGCACACAAACATTTCACAGACTAAAAAAATGCCGGGGTTGATTCCGACGTCCTGTAAAAAAATTTGCACTTTCTAGACGTGGATCTAAAATATTGATCACTTACGTCGTTGTAATTGTTTAATGCTGTTTTTCCGTGATGAATCCGTGATCATCAATCATGTCTCCTGGCATACGTGTGACTGTCACTTTGTTATATTGCTGATTTAACTCATTTAGACCCATACTTTTTTTTATTTTTTTTACTGAACACCATTTTGGGATGGATAATTTAAAATAATCGATGTCTGGGCCAGAAACATTTAATGTGCCTGATTTAGGTCTCTCACGCACATCGGACGTGGCAAACCATTTAACGTAAACGCAAAACAAAACAGACAGCCACTTGTGAGCGCAAGGAAGTAAATATTATAATGCGTTCACAAATATTTGCCCTCATTTACGTCCATTTCATTTGATTTAGAAAAAGCATCGGTTGTATTATTATGACATTTTTTCTGCCGTCGTATGTTTACTCACACCCAAGTAATTTGTCTTTAATAGTCCAAAGGCAACTGAAATCATGGGAAGCGAAATTTCTGTGATGTTTTGGTGAAGATGTATTTTATTCACGCTGGCTTCACAGTAATTATTGACGTCATCTCTTCTGTTCTTCTATTGACGTGCTTCCTATAAGGAAATTCCCGTGTACCGCAGAGAACACCGATGTTTCTATGTGAAGATGTTATACATTTCATAATATGCACTTTATCTCTGACCCGTAAATTATATACCCCATATAAACAAACATTGAGACCTGCTATCACAATGCTAAGGTTATAAGCTAAATCACATAATTTTCCCCTCAGTTGGTAAATATTTGTGAATGAACTATAACTAGCTTTAACACACTGGTTTGATGCAGTAATATCATACGTTAGCAAATTTACATTGTATTTATTTGTTAGTGAAATATATTTGTCAGTGAAACAAACTAAGTAACATATTTTATATAGCAGTTCAGCAATTGTTTCTGACTATCCAGTGGAGCTGGCTATTGTTTTCGCACATGCAAGAGCACTGCATGTGCCTTGACAATCGCATGCAAAATTTGTTTACATGTGATGCACTTCCGCTTACCATACTATTTCTACAATGGTTGTCCATGCGATTAATATTTGTCTGCAGATTAGTTTGTATTATGACCTTTCAAGATAAGCGGCTGCGAATCCTGTACAATTAGTAATTAGGCGGGAAAAAACAAACAAACCTAGAAACCTTGTAGATGTAGTTTTGTAGTAGAAGACTGAACATTTCTTGGACAGTCAACATGGGCAAACAGGGCATTTTGAGGAAGACTAAGCTGCAAAGACAACTTATCACAAACAGCAGAAATAGGCAGTCATAATATGTTTGCCACATTATGAGAAGACAAAAAAAAATGGAACATGTGACAACAGGTAAGATTTGTGTAAAGAAAGATAGAGGAAGACAACGAGTGAAAATTCTGGACACTCTTGTGTCTACACATGAATTAATCCATGCCTTCATAGAATGCAATTTGTGGAACAGCATGATCGCCCATGCCAGCCGGCAAGGTCCTTTTATGATGATGATGATGATGATGATGATGATGATGATGATGATGATGATGATGATGATGATGATGATGATGAATTGCCAATCAAGAAACAAAGATAATTACTGAAGCAGGACGTGGCAATATAAATTAACACATACACGATAGATTTAAATCACGCGGAGAAAACCTGCTCAACCTCATTATTCCTCCTAACATCTATTCCCGTAGTACTTGGTGTGTGGCATAAATGCGCGTTACATGCTTCTGATCCAGGTAGACACAGTAAAATGTGTACACAATAATACACAATAAAATGTGATGTCTTCCTCCCATCTGTCCATCTGGACCAACAGTTGTGGATAGGAGCCTATTCTTCTGGAATAAAGATATGAATTAGGAGCACTAGTGTGCACATTGCACGCTTTAAAACTCACCCAGTAGCCGGACATCAATAATAGAAGGCTGTCTAGGCAGATCATTGTCAGGCAAAACGTGTGTGTGTGTTTGTGTGTGTGTTTGTGTGTGTGTGTGTGTTTGTTTGTATATATATATATATATATATATATATATATATATATATATATATATATATATATATATATATATATATATATATATATATCCATCCATTGGCACCTTGCCGTCTTGACAGACGATAGTTTGTGCTTTAAAAAGGCATAATAACTTTTAACTATGGCGGTAGCGAGTGTGACTGATAAGGCCAATTTGCGCTGTAAATGTCCGTTCACAGTGGGTGCATCTGAACACGTGGTCATTTCCACCATCATGCACCATCTTACGTCTCAAACGCTTGGTGTGTGACTTTTCTGCAATAATTTTCTCCTTTGACTTTATTCCATTTCTGATATTTGCCCTCCATGCAACACGTTCAGCGGCGACTTGCTCCCAATGTGCATTATCAATGCCTGTATCAATCATGTCCCGCTTACACACATCTTTGTATCGTAGTAGAGGCCGACCCTGAGATCTCTTACCCATCTGTAATTCACCAAAAAAGATATCCTTTGGTATTCTACCATCATCCATCCTCCTAAGATGTCTTATCCATCTAAGTCTACGAAGACTGAGCATGGAATAAACTGTCACACAACCTGATCTTTCCAATACTTCAGTATTTGTGATTTTGTCTTGCCACTTAATACCAATAATTCTTCGCAAACACCGCATATGAAAGCTGTTTAAATTGTTCTCTTGGTGTGAGTAAGTTGTCCAGGTTTCACTGCCATAGAGAAGAGTACTAAGGACACAGGCTTGATAGACAAGGACTTTTGTTTTGGCAGTAAGCTTCCTGTTCTCCCAGACTCTTTTTCTTAACCTGTTCATTGTTGTTGCTGCCTTACCAATCCGGATGTTGATTTCCTGATCTAGGGATAATTTGCTATTTACCACTGATCCTAGATATGTAAAATGGTCTACTATCACTAGTTCAGCGTCGTCAATAAAGATTGATGGTACCCCATGTGCACCTTGTGACATAATCTGTGACTTCTTTTTGCTAATTGTTAAACCAAATTCAGAACAAGCATTGGAGAATGCAGATAGTAGACATTGCAATTCTTCCTCAGAGTGGGTCGTAACTGCAGCATCATCTGCAAAAAGCAACTCTCTGATCAGTACCCTCCTAATTTTGGTATATATATATATATATATATATATATATATATATATATATATATATATATATATATATATATATATATATATAGAGAGAGAGAGAGAGAGAGACCACAAGAACACCGCATAACGAGAACACAGAAGAAGAACGATCTGAAAATCTAACCATTAGAGAAATCCTGTTTGCGGACGACCAGGCACTAGTAACAAAATCAGTAGCTGAATTACAAGACCACATGAATAGTCTGAACGAAATATGTAGGGAACATAACATGAAAATTAGCACAAGCAAAACAGAGGTAATGACTAAAGAAGAAGAAAACAACAACAATTCACCTAAACGAACATCCCTTGAAACAAGTAAAGAGTTTCGAGTACCTAGGAAGTATAATATATCATCATATGGCAGATCAGAAGAAGAGATCCGAAAATAGATGCAATAAGGCAAACCAACTCATTGGACAAATGGCACCAATACTAAAGAACACACATGTATCAATAACTACTAAGAAAGCACTTTACAACACAATCTTCCTACCAACTCTATGCTACCAATGCCAAACCTGGACAAATGACAGAAAAAGAGAAAAGAAAATCACAACAATAGAAATGAGATTCCTGAGAAGAATACTCAACGTATCAAGAAAGATAAGATCAGAAATTAAGAAATCAGGACTAAGGTGGGAGTTATAGCAGCACTAGATTTTATTAGAAAGCAGCAATATGGCCATGCAAGTAGATTACCATTCAACAGCATACCACAACAAGCAATGATGTACAGACCAGATGGAAACAGAGGAAGAGACCGACCACGTAAAATTTGGACGGAGGAAATAGCAGAGTCCATGGGAATTTCGATACACGAAGCCCATAATCGGGCACTCTCACAAAGTTTATACTTCACCTCGACACCGTAAGGTACAAGAGGCACATGAATAAATAAATATACCATCTATGGTGTTTGTAGCTATCCAGATGAAGCACACCCAACAAACGAGACATCCTCTATATTTTTCACACTAGATGATTTTCTCTCTATTATTTCCAGCTGTAGGCGGCAATAGCCATTCCTCGTCATCTAGACATGTAGATTAGAGCATACAGCATACACTGCTGCGTCTGCTTGATGTAATAAAAGATGGGGTTTTGAATATGAATGGCAGCATTATTATTAACGTGATAATAAAAAATGTCTGTGTGCCAACGGAGTCGGATCAACAGACAATTCGGCTACAGGTATTGAAAATCTCCCGGTAATGTTGTCCAAAAAACAAAAACATACACGTTAATGAACAACGACATTATTGATGTTTTACGCACAGTTAATGCATACAAAAATGTGCATTCTTTTGTGCTTATAATTGAAGCAGCTAATCTAGGAACCATTAAAGAAGTTATTGTCTGTGATATATATATATATATATGCGTGTGCGTGTGTGTAAGACAGAGGGATCTAGAGCCTGAGGAAGTAGGGCCCCCTAGCTGGAGCAGTCACAGCGAACTGTACAGATTTGGGTTTTCCTTTTTCCCCTGAATAAAATAAATCCATAACCTTACTGAGGATTCGAACCTGGGTCTCTCCGAATCGGAGCCTGCGTTGTAGCCACTCGACCAGTCTATGTTCAAGTGGAGTGTAAAACGTGTAATCTCAAAGGCAGATTTCATTCTAATATCTCGATGCGTTGATAAAGGATACCCAAGAGGTCCTGGTAACTCTCAGTCTTATTGTTTCCTACACAGGGTGTGGCCATTTGCTAGAAGCAATGTAAACTTTCCACCACATGTGAGGATATCATGAAAACTCTGACCCGGGGAGATTGGGGTTTCCGTGGAGGGAATAAATAAAGCTTCCTTGATTAGCTGTTTCAAAGTCGTGGAAATGTATCACGAGGGTATAACAATCAAGCATTTCAATTCATGTTTCTTACACACAAAAGGTTGTCATCAGTACAAGTGTAATGATTAAAGAATGGAACAAAGTCTTGTGGGTTTCTGTAAATAGTTAAATACATTGATTGTCATTGATTGACGTGATTATTATGAGTAAGAATTCTTTGTTTAGAGCTCAGAAGTTTTAATACGGACTGAGGGAACATAACAACTTTAGTCCCTTTAAGATGTCAGGCAGATGTAAGACAATAACTTATTAGTACAAAGCAATACAGTATGCTTCTTCACCCCGTTTGCTATGTGTCTTTTATGACATGGGAAGGGAAACAACTACACCCTTGAGGTCTTCATTGGTCACCAAGAGTTTGTCTCAAAGGGTCGTCCTATGAGTCAGATCTCTTTCTCTGTCTATCAGGTCAGGTCTTGTTGGACATGCTCTGGGGAGAGACACAGAACATCTTGAAAGTTGTTTCGTGTTGTTATACGTTTCTGACGTGTTCACTAGATACTCGACAATATCATATGTTTAAAACATAAATATCGTGAAGGGGCACATCTTTAATTTCAATTTGAACAAGTTATTGTCGTCTTTGTAGATGGGTCTTCTGCTGCCGACATACACGTTACATCAACTAGAGGGATAAAGTTACCTCTTTATAAAAAAAAAATAATAAATAAAATAGCGTGTCTTTAATCCCGAGCGCTACACTCTGTCACGATCACGCTTTCCTCATGAATAGGCTATAGCTTTACTTTTGCAGACCTAATTATTTTTTTTAATGGTGTTTGCAATTCCTGATCTTTCACTAAATTATTCAGTTAAACATGGATTACTATACAAGTATATGGGTTTGCAGCTTCTATAGGTACAACACTAGAATCTCTTGATGTAGAGACGTTCATCGGTGGCTGAAGTTTGGTCGCCTTATTATCATCTTCATTATCCAGAGATTATGGTATATCCAAAACAAGAAGCCCTTCCCATTGATGAAATGGTCATATAGAAAGAAAATGTTCTGAAATGTATCACGCCATATTTTTCTTCTTAGAAAGACTACATCAATTTGAAGTAATCATGCAGAAGAAAGAATATTTAATATAGTTTGTTAAAATTCTCTACACTTCTGGAGCTGCAAAACGCATCGAGTGTTTTGTTCGGCTCAACTAACAATACAGATAGATAGGTGCTAGTTTAGTTTAGTTTAGTTTAGTTTAGTCGACGGATCAACATCACGGCACACGGGTGTAACCCATAAGTGCTCCGTTCTACTCCTAACGCAAGCCTGAGTCCGGAGAAACTCAGGTCAGAGCACGAACTCCGTAGCACCGGCGAGGATCCTGAAATACTTTAGGTAGACTTTTAACTCGAAAGTTTGCCCGGGCAGCGCCGTTAGGCTACTCTTTTTCGATTTCCAACTGTCAAGGGATGTTTTACGCGTGCAACAATACACACGGGCGTCCGATCTCACTACCCAGAGACCAGGGGAAATTTTGTTACTAGAAGTCCACGTGAAACAATCCCGGCCTTCACCGGGGCTTGAACCCGGGACCTCCAGCACTCGAGGCGGACACCATACCTCGAGACCACTCATCCTCCTACAGATAGATAGGTTGTAATTACAGGGACAATACATGTTCTTTCAACGGTCTGACATGTAAGGTAAAGACATTTTCTTCTATTTTTTTTTTGAACTGGTCGCGTGTGACGTAAAGTCAGTAGTTCGTAATTATAGGAAAACTCGTCCCTACTATTCATACACTCACGAGCGACCCCCTTTGAGACAAACGTGAAACCGTTGCTTGCACTTAGGGAATCCACGAGACAAATAATGGCACGAGTGAAACTTCGTTGCAAAAGCTATGATAAATTGGGTCATTACATTGGCGCTCAAAACTATTCCTCTGGTGTGAATGCACTCTTCACGGCTAAATAAAAATCAAGGTCATAGTCATTTTCGTCGGAAATTTTGAATATGTGTACTTTATACAGCTTTGGTATTAGCTGAAGTCTCTATACAATAGGACACCAATGAAAAGCATCGGCACAGTCATCAAGTGGTCCTACCTAAAAATAGATGTTATCATGCTCACGAGAATGCTTCAGTAACTGCCTTGCGGTTCCCATTACTTTACATATTTTATTTCTAGCGAGACAGTTGATATCATCAGTGGAATGACACAAAGGCTCGTGCAATTTTTCAGTGATTTTATCCAGTCTAGGAACATTAGGTACAGGCATCGGACGGAAAAATTAAGGAACTCAGAGTGGTACATTTGTATATCCATTACCTATTTCAAAAGCGCCATTCCCAGTACCCAGAATTGTTTGGCATCAGTACTCAATTGCCATTGCATTTACCCTAAAGGCAAATTGAATGCTGATTGAAAAGAAGTTTAGAGATCTAATAAATAATGTAATAATTTAGTAATGCATGTATTAATGTATAGCTTGGTGATTAAAAAAGGGTAAAGAGTTAAAGGCAAGAGGTACTACTCGAATGTTATTGCACCGGCTCCTATCCCATATTGAAAGGTCTTCTTTCCGCAGAGAGGTTGCTGAAAGCGTCTGATAATTCCCGGACTCCGTAGCTCGAGCGACAACACTCAGGTGCCTCAGAAACAAACACAAACTTTACATTCCCGAACTAAATGATAGAGTATGAAAACAAACCCATGATCTTCGTAGGGAAAGGCAGGCGGTTTGACCTCTTCGCCACGGACATTTCCCAACCACCCTACTTTCTCACCTCTTCCCCCCCCCCCTCCCATTCACCCACCCACCCTCTCACGGGTAGATAATATGAGATACCAAGACTGCATTTTTTTCCCATTTTATAACTCCCCCCCCCCCCCCCCCCCCCACCCAAAAAAAAAAAGAAATAATAAAAATAAATAAATAAATGACCTTGCTACTGGCATATGCTTATATGACATACTTATGTGAAACTGCTGTCGATATGGTGTCAGATATTCAGCATCATCATCATGTACCATGCCGATAAGCGTGGATGGTCAAGTGTTTCGTCATCTCACAGGATCAGCAGAGTCGTGTATCAGTTTTGTGTTCTTGTCGCTATCATGTCACGTGGCCAAGTCATCTAGATATTAGCTTCTGTCTTCACTTTGTTCGTTTCCTTTCAATCTGACCATTTGTCACCAAGTTCTTTAGTTTTCTCTTCATAACGTGTCCAAATAATTATATCTGTCCAGGTCTAATTTCTCTAATCAGCGAACGGTTGTCATCTGCTTCTTGTAGGACTTCCTCATTGTGTTTTCTGCCTCTCCGTGGTGGTCTTTCCATTTTCCTCATAAACCACATTTACACTGCCTTTAAATGTTATTCATTTTGTCTTCTTATTGTCTTTGTTTGACATACATACAAAAGTACAGGTTCTATGTTGCACTTCAACACTCTTTTTCTCGTAGCAAAGGTTACCTTTGCTTTAGCAATTCGTGTTCTAATCTCTCCAAGGTACAACCCATCAGATGTTGAGACTTTTCCGAGACAGTTGTACCGTTTAACTTGTTTAAGAATGTTCAGTGGTATTTCTTTCTTTTTAGTGAGACCATAATCTCTGTCTGTTTACAATGTATTCCTAACCTTGGCCATTATATTGAATCTATGCCACGTTGACCGTGTCATACAGACATAACCAGCCAACACTCTGTCACTGAGATAATTAAGCATTCATTCATTCAGTAGCATGTCCTTTGCAGAACCTCGCTCCCATAACAACCTTCCGGAAAACCTCTGGATCATAAGCAATATGTCATGCGTCGGATACACCCATCTGGAGATCATCCGCAACATCCTGCATCCATCTTCTTTTTTGGCCTTCCTCTTCTATTCTTCCCAGGCATACACGTTTCCATTATTGTTCTCTCCAATCTTTCGTGACGTTTCAATTGACCAATATATTTTGATTTTCTTTTTTGATAATTAAGCACGTCCTTAAAATTCTGGAAGAACATTTACTCGGAATGAAAAACAGAGACAAATGAAAGCAGATGCGACATATCGCTTTTGTTTGTCCCATTTCAAAGGTAACTGATTGCGATTGATTTTACAGGGATAATGTTATATTTCAATTTCATTAACGAAATCAGTGGAGTGACACAACTCGATAGTTTTGTTGGGAAAAGACCACCTTCACTGCACACAGATACCGTCATACACACGGATGGTTACTCAAAGCTTTATGGCAAGATTTCCTGATAAACAACCTTCTCATCGCATTACGGTTAGAAATTTGTTTAATACTTTTCTTGCTAAGGGAAATGTGGAAGATGTTCCGCAATCTGGTAGACCTGCTGTGTGTGAAGAAAAATGTCTAGATACCGAAGACATAATCATGAAAAGTCCAAACTGGTCCTTAAGGAAAATAAAATGTTGCAACAAGTCAACGTTTCAGTGAGCAAAGTGCACAAAATTCTTAAATAACGATTCAGTTGTCATCCATACATGATTTCTGTTGTGTCTGAACTAAAAGAGTGTGATAATCAATACAGAGTCAACTACTCCACGTGGTTTCAAGCATTTTACCTAAAGAAGACGATTAAATTCTCGATGTAACATTCTTCTCTGATGAGGCATGTTTGCATCTATATGGATACGTTAATAGCCAAAACAATCGTATTTGGAGCACTTTTAATCCCAGTGCATTTCATGAAACGCTTCTACACGATGAGAAAATTGGGGTATGGTTTGCGGTCAGTAGAAACTTTTTATTAGACCTATTTTTTTTTCAACAGCACTATAAATGACGATGGGTACCGCACTGACATCCAGGAATCTTTTTAGTGTTAGAATAGCTGTACGAACGTGAAATTGAAGAAGCGTGGTTCCAGCAAGGTGGTGCAACTGCACACACAGCTAGAGCACCGCTGTGTTTTTTGGAAGAAATCTCGCAAATAAATAGCATTACATCACGTGACAGTTGGCCTGCTCGTTCTCCAGATCTCAGTCCTTTAGATTATTTTCTATGGGGTTTCTACGAAGGAAATATTTATAAAAATAATGTACACGCAATTGAGGACCTGAAAGAAGCATTCAGAATTACCATTCAAAAAATAATAGACACGTTTTAGAAGGCATTTGACAATATGAAGAGTCGTGTACAGTCATGTCTTGAAGCCCGTGGTGGATATGTCCACCACCTGTAATAATGAATACTTCATCGGTACGTTCCAGCTTCTCCAAAATAGCGCTAGACCACAGTAATTACTATTGTAACTAATTTAATGAATTTTAGTACAATTTTGACACCATGCACTTCATTTTTTTTTTTCAGATGTGTTCTACATACACAGTGTAGTAAGACTAACTAAACTAACTAATTAAACTAACTAAACTAACTAACTAAACTAACTAACTAACCTAACTAACTAAACTAACTAACTAAACTAACTAACTAAACTAACTAATTAAACTAACTAACTAAACTAACTAAACTAAATAAACTAACTAAACTAACTAAACTAACTAAACTAAACTAACTAAACTAACTAATCTAACTAAACTAACCAACCAATCAACCAACCAACCAACTAACTAACTAACTAACTAACTAACTAACTAACTAACTAATTAACATATCTTTGAGGAATTAGATACTCGGTGCAAAAGCAAAACTGATTGATGCTGTAGTTCAGTGACGTGAGAATGAAACAATGACGGCAAGGATCGTTAAATGACATTGAGCCACAATTTTTAATATAGGAGTGTCTAAATGGCGAAGTGGGTAAGCCGCAAGCCTCGCGTTCCAAAGGTTGTGGGTTCGATTCCGGGCTCAGTCATTAGGTTCACGAGTTCAGCTTTCTCGGAGACACTTCGGTGTTGTCTCAGGAGCTACTGAGTTCACGCTTTATGGGACGATTTCGGCAGCCGCCCTCAGAAGATGACTATGGTATAAAACCCGGTGCAGAGAAGTCGATCTTCTCGTATTTAAACCTTAGTTAACATAGTAACATCGTATTACCAAACAGTATAGAATACATAATTAGAAGCTCTGCTGGCACCACTGGGATTCTAATCTGGCACTTCTAAATAACGACCACACCTCGCGGGAGCAAAAAATTGGCTTCGACGTTCAGCCGTCTAAAGAAACCTTAAAAATGTCTTCATTAGTCAGGTCCATTATACAGCTGAACCTACGGCTATGGAATGGGGACAACATTCGTTTAAATACGTCTCAGAAAGGGTGCAGTACTGTACTATCTGAATGTCAGCTTACGATCACAGATTAATGGTTAATTATTTCCACGTTTTCAAAAGCATAATGACGCTATTACATCAGGGACAGGATTCCCCTCTCCCTCCCTCCCTTTCCCCACTTCCCCACTTTGTCCCCTCATTTAAGCTCTGGATAGACCCAGCCTAATAGAAATGGTGTGCCAGGTATTTGTTAGGATTGTCTGGGTTACTGTTTCCATAAGCCTAATATCAAACACATCCGACAGTTACACTGAGTCTCGTATATTACGAACGTTTACAGAAAAGACGTGATTTGTTTGTTTCATTGAGTTCATCATCATCATCATCATCATCATCATCATCATCATCATCATCATCATCATCATCATCATCATCATCATCATCATCATCATCATCAAGCGCCTTACACAGTGGAATGGTCAATCGTTCTGCACATCTTGCTATCTCCATTGGCATGTATCAGTTAGGGTGTTTACTTCCCTCCGTGTCATGACACATGTCAAGAATTTTCTCTCACTGACTTCCTCTATTTCTCTTTCCACAAAATCTTTCCATTTGTCACATGTTCCCGTATGTTTCTTTGCATAACATGGCCAATATATGAAGAATGCCTCTTTTTAATATTTGTGATATTGTCTTTACGACGTTGAACCCCTCAAAATGTCTAGATTGCTTCTTTTGGCTGTTCAAAAATTGTCTGTATTCTTCAATAAAACCGCATCTCATAAGCTTCCAGAGATTGTTTCACTTGTGTCCTAGTGCAATGTAATAAACAGAAATATCAACTCAATGGTAACCTGAACATATGGAGGAATCGGGAAGTATGTTATTGTAATCGAATTTGAGTTCTTCTACCTAAAGTACAACATTGTTCCATTACCAGGAGAAAGTTATCTTCTCGACGGGGAGAAAATGTCAAGTGTTGTAGTGGTTGTTTTCACCACGATAATAAATGCATTTCGTGAACAGTCGGTAGCTTCTGTCAAGTCAATAACAGATTAAGTTTTTACATTCGGCTGCGCTGCCGTATTATATTGTGTCTCTTAGTCACACTGATTACATCCTAGTTTGCTGCAGGTCACACTCCGAGCATCACTGTGGAAGTATAAGAAAGGCCTGCAACTCATCAGACACACTTACTTTACTAGTACGTAAAGGATCATATTTACTTGCCTTAAAACGTATCGGCAGATGATGTTGGCCCCATATTTTTATAGACCAATCAACACTCAAGAAGATACCTTGTCAATATCGAATCAACCGCCTTTACTTCCTAAGATATTTCCGGGTAACCACTTTAGTGTGGATCAATGTGGGAGACATACTAAAACATATAAAAACTGAAAGGTATTTCCATATCGTGATTCAAACATGTCGCATTCAAATGACCAGAGTATTTCTTCTGAAAAGTTGAATGTACGGAGACTTCGACACGCAATGAAAGGTGTCATCCTGATCTAGGATTAGAATTTACCTGAACCTACATATATAGAATACGGACATAATTTGTATAGAAGTATCAGCGGTATTGATTGACATGCATGTAAATAATGGAAAGAAGTAGGGATCGGTTGCACAGTAAGCCTTAGAAAAATGAACGCTATGGTGTGGAGGGGTTCTAACTGTGTATTGTTAATTACATACCGACAAATGTCATAAGAAATATAATACATCCTTTGTAACATAATGCTGTGAGCTACAGATATATTTAAAAAGTCGCCTAAACAAAATAGTTATAATAAACAAGTCTGTCGAACAGGAACATAATACTGCAGAAGATTGATGATTAAGACAAATGTAAATGAGGAAAATGAAATATTATAGATCGTAAACAGACATGGCCGGTCTCCCTGGTCTAGGCGTTACACGACTTTCTCCGTAATCCGTATACTCTCGTAAGAAATGTGATGTGCGCGAGAATCTGTAACGGTAGTAGTACGTGGAGTCCTAATGGTATAGTAAATTGGGTCCGCTGGTCTTATTTCCTTCTATGTTTGTTATCCCGCCCCCAGAGGACCCCTTGAAATTACCACAGATAACTTAAAGTACCACAGGAAGTATCAAAAGAGCCCGCCATATTCAAATATCTGGGTCAATTAGGGTCCATTTTCAGGAGTCCGCTGGGGGCGGGATAACAAACATAGAAGGAAATACGACCAGTGGACTTCCGCCGCGGAATCCATTTTGTTATCCTATTAGAACTCCACGTACTACTAGCGTTCTCTCCGCGTCGCTAACTTACGGGGTATGTGAACCGGTCGCTCAAAAAGCAATGGCAAATCTTGCAAAGAAATCAACAATCAGCTGAAAGATGCTGATGTTGACACCGATGTCCTGTAAAGGATATGTGAAAAGAGAAACAAACAAACAAATGAACATGACAGTCTAGAACGAAACTGATAATTGTGAAGTGAAATATACATGAGACGGGAAGGCATCAACGTAGATGGAATCTAGATGTGATAGATAATTTATTCGTGACGGCAACAGAGACAGGCTTACTATAGAGAGGACCTTCAAAAGACTTGTATTGGGGCGAATTTCTACTCATAACAGACCAATGGATGTTGATGGATGATAATAAAGTACTATTTTATATGTTGAAATATAACCCAAGATGAAATTTATAAGACCGTGAGGGTTTGGAGCAGCATTTTTCTATCTAATTGATAGTTTACTGGTGCAGAATAATGGTTAATCAAGTATTTATAACTATATTTATCTTACTATAGCAGAGGCAGGCGGCGCTGTGTCGAAGGGGTTACGGACGCAGTTTGCAATTCCGCATTCCGCGTTCGAGATACAGCTTCCGGTGATTTGCAAGCAGACTGTCTTGCAATGGTTTTCTTACAATGAGTACCGGTCGTTCAGAAAGCAGCGGTAAACTACTGAACCTAAACCAATAAGAAATGAGCAACAACCAAAACATGATAAGTCTGACTGCGAAGTCATGTACAGGATATGTAACTAATTAACAGCAGAGACCGGATTGCTTATTGACCATTGTGGCTGTAGTTTCCATACAGCCTCATAACAATGAGGTATCAGATAATTTTCAGAAGTTTCTAGAAGGTTGTCGGGATGAATAGTCAACAAGGAAGAGAAGGACCACTCCAGCACATATGTGGTGGCTTAGAATAATTGAAGGCCAAACACATCACGCTCCTAAGATACTATATATCTTTATCTTTACAAGCGGTAAGCATTCTTAGGAATGGCCAAACATGTTTTAAACATCGTAGAATCAGTATTAACATCTAGAGAGCTTAACCTAGCATTAGAAATTAGAATCGTCAGATTTTATGAATATTCAACACTACTACATGGCGTGGAAGCATGGATAAAGAACAAGCATTAGAAAGTCGAAAAGAGGCCTTGGAGATGTGAATATACAGAATGATATGTTGTTTTTCGTGGAAACAAAAACAACCAAATACAGAGGTTCAATAAACACAGGGAAAGAAACTGATAGTTGGTGAAAGAAATAACAAAGAGGCAAATTAATTATTTCAGCCACTTTAAAAGACATAATACGCTTATGAAAATCATACTGGAGGGTAAGGATAAAGACAGGCGAGCAAGAGGTAGACAATGACATAAGTGGGAAGATAACATTAAGAGATGGACGAACATCAATCTGACAGTATGTACAGTCAGGGCGAGAGACAGACAGTGTTGAGATCCAGTGCAGGAAACCTTCTTTGTGGAGACGGCACATGATTGGTTGATTGATCTAGTACGTCACGCGGGCAGGAAGCAGACAGCAACATAGGTGGAGAGATATCATTACGAGACAGAAGTACAGCAGTCCGTTAGAATGTGCAACAATGACGCTACATTTTATTCCACCATGAATGCTTGAAAAATAAAATCAGCCCTAAATCTGATTGTCTTTATCTTCTTTTTCTATTCTTCTACGTCTTCGTTTTCGTCTTCTTCTTTTTCGTCTTATTTGTCTTCATCATCCTCGTCTCCACTACATCCTCCTCCTCCTGTTCCATCTTCCTCCTCCTCTCCCACTTCCGCTATCTCCCTCCTACATCTCCTCCTGCTCTTTCTTCCTCCTTCTCCAACCCTTCCATCTTCCTCCCCCTCCTACATCCTCCTCCTTCCTCCACGTACTCTTGTTTTTCTTGTTCCTCTTCGTTTTTCTTATTCTTCTTCCTCTTCCTACTATTCTTCTACTTCTTCTTCTGCATTATAGACGAGACTCCAGGTGGATAATAGACACCCAAGTAAGTATGCCAAGGTTTGTGTAGGCCAGTTCATAATTGGTTGAATATTTGCTGACTTCATCTACTGAGTGAGATAGTCTCAGAAATACTCTCTCAGGTGACTTTTTACGACATGCAGTTGGTCTACAGTACAATTATTTAACGTCTCCGTTTTGGGGCCCCCGGAAACACACAGCCTCGGGGTTAAAAGTTAACTCGAAATTAAATGACTTTAGTCTATTATTTAAAGCCTCCGTTTTGGGGACCCTCTGAAACACACAGGTCCGAGTTTAACAGTGAACACGAAATTAAATTATTTCAGTATTACTATTATTTAACGTCTCCGTTTTGGGGCATCCCGGAAACACACGTGCCCCGAGTTTAAAAGTTAATACGAAATTAAATGACTGGGAAAACAAAACTTCCTGCTTCAAGTGTGGCAATGCTTGATTTCTATACTGTTCACGGTTTATCTTCATTGCGTCTTGAGACGGCCACACACATAAAAAGCTTGTTCGATTGTTTAATCTACGGCAGGCACGTGGTTTGTTTCGACTGGTTGTGTTTTTAACCCATCCGTTAAACAGCGCACGAGAGAGGCAGAAATGTGCGCGCGTGTGAGTGTTTGTGTGTGTGTGTGTGTGTCTGTGTGTGTGTGTGTGGGGGGGGGGGGGGGGGGGTGGATTCCTGTTCAATTGTTATTTTTAACACATCCGAAGCAAGTGGACATATTTGGAGACCTTCCAGACCGGCAGTATTAAACAACAACAGACAACGGAAGCAGGATGTATTTAGGTGAAATGCTTTGTTTTTTTTTGGAGAGAGATGAGAAGTTACATTAAAGCATCGGATTACATATCGCGTTTCTTTAGTAGGATGTTTGTGGACAAGAAGACGCGTAGGAAATATAAAATATAGCGAATACAATCTTGTAAAAAAGTAAAAGAAGGTTGAAATCGAAGGAACAGGAGTAGGTCGAGAGAAGAAACAGACATGTAATTAAAGAAGAGGAAACAGGACGTCTTTCTTACCGATGATGAGCAGAGGGAGGAGAAGAAATATAAGAAGAAGAAAAGACAAGCTAATAAGCACACAGAAATAAGTGTGAGCAGTTGTGGCAATTATGAGTTTTTGTAAGCTTACATTATTTCTAGCTTTTTTCTAGTTTAGGAGTATACTAAAAATGACATAATAAATGTGCTTTATGTTAGGTTTCGTCCACCCGTCTATAACTAGAAATGCATGTTATAATAATGTAATGCAGAGATTTATTGTTCAGACTTAGACAGTCGTAAAGTAGCTCTCCAACCAAAACCTCGCTCTCACGGTAACGTCCTCAAATGTATGTGTGAATATTGAAGGCAAAGTGGTTATAATGCATGCCTACGGATCCGGTAGCCATGTGTTCGAATATTCCTTCAAGGCACGGATTTTGTAAAATGGACACAGATTGCTAGGTTGACCCAAATTAAAATGGGTAGCAGGACGTGTTCTGTGAAGTAAATGTGTCTGTGTGATACTGATTACATCACTCGTGGAGTGCGATCGGTCTATAAAAACATGGCAAACACCATATACCAGTACGTCACATTGAGTGGGAAAGAGTCATATTCTTTTTACCTTTTGTTTATCAAAAAATGCTAAAATGTGGGGAGTATTTCTTCATGACAATTTCAATTAACTTGATAGACAAGGTTCAACGATAGCACCGATATCAATGATAATGGTTCAGTAGCAACAACTGAATGCAAGACTCCAATGGGACATGAAGATATTGAAAGTGAATACTCTTCCCCGACTTTGATGCCGGGCATTAAAATCAAAGCTGGTGCGTTCGCCAAATTTTATAGCATGTTCAGACGAATTTTCGATGCCTGGGCTCGTCGCCTGTTAAGTGAGGGAAATATTGTCCATTAGTTTTATTTGTTTATTGAGGAATACAAAATGAGATGGCTCGGTCATATCACAGACCCGTTGAAGCAACATGTTGCGGGACAAATAAAAAAAAACACACACAAATATATGATCATTAACAAGAAGCGTTGAGTAACGGTGGTTTTACAACAGCAACAACAACATGGTACTGGAAGTGGTAAACGCCATTGCCTACAACAGATACCGAGGACAACACAATATCAAACATAAATTGACAAATAATAAACACATACAGCATTGAGCTTCCATGTCAAGTCTGTTTCAATAAATAAATATCTGCACTCAGTAACACTTTTCTGACAACGGAAACATCAAGTTCCAAGCAACGGTAATCCAAAATTGACACCAAAATCAACGGCGACTCCGTAGTGAGTCTCGAATTGGATGTATGTTCTTGTCCCAGTTATGCCAGTTGGCCAAGACATTTTGAAATTATATTTTGTGTGCATGTTTCCTTTCACAATTGCTGGTGTTTATAAAGTTTTCATTGTGGCGACTGCTAATAACATGTTACAAATCTTGACATTTGCTGAACATATTATTTCGGTGTCATTGTTATAATATCAAGAAAGAAATGGAAATAATGAAGATAAATATATCAGGAATTAGTGAAATGCGATGACCAGATGCGGGGAAAACATATTTAGATATGTACAGAATTATTTACTCAGGAGGGAAGGACTATAAAAGAGGATGGACATCATTTTAGATCAAATGAGTTCTAGGTCAGTTAAAATATTTTGGACAATCTTAGATAGAGTATTAATAGTGAAACTTCATGGCAAACCTCTGAATATTAACATATTTCAATGATATCCAATAACTGCAGACTGTAAAGAAGATGATATAGATATATTTAATAACGAATTAAACATGGCCCTGGACCAGTGTCAAACAAATTTGAAAGGACTGCCCTAGACGGGATTTCAATGACTGGCAGCTGTGGCATAGGTGATAGGAATGAGAGGAGGGAGAGGCTGATAGCATGAGCAGAAAGAACACCATGGAATGGTAATAGGTAACACCTGGTTCACACACTATCCTCGACGATTATACGCGGGAAAGCCCTGGAGGTAATACTTGCAATCAAATTGACAACATAGTGATTCGAAAGAGATTCAGAAGCAGTTTAGAAGCAGAAAAATCTAGATCAGGAGCAGATGGACATATTTCCCATGTGCCAGTTATAGGAAAGATGAGGTTAAGACATAAGATAACAGAGACGAACAGTATGATGTTCAAAATAATAATGAAGGACCAGCAATTTTGAAGATGGAGGTTCAGAATGCTCTTAACCACATGAAATCTGGCAAGACCCCCGGTTTAGACAGCGTCACAACAGAAATGATTAATGCTTTAGAAGAATATGGAATAGATAAAGTTACCAATCTGCTTAATACAATATATGATACTGGAAATATACCTCAGGAGTTATGTAATTCTGTATTTATTGCAATCCCAAAGACATCCGGAGCCTTGGAATGTGATCAACATCGAACAATTAGTATAATGAGTCACATCCCGAAGATTTTGCTAAGAATTATCATGCAAAGAGTTAGGAGGAAAATACAACCTGAAATAGGAGAAGAACAATGTGGTTTGTAAAAAGCAAGGGTACAGTAAATGCTGTGTATATACTGAGAACCATAATCGAACGTTCTATAGAAGTAAACAAAGATCTACACCTTTGCTTTATTGACTACACAAAGGCTTTCGATAAAGTGAGACATGTCAACATGATAAGGATTCTTGAGGATCTACAGATTGATGGAAAAGACCTTAGACTTGTAAAAAACATATATTGGAAACAATAAGCTGCCATAAGAGTTGATAATGAAGTTAGCCAATATCAGCCTATTAAGAGAGGTGTGAGACAGGGATGTGTAATGTCTCCAGATCTGTTTTCCCTGTACAGTGAAAGTATTTTCAGAAATATTGAAGATATGGAAGGAATCAACATTGGGGGACAATGCATCAATAACATTAGATATGCAGATGATACAGTCTTGATTGCAGACAATGAACAGGACCTGCAAAATTTAGTAGATGCGGTTGTTACACACAGTGAACAACTAGGGTTAGAATTAAATTGTAAAAAGACACAGATTATGGTCGTCACTAGGAAGAAGGAAATACCACAATGTAATATACAAGTAAATGGGAATATTCTTCAACAAAAGAATAGGTACAATTATCTTGGAACAGTAATAACATCTGATGGGAGATGCCTTGAAGAGATTAGAACAAGAATCGCCATGGCAAAAGTAGCCTTTAGCAAGATGAAAAACATACTGACCAATAAAAAGATGTCAATTGAAACGAGAAAAAGAGTGTTGAGATGCTACATAGAACCTGTACTCTTATATGGATGTGAAGCTTGGACAATGAGCAGTCAGGCTGAAAAACATCTGATGGCTGTAGAAATGTGGTTTCTGAGGAAAATGCAAAGAATACCATGGACAGCCAGAAAGACCAATGAACAAGTTCTTCAAGAAACAAATGAAGATCGTAAACTGATTAGAGACATTAGACGTAGACAGTCACAATTTTTTGGGCATGTTATGAGAAGAAATGATCTGGAGAACTTGGTGACAACTGGTAAGATCGAGGGGAACAGACCAAGGGGAAGACCTAGAAGCAAGTACCTGGATGGCTTGGCCTTGTGGCATGGTCGAGACAGAAACACGGAGCTGATCCACGACTCTGGTGATCGAGTGAGATGGCAGAACATGACCGCCCACGCTTACCGGCATGGCACATGATGGATGATGGATGGATGGAGGTTAAGACTCAAGAGCATAAAGAAAACCTCTAAGAACACAAAGGTAGATATAACATTATTTAAAACAGACAAATAAATTAGAGAAAGGTTCAACGTTACAGTAAAGGACAGATATAAGAAATAACAGGTGGTAACCATAACCAATAACTGATCGTCTTATCATTAAAACAAAACACAAAAAAGGTCGTTTTACCATGACCTTACCATCTAACAATATAACCGGCCATCGACTTTGGTTCACAGCCAATTGTTTGATACTCATGTCTATCTTTTGTAAGCTCACCACCATCATGTGCCATGCCGAGAAGCAGGAGTGGTCATGATCTGTCATCTCCCAGTTCACTAGTCTTGGGCCAGTTCTGCGGTTTTCCTCGAATACGCCATGTGGCCAAGCCATCCATATATTTATCTCTTTTACTTCCTTTTGCTCTTTTTCCATACATCTTGCCAGTTGTCACAACGTTTTCAAGTTTGCTTCTACTCATAACGTGCCCCACAAAAATATTCTCTGCCTACGCCTAATTTCCATAATCAGCTTACGGTTTTCGTGTGATTCTTGTAGAACTTGCACATTCGTTGTTCTCTTGGTCTATAAGATTCTTTGTATTTTCTTCAGAAACCACATTTGCATTGCCAATTTATGTTTCTTAGCCTGTCTGCTTGTTGACAATGTTTGACATGCATATAACAATGTAGATTCTATATATCACTTTAATAAACTTTTTAGCATTGCAATTGCAGAATTCTATTGTTCAGTATGTTGACCGTCATATAAAAAAGATGGATGATTCTTGACTGAGGCTAATCAGTATACGGTTTTCATTTGTTTCTTGCAGGATTTGCTCACTGGTTCTTCTTCCCATTAATGGTATTCCTTGCATTTTCCCCAGAAACTACGAGGGTAAGTTAATAAGAAAGTCACAAATGGTATAGAAAAATAATTAACTATGATAACAACTTGAACCCAGTTTATTTTTACACATGCATTGTCCCATTATTTCTCAACATAATTTCGACCACCATTGATGCATTTATCCCATCGTTTTATCAGTCCTCCCAAACCGGCTAAAACCGGCAGAGTGTTGACTGTTGGAATGTGGAACATAGCATGGATGACTAACCGGGTGATTGTTTTGTCTCTTTATCAGATTCCCCCTTTTCATTGTGTCTTATCGGGCATGATCGGGCCTTATCGTGTCGTACCCGGCGTTATCTGAGATTACCTCGTATGCGTATGTGAATTACACCTCCAGAATGAGCGACGACTCTGATTGACCTTAAGAATGCTGTGTGGATGAGATGACACATTCGATTCTCAAAAATTGAAGTAACCAGCCCAGTAATATTCATTGAATAGGATGGTGTGTCCAGAAACAAAGTAGTCATCAGAAACTTGATCATCACTAGTGAAGGAGTGACACACATTGCCGGGTGATGATATTTTGCTTGTTGTCTAAGATATTTACAACATACTCAGTATACACTCGAAATCTCATTGTGAACTCCTTGGGATGCTCATTATAACCAACTCACCACCCATATACATCTGAACGATCGTAGCAAGAACTTTACTCGAGTGACATTACTCATAATACTCATCCAAGCCAGGTTCTTTTCTGAATTAAATCGTTCCTTAAACTCTTGATTCAGTCTGTCGTATTTCTCAGAGTAAATGATAATGTGTCTTACTATCAATTTGTCATAGGTCTGGATCTAAATTATATGTGGTTGGTTGTTTAAAATATTCTGTCTATCACATTGTTTCTTTTTTTCAGTGATTAACACTCCCGTAGGTGTGGCCATTGTCTGATGTGTTTAGTTCAATCAAATTTACCGACAATGGAACACAGGATCAAGATCTGGAGAGCTCGTGCATACTTAAAAATAAGTGCAGATGAGCAGCACCCTCTGCATGACGCTATATTCAGAGAAAAGGGTGACAGGCTAAAGAGGGGCAAATCATGGATGGGTCGGGCGGAAGATGTCGTCAGACAGGACTGCAGTCTTACCAGTATCAACCCCGGCAAGGAATGGGTGCCGGTGCCTCCAGCTTTTAAGTGTACTTTCTCCTGCATTATCACACTCGACAGACGGTGCAGAGAGCAGAACCCTGCCGCTGTCAATGCAGAGGTTAACGCGCTCATCTATGAACACTCAGATAGCCCCGGAGTGCTCATCTATACAGATGGATCTGTTGTAAAGCAGCAGAGAAGTGCGTGGGCATTTACAGCCCGTTCAGCGGGCCGAACCGTTCAAGAATCCAGTGGTGCCCACTCTATGACCACGAGCAGCATGACGATGGAGGTGATGGCAGTTACACAGGCCTTCATATGGCTGGAATCACAGCATTATACCAACGTGTGTGTACTAAGTGATTCAATGAGCATGATTCAGAAGGTCAAAGCTGGATCTGTACGTAGACAGTGGACTGAATCGCTGCGGAAGTCTGTTGTCCGTAAAGTCACCTTCATCTTCGTCCCGGGACATGCGGGAGTCGAGGGAAATGAACGAGCTGACAAACTGGCTGGCTCTGCTCCCCCTGTAGATGGCCAGCCCATGGATCGTGCCGATGTTATTAACGTCCTTAAAGATTTGGCGAGAACAGAGGACTTTGACGTCAGTGATTCCACATCGCTGTCCAGGATGAAAGACCTGGAAGTAAGAATCGGCACAGCCAGACGCGAGAGGTACATCGGGAAAACAAAGCGCCTCGTCAACCAACACAGAACTGGCACTATTAGCCACCGGACGCTGATGCATATGCTGGGGGGAGGATCTGAGCACCTATGGACATGTCCGGAGTGCAATGAAGATACCCCAACTGATAACTGATAACTGATAATAACTGTCTGATTG
Source organism: Cepaea nemoralis (assembly GCA_014155875.1). Classification (NCBI taxonomy): domain Eukaryota; kingdom Metazoa; phylum Mollusca; class Gastropoda; order Stylommatophora; family Helicidae; genus Cepaea; species Cepaea nemoralis. The sequence continues at coordinate 104,040 of JACEFZ010002530.1, forward strand.
TGTATATTGAAAGAGTGGAAGATAACTAAAAGTCTAGTTCTCAAGAACTAGGGTTTTAACAGAGATCACATCTCCTTAGATCCCATTACAGGTATATAGCACTCCAACACTCTTTTCCACATAATAATTTCCATATGTTTGTTGGTAAGAATATTTACCATCTGCCTTTCTATGTTATATCGATTCTTGTTTTTATCTCTACAAGGTACCTTACATAGGATGTTATCACTGTTCTCTGCATAAGCAGGCGAGAAATCCATTTCGTTCACTGCTATTCTAATCATGACTACTAGATATCCGGCTGTTTAGACGTATATTACTGTATGTGAGAACGCACAGACACCCTTAGATAGCTAGCTATCTGTGAATGTTTACCTTTGTGGGCCAATCTTCAATCCACAGTTAACAAAGCATAGTCTTGCAAAATTTGTTTATTCGACGGTCTGTTCTGCCTATTCACACCTGACAGCTGTAGCCTGTTCGATTTCAGTCTTCGCCATTGTTCAGTTGAATTGTTTGTGCCATGTTCTGGTGAAGATTGGAATCACCTGTTTACTGGATTTACACAGCAAGTTACCTGATGTCTCATTGAGTTTTAGATCAGACTTGATAAGTGTTCTTTTCACGAAAGGTGATTGTTTGTTATAGCCGTTCCCTGTGTGCTAACATATCTGATTATTTCCAGGCATGTCACAGGGGAATGGTATCCAATGTAGTACAACATTTAAAAAACAATAAAAAGAAATAAACACTTTTTGTCTATTCTAATTAGTTTGACACTTTAAGAACTAAGTGTGTTTTAGTTCTGATGCTGTGACTTGAAATAATGTCTAGAGAATTCCACTCTCTACTCACCATTTAGTTACTGGTTGGGTAGGCGTGGTTGAGAGGTTACGGTCACCGCCTCAGACTCAGAAAGTACTGGGTTAGATCTCAGCATGGGGCTGGTAATGTGTCCAAGAAGCATTAATGTTTAATGTCACACATCACCCTCGGGTAATGAGCCCGAATACTTAGTATTTTTCAGGCGAGAGTGAAAAACAGGAGGTCAGGTGTGCACGCTGTGGACGTTAAAAATTCCACTCTGTAAATCACAAACATTAGGCTGTTAGGCCACTGCCTTGGCAAAACTGTTAGGAAGGAAAATGTAACGAAGGGTACATTGCGCCCGTTAACCAGTACGGAATATGTCTAACGCAGTGGTTCTCAAGCGGTCGGGAATGCACCTTCCCATCAGGGGTGAATTTTAGGGTTTCCAGAGGGAGAAATTAAGATTATTTGAAGATCGCGTTAATACAAGAACAGATTTTCACCTCATACTTTACTGTTCTATACTTCTCGCCATTCTTAAATTCGTTCCATAACGTAATTAGACCCGCAAATCACGTTTTATATAGACTTCCAGACCTGTTCTAGTATGTGTTATTAAATTTAGCTTCCATTTTTACGTATACTGTGTCGGGACGAGGAGGGGGAATTTACACAGAGGAAATACGAAAGGCGGGGGTTGACATCCTGAACATGTGGTGAAGGGGTGCATGGGCCAAAAAAGGTTGAAGCCCACTGGTCTAGAGGAAGCAATCATTACAATGCTGAAGTCGGGCACAAATATTTCAGCTGCATAACAAAGTGTGACAACATATAACCACTAACGAAGAAAACAACAAACGGACGAAATGCGTGTAATATCTTGGTTTCATAATGAACACTAGCGAGCGCGTTAGTATAATCGCTATGAGGTTGCGCTGATAATGTCATAAGCGGAGCAGAGTTCAACGACTCGTTCGGCGTCCGCTAATAGAGGGAAAGGTTGGTTAACTAAGCCTGCGTGCCGTTAGTCCTATAACATCTTATTGATCTAGCAAGTCACAGATCCAAATCAGGTTTGCGACCTTTTTTTATTTTTGTGGATTGTTTAATAATGAACACTAATGGTTTCTGTTCAAAGCAAGCCGAATGATGCTGGCCATATCTATGTTGAAGCAATCCAGTAACAATAACACATGACAATGCAACAACACCTGACATTACAAAACCACTCTGACATAGTTAGTTAGTCGACAGATCATCCTCGTTGCACATCGAACCATTCAGTCCATAAGTGCTCGGATCCCCTCCTCAGCAAATCCCGCAGCGTGTAGCGGCTAACGACGCCAGTTCTGTGTTGGTTTATCAATCTTCTTTGGCTTCCTGCGTAGTGTTCTTGTTTGGCCACCCCTCTTTTAATTTGCTGCTCTCGCAGTCTGGCCTTTGTTGTAGATTCACAGTCATCACTTGGTTCTCGCAAAAGTCTCACTTCTCGTAGAGCATTCAGAATGTCAGCCTGGTCCATGGCGCGTCCGCCCTCCACAGTAGCCTCACCTGCTAGCTTGTCAGCCCGCTCATTTCCTTGTACTCCCGCATGACCTGGCATGAAGATGAAACTAATCTTTGCCAGCCGAGACCGCTCCAGAGGCAGCAACCATTCTCTTCGGATCAACCCCGAAGAGAATGGTTGCTGCCTCTGGAGCGTGTGGAACTGGGTGGACTCTGGGGTGGACTCTGACATAAGTAATGCTTTCATGGAGAAGTATTCTTCCTGTGGCAAAGTACGTGTTGTAAATGTGAACAATTTCACAAACATCGAAGTCAGAAATATAATCTCTGGCGCTAACTTACGTTTAGATGAATGCATTCAATGCCCACAACAGTGTGGACGCCCAGAAGTGGCAGTGCTTAAGTGGCATATTAGGCCTCGAGAGAAATGTTATTTTCTGTGGTGACTTCAACGCTAAAGGCAGATCATGGGGAAACACTTCCTCCAATACACAAGGGGAGGAGCTCGAGACTGCACTGGAAACCATCGACCTGGTTTGTATCAACAGTGGCGGTGTCACCAGGACAGCAAGCCGTCCGGGCGATGAGGACAGTGCTATTGATCTGGCGCTAGTTTCACCTTCACTCACTACAGTGTGTAGATGGGGTGTCCTAGGACACCATGGCAGCGACCACCACCCTTGCAGCATACTGGTGGAGAAAGGCAAAACCAGGCAGCACAAGCTAAAGGTAAAGACGTTCCAGTATGACAGTACAGGGCAAGATGTGGTGAGTAAAATAAGACGTGACAAGCGCAGTACGTTTCAGGGCAGGAAAAAAAGCTGGGAGCAGCCACCGTGGTGGAGTTTCGAGGTGGGGCAGGCTTGGGTGGATAAGCGTAGTGCTGTAAGGAGATGGCTAAATGCCAAGAAGAACAGAGCTGGTCATCCTAGTCCCTGCTTGCACTTAGAAAGAGAGATGCACACAAAAGTAAGCTATTTCAAAAAACTGGTCAAGGTGGTTAAAAGCGAAAAATGGGCAGAAGTGTGTCAAAGAGTAAGCACAGACAAGTCACTGAAATTGTTCTGGCGACTACATAAAAGCATGAGTTGTGTAGTCAAGAATAAGAGCATTTCTGACTTCCAAGGTGCTGACCTCATCTGGCAGAGGACTGACGAGGACAAGGGCAAAGCCCTCTTTGAACGCTACCTTGAGCAGAGCAACCAGACAGACATGGGAGGCCGGAATCTGGCCAAGGAGGTCACCTCAGACAGATGCAAGGCCCAGAACACTTCGGATGAAGACACAGTGACAGTGAAAGAAATCAAGGCTGTGCTTCGACGATCAAAAAACAGTGCTCCAGGTCCTGATGGCATAAGATACGACGACATAAATAGGTGTACCGACAATGAGCTAGAGAAACTAGCAGACATGTACAACAACAGTATAGGGAGTGCTAGCATCAAGGAGGCATGGTTACACAGCTACCTGATTCCCTTGCCGAAGACTGACAAAGACCACAAAAAAATTCAGGGATATCGAATTATAACCATTCAGAATACAATAGGCAAGCTGCTGGAGAAGGTAATTGCCAGGAAAATATCAAGCCAACTAGAGAGGCAAGGTGTTTTCCCACCTACCCTGGGTGGGTACCGTCCAAAAAGAGAAACCTGGACCAATGCAGCAGTCTTTGCCCAGGATGTCTATGAAGGTTTCCACGCAGGCACTGAAACCGTTGCTGCAGCGATTGATCTTGAGGACGCATACAACAGAGTACCACTGGATTTTTTAATGTTTCAGCTTCTCGAACTAAACGTAAGTCCATTCCTCCTTAGTTGGATCGCTGCAGCCCTCTTCCAACGGAAAGTAGTTTTTAGATGTGGCAGTTGGACTTCGGAACCAACAACAATATATCCTGGCCTACCACAGGGATCACCATTATCTCCGGTACTGTTCAACGCCTACACAGTGAGAATCACCAGTGAGCAGATCACTGGACCTGGCAGGACATTGTCATATGCCGATGATGTTTTAGTGTATCGTCAGGGTAAGGATAGAGAGGAGGTTGCTGTGGAACTACAAACCGAACTCAATCGCATAAGTACTTGGTGTGATGAAGCTGGGGCAATGGTCAACCCAACAAAGGCAACAGCGACGTGGTTCTCGTTGAATAATCATATTGTCAACACTCCAACACCAACTGTAATGTTGTGTTCAGAGGCGGTGGAAAGAACGCAGGCAATGAGTTACCTGGGGATACGGTTTGATCGAAGCCTTGCTTATAATGTGCACATAGACCAGGTGATAACAAAGGCCAAGCGGGGATTTGGCAGCGATGCGGGTGATGGCGGCAGCAAACTGTGAGCAGCGCCATCTATGTCTTCTGTACGAGGGGCTGGTCATGTCTGTTTTGGAGTATGCAATGGCAATCCTGACTCTCAGCCATAAGCAGATAGAAAGGATGGAAAGGATACAGAATGAAGCTATGCGCATTATTCTTGGATGTACAAGAGATACAGCATGCAGGGCGATGCGCTACCTTCTTGATTTTCCAACCATTGAAGAGAGAATACAAGGTTGCAGGGCACGCGCCTACCTCAGAATTAACGCAAACACACAACATCCACTGCATAGTGAAATTAGGAGGGTGAAGGACAGCAGGTTAAAAAGTGGATGGTCGTGGATGGGTCAAGCCGAAGACATTCTTCAACAGGTGTGTTCACTTGAGGACTTAGAACCTGGCGAGGAGTGGGTGCAAGTGCCAACAGACTTCTGCACATCCTTTTCAGTTTGCATCCAACTAGATAGAAAATGCAGACAAGAAAATCCGGCTGCTGTTGAGGCTGAAGTACAAGCGTTGATTTTCGAGAATTCGCTAGACGGTGACGAGGTCATCTACACAGATGGGTCGGTCGTCCGACATGTGAGAAGCTCATGGGCCTTTACAGCTCGGGCCGGAGGGAGAATTGTGAAGGAGGACTCTGGTGCTTTCACTGAAACCACAAGTAGCCTGACCATGGAAGTCATGGCAGTAAGTAAAGCAATAACATGGCTCGAGACACAGACATTCACTAGGGCTTGTTTCCTTAGCGACTCAATGAACATGATCAAGAGGATAGAGGAGGGGTCGATCCGAAGAGATTGGTTGCTGCCTCTGGAGCGGTCTCGACTGGCAAAGATTAGTTTCATCTTCGTGCCAGGGCATGCGGGAGTACAAGGAAATGAGCGGGCTGACAAGCTCGCAGGTGAGGCTACTGTTGAGGGCGGACGCGCCATGGACCAGGCCGACATTCTGAATGCTCTACGAGAAGTAAGACTTTTGCGAGAACCAAGTGATGACTGTGAATCTACAACAATGGCCAGACTGCGAGAGCAGCAAATTAAAAGAGGGGTGGCCAAACAAGAACACTACGCAGGAAGCCAAAGAAGATTGATAAACCAACACAGAACTGGCGTCGTTAGCCGCTACACGTTGCAGGATTTGCTGAGGAGGGGATCCGAGCACTTATGGACTAAATGGTTCGATGTGCAATGAGGATGATCTGTCGACTAACTAACTAACTAATGCCCACAACTAAGAATAGAAACAACTACAGACATTCAGCAAGACCTGAGAATCTAATTTAATAACTCAATATCAGTATCATGTATCGGAAACTGAAGTACTTTGAGCACATTAAACTATAGTTTAGAAAGAAAACTAATGGACTTTATGGTCCTGGAAAGACGAGTCAGTGGATGACCCAGACAATGGAGGACTAAGGACGTTAAAGGAACCTTAAATATGACACTTTGAAAGACAGGAGTCATGTGAAGAACGCAGTCTTCCAGAAGCACTGTGATAAGTGCGACTGTATGCAAAAGCCATAGCACATAATGATGATGATGAGAGAAGCGGTGGCGTTGTGGCTAGACGGTCGTCTGTAAATCCAGTTATCACATCCAGGTGAATACGAATTTAAAAAAAAAAAAAAATTAACATGGGCACCCATGTCTATCCAGCCTATAATGGGTACGATGAAACGTCTGGGGATGTAAACGCGGCTACCGTGATACTGGCTACATCACCAATCGAATGTCGATTACTATATAAAACATATGGCATTGCATGATATGACTAACGTGCCGTAAGAGGCATAAGAGGGTCCGTTATTAAAATACTATGATGATGATGAAAACGATGTTAATCAACCTGCAAATCAGACAATTCAAACTGAACCATATGATCCAGGCTTGACAAAGGAGATTGTTAGCTCCCACCCCCGCCTAGAACCGACTTGTGTTTATCTTAAGGGCCTTAAATCGCGCTGTTTATTGTGCGCCTGTTTCAATTAACACATTTTCTTTCTCCTTTTTGTTCCTTTTCACTCGTTTGATCTCTTTCTCATTCTCTCTCTCTCTCTCTCTCTCTCTCTCTCTCTCTCTCTCTCTCTCTCTCTCTCTCTCTCTCTCTCTCTCTCTCTCTCTCTATTTGTGTTGACATTAAGTTATCAAATTTTATATTTTTTCTCCAGCAAAACACCCACAGTCAACAGATTACACCAAGTCTGCGATTAAACAATGCAATAAAATCGGCAACATTGTGATATCACTACAGGAGCGGACTTTCGCACGTTGAATCTTGTACTTGCATTAGTTAGTCAATAACAAGCAGCGGCGTATGAAAACGAATAAACTTGACGAATTTATATCTCATATAATATAACGGCCTTTACAGTCATTTCATAGTGAGACGCCGAATACGTGTTAGTATTTTAAATCTAAATTTGCAGTCACACTTACCCACTGTATGCCGGACTAAACACAATAAAAATACGAAGTATAATTTATCAGCGTTTAAAGCCCTAAAACCGAAATGTTGAACGCTAATATTTAGATTATAGTTTGCTCGGCTCAAATAATGAAAGTGAAATCAATACAACATAGCAGGAAGTGTATTTAGTTAGCAGTACAGTGATAACATCGCTAAAACATCCGCAAAATGGGCAATGCGACGAACAGCTTTTATCTGTAAACAAACACAGACGGAATTAGTTAACGGACATTTGTAAAACGTCTGCTGTCGGTTTAGTGCTGAAAATATGCAGCTGCCAGCACGCTTTGGATTTTATCAGAGAACGTCAGTCTCCTTGTTTTGTTTTATTTTTGTCACACTAACATCTAATAGAAATGGAGAGAGACATTACTACGATGGGAATGAGTGCAGATTATGAAGGTAAACAGATATTAATTCAGAGAAAATAGATAATCATTTAAAGAGAAGGAAATATGCACATGGGTAGTTGGTTTAGTATTACATCTTCAAATGCGGTTAAGCAATCGTTGGGACTATCAGATTGTACATTAAAGACGCCTTGTGACTGGAATGTAGATTGGGGACAGTTAAAAGTATGGATAAGCTAAGCCGAAAAAACGTTTGTTGAAATCGGATGTACTGAACCTTAGGCTTGAGGAAACAGTTTAACGCAATACTCATATTGAAATCACACATCCGGTTCTTTCACTCCATTGTAATCATACACGCTGCTGATTTGAAAAACATATCCAGCACACAATACGTGTAGAGATAAGTAACTTTTATATTAATAGTTTCATGTAGTGTTTTTCATCTATAGTATGTCCAGAAACGAATGCCGTCATTCACGATCAATTATTTTGAAAATTGTCTGTTGCATCGTTATGAAATTTTTCCTGCCGTCTTATATTTACCCCGACCAAAGGAATATGTCTTTGATAGGTCCAAAAGCAACTTAAATCATCGAAAGCGGCGACATTTCTTTGATGTTTTGCTGAAGAACTAGTGATTTCTGCTAACAAACTTGTTTTTACAGTAACGAACGCCCCGCCAATTCACATGACGACACAAGGAGTATCTGGATTCGTATGGAAGTGGGTGCAATAAAAGAAGTAGCTTTAATGTCGACAGGGTCGGCTGCATTGCACCGGATATTTATCCCATATGGCTCCGTTTCTTTCCGCAGAGCGGAAAGCGTCGCACAAAGCACGAGTTCCGTAGCTCCAGCGACGACCCTCGGGAGCCTCCGTAAAAATGCACTCGTGAAATGAAGGACGCTGCCCGGAATCGAACATACAACCCTCGGAGCCCGAGTCAGACGGCTAGACTACTTCACCACGGAGATCCCCGAGAGGGGTGCAATGTGTAATATTAGGAAAGACAGAGAATTTACATAGGCATGGGGTAAATAATTTGTAAATTGACAGGCAAGTAGAAGGAATATATTTCTTACCTTATTTTTTCATTTCCTTCTTGTTTCTTCAGCTGCTGGTTAATAATGTGTACACAAGTATTCATGCTATAGTCTGTCCGGAAATTAATGCCGTCATTCACGATCAATTATTTTGAAAACTGTCTGTTGCATCGTTATGAAATTTTTCCAGCCGTCTTATATTTACCCCCACCCAAGGAATATGTCTTTGAAAGGTCCAAAAATAACTAAAATCATTGAAAGCGGCGACATTCCTTTGATCTTTTGCTGAACAACTAGTGATTTCTCGCTAACGAAGTTATTTTTACGGTAATGTGAGACATGTCAATTCTGTTGACACACAAAGGCGTATCCGGATTCGTATGAGAGTGGGTGCAATGAAAGAATTAGCTTAAAATCGACAGGGTCGGCTGCATTGCACCGGGTGTTTATCCCATATGGCTCAGTTTCTTTCCGCAGCGCGGAAAGCGTCGCACAAAGCACGAACTCCGTAGCTCCAGCGACGACCCTCGGGAGTCTCCGAAAAAATGCACTCGTGAAATGAAGGACGCGGCCCGGAATCGAACATACAACCTTCGGAGCCCGAGTCAGACGGCTTGACCACTTCACCACGGAGAATCCCGAGAGGGGTGCAATGTGTAATATTAGTAAAGACAGAGAATTTACATAGGCATGGGGTAAATAATTTGTAAATTGACAGGCAAGTAGAAGGAATATATTTCTTACCTTATTTTTCATTGCCTTCTTGTTTCTTCAGCTGATGCTGTAATGTTTAGGGCCTGCAATTCGTCTGAATAGTTGGAGCAAAATATTCCAGTAAGTGTGTACGTAGATTAAGGTCTGCGATCTGCTCATACCTTAATCTGTGTCGGACGATTCCAGTAGGTTGATGATTGCTCTCGGTTGCATAAAATTCAAGCCATGTTTCTCCAATAGTCCTCTTCCTCTTTCAACACATGGTCCTGAGGTTTTTTCCAGTAACATTTATCAATATTTAATAGCGCGGACAGACAGACAGACAGACAGACAGACAGAAAGAAAGACAGACAGACAGACAGACAGACAGACAGACAGACAGACAGACAGACAGACAGACAGAAAGGTAGGTAGGTAGGTAGGCAGAAAGGTAGGTGGGTGGGTGGGTGGGTGGCTGGCTGGCTGACTGGGTGGGTGGGTGAGTCGGTCGGTCGGTGGGTCGGTCGGTCGGTGGGTCGGTCAGTCGGTGGGTCGGTGGGTGGTGGGTCGGTCGGTCGGCCGGCCGGCCGTCAGGCAGGCAGGTAGGTAGATTAGATAGATAGACAGATAGATAGATAGATAGATAGATAGATAGATAGATAGATAGATAGATAGATAGATAGATAGACAGATAGATAGACAGATAGATAGCCAGCTAGCCAGCCAGACAGACAGACAGACAGACAGGCAGACAGACAGATAGACAGACAGACAGACAGACAGATAGATGATAGACAGACAGACAGACAGACAGACAGACAGATGTCAGACAGACAGACAGACAGACAGACAGACAGACAGACAGACAGACAGACAGACAGACAGACAGACAGACAGACAGAACCCCGCCAGGAGCCGGGCCGAGCCAGTTAGTTTATTTATATAATCACGTTTCATGAAAGAACCCACAGTTTGACGACACCTCTGAACCTACCCCATATAAATTCCCTCAGTCTGCCAAAAGCAAAACCGCGCAGACAAATTTCAAAAATTTGGGGGTGTGTCTCGTTGAAACGGTAATACTCTTAAAATGATGGAATGAGTGCGGGGGCATACAAATATATACCGCATATAACCAAACATTGATATCTGCTGTACAATCTCCAGAACAAAAAATTTTTTGTTGGGTGGACATAATTATAAGGTTATATCCTAAATCTCATCATTTTCCCTCAATTGGTTACTGAGATATTGAATTTTATATTGAGGGGAAAAAAAAAACAAAAAAAAAAAAACACTTAACTTATTATATTGAGTTCATGGAAGCTTCCAAATAGCTGTGCGTTAATGTGCGTATGGAGTGACCAGAAATGATACCGCAATTTAGTCATAATGTTGCCATTTTTAAGGATCTGTTCAGCTGTCTGTGTAGTTTGTTCACACGTACACATGAGTGACAGACCCGCTTTGAGTCTTCGTGAATGATTGTCTACTCTGCTGTTTACCGTTCAGAGATGGAACATGATTACCTGTTTTGCACTATGAAAATAGTTGTCAGTGTCCCTGTAGTGGGCTTTCTTCTTAACGACCAAGATGTTGGTCCTGTTTTCACTGAAGTTTATAGATTGATTCGTATGCACGTGTGTTGTCCCCTAATTTGACAACATGTTTGCTCTCACGTTTCTTGTTATGCCACAATATATCAGTTTCCATCGCAATATTACTCTTCTGTTGGTATTCAATGCGTTTAGTGTGTGTGTGTGTGTGGTTTTTTTTTTCAATACAGTTGTTTGTCACCGCTGATGGCTTGCGGAATTGAAAATTCATCACTATGGAATACAAACTGTTGCCATTGACATTATGCTGATGCTGTAATGTTTAGGGCCTGCAACTCGTCTGAATAGTTAAAGCAAAATATCCCAGTAAGTGTGAACGTAGATTAAGGTCTGCGATCTGCTCAGACCTTAATCTGTGTCGGACGATTCCAGTAGGTTGATGATTGCTCTCGGCTGCATAAAATTCGATCCATCCTTTCTCCGATAGTCCTCTTCCTCTTTCAACACATGATCCTCACATTTTCCCAGTAACTTTTATCACTATTTAATAGCGCGGACTGGGTTAGTATCTTGATGTCAGACAATTTGAATGTAGTATTGGCAGCTGCCACCTGTCCTTTAATTTTAGCCCACACAACTTCTATAGGGTTTAAATGAGAATGATACGGCGGAAGTCTCAAGCTCCCATGGCCATGATCTTCTATTAAATTGTCGATTTGATATTTCTTGCTTTTTTGAGCCTGTTTTACAAGGGACAACAACTGTAGCTTGAAATATGTTTCTGGAAATGGTATATTTTCCCTTCGGAGCCATAACTTTATTGCTTCCTTTGTGCTCGATTCCGTAGGTATTTTGTCTTCTTGGGCAACAACATTGTGATATGATGCATTTTCTATGATTAGACAAGACGGTCTATCAAGGGATGAAAGTACTGTATTCTCGAGCCAATCTCTAAATACATTACCATTCATCTCATTATGATAATCCCTATTGTCTGTATGCTTTGATACGAACACGAGCCCAGCATTCTGTAGTAAGCCATTATGAGTACTACCGGCATAGGCTATGACCAAACGCTGTCCTTTACTACTGGGCACATATCGCTTTATCTTTCCATCCATTGATTGCCATGCCTTTTCACTTGTGTGGTGCGCATTGTTCCACGTCTCATCCAAATACACTATGTCATAATTTTCTTTGCGTATTTCCCTTATTTCACGTAGGTATCTGCTTCTCATGGCTAGTAAATGCGGTTGCTCGCAATGGATATTTCTACCTCCCTTGTACTTTCTAAAAGTGAAGCCTAATGTCCTTATAATTTTCCACAAAGTTGTTTTGGATAGCTCTATGTTATTGTTCTTTCTCAACAAAACCCTCAGTTTTCTTACAGTCAATGTTTCTTTGGCATCCATAATTTTTATAATAACTCGCCTGATGACATCCTTGTCAAGGCTGTCTACAATTGCCTTTCTACCTACCGTTTGCTTATCGCGTGTTGGATTTCATTCCAGATTCTTGCACCCATCGACGAAATGACCGTTTACTCAAACTCAATGCATGCACTGTTCTTTTTTCGGGATTTGTAACAGTATGAAACAGTTTCCTGCGATCAGCTTCTTGACAAAATTATGTGTATAACTTCATAGCGATGCTTTGAAGTCAGTGGCGTGCAGAGGGGGGTGCGACGGCCCTGGGCATCCAGCTGGCAGGGGGGCATCCAATTATGGAGAGGGGGCAGCACAGTGCAGTGGGAGGGGAGGAAGAATGAATTAGGGAAAAACAATTAAGGGGCATCCAATCAAGGGGTTGGCCCCGGGTATCAAAGAATCTCTGCACGCCACTGTTTGAAGCGTACACAATTTCACTTTCAATCCCATTGAATAATATTCACACATTCAAATATTAGCTATTAATATTATATTAATGGTAAGATTTATTTATATAATCACGTTTCATAAAAGAACCCACATAGGAGACAACTCTGAACAATCCCATTTAACTGCGCTCAGTCTGTGCCACAACGAAAACCACGAGACAATTTCAAAAAAGCGCGGATGTGGCTTGGTTAAGCTGTAATACTTTTAATATGATGAAATTAATCTATGAGCCGTAAATTATATACCGCATATAAACAAACATTGAAATCTGCTGTACAATCTCCAGAACAAAAACGTTTTTGTTGGGTGGACATAATGACAAGGTTATATGCTAAATCTCATCATTTTCCCTCAGATGGTTACTGAGATATGGAATTTTATATTGGGTCAAAAAAAAATAAACAGACTATAGTTCTGCCGGTTAGTGTTTGTTTATTCTGTGCTGACGAATGCTTTAGCCACAAAATTCCATTTTGTTTTCTTTAATCGTGTTCTAGTTCACTATCTACTTCTCGTTTCTTGGTGATTCATTCATTATCTAACAGAAGCAGTAGTGCCCAGCGTACACAGAACTGGGAAAACTATGTTGGCCCACACCCTCTCTATTTTAAGACAAGCTCTACGAAGATGTCAACAAGCTCAAGTTGACTGCTGCTGTCTTCGCATTTATTTATTTCGGCGTCTGGATGTGTTCTAAGAAAGAGACGAGTAGTGTACGTATTTGACGAAACTGAATTGCAAATTGATTTGTAGGGCATTGGAGGGGGTGGGTTGGCGGGTGGTTATTCTTCTTTATCGTTCGTCCGATATTTTTTGGATTGTGTGTTTAGTTTAGACGTAATTGCGTTGTTTGCCAGTTTACAGCAGATCTGCTATATCTGTACCTTTCGGCCGACACATCCGACTTCTGCGGGCGTCATTGACTAGTTAGCCGCCCCTGGGTTGGTAGGTTCGAGGCCAGATCATGCTGACAATAAATATAAAAACGTGATTTGTGGAGATTGCTAAGGGTTAAGGAACCTGATTCTGAACAGTATTCAACATTGTAGAAGTCTTATTGTAAGGTACATCCATCCCTCTTTCCTCTAGCCTAGGGTAATCCTTGGAAAAGACGATGTAGACGCCTAGCCCTACATAAGATGTAATGTTAAAGCATGTGAGCAAGTGGTGTATTTGAGACTGAGCAGCCGATAGGTAGTTGCTGGTCATGGCCTCAAGTTCACGGTTTTAGGCTCTCGGTATAGAGAAAATGGCTATATCCACAAACCAGTATGCTTATTGCCAAGGAGGAAAGCAATGATAGGCTACCTTATTTACTGATTCCTAGAAAACTATAGTAGTCAAAGAAATTGTAGAGAACAGAGAAAACACAATATGTATTAAACATGAACCCAATATTGAAGCATAATAAGACATTGTCTCAAAGACACGCATCTCTGGAAATATAAATATGGTGGAAGGGGCTTCATGTAAGCAAAGAAAAGGAAGCATTTGAATTATTCGATAGATACTTTACACATTACAGCAACAGAATCTGGACATCAGGCTTATTGACATATGCCTGGGTCATTGACATTGAGGTGAGTGAACTATAGCCGGGCTACGAGAAAAACAACCAGCCATGAGAAATAATGGTGAGGGTAGATGGAGACCCCCAGGGTGGATGGGGCGAGAGACAGTTTATTTTTGTGTGAAGTCAGGAGACAGGGGGGGCAGTTGGAGCTGAGACCGACTGCGGGTCGGATTGTGAGAGGAGTTGAGGTTTTGACTCCGAACTGGTCGGGAGTCGAAGGATAGGAGCGGAGTGAGAAAGACAGCTCCGTCGGGTGTTGTGTTGTTCTCCGAGTTGTGAATGCAGGCCTAAAACCCAGTGGGGGTTGGATAGATAATGGAGGCCTGAACCCAAAGTGGGTTGGATAGTTAATGGAGGCCTGAACCCAAAGTGGGTTGGATAGTTAATGGAGGCCTAAACCTAAAGTGGGTTGGAGAGTTATTGGAGGTTAGACCCAGTGTGTGGGTTGTATTGAATTTGAGATTAAGCAGGCCTTGAGAAAGCAGTGATGTGTGCGTGTTAAGTTGTGAGGAGGATAGATATATTCTATGGATTATATTGTTTCTGGATATTGAATTATGTTCCGTTTGTCCGTGTTCTTTCTGTATTAAAGGATTATGTGCGCCAAATCAATCTTGTTCACTGACTGATGGATATGTACTACTGGGGTGAGTTGCATTGTGAGACAGAGGGCTAGCTCTAATTACACTCCATAGTGACATACAAGGAACATTGAAACCTAGACAACGACCATGTCACTCAGTTATTATATAGAACATTGTGACACTTATGTAAGAGAAACAATTCGAAAGACTGCTATTGCACAGGAAGACTACACAAGTCAGACAAGACATTCGATCATGATTTTATTTTTACGCAGTCCACCGACAAATGCTTTGATGGAAACGTTTGATATTGTATCTGTTTGATTCGTTCATTTGTCGGTGGCACTAATACCTGCATAGCGTGCTAAAAGCCCTCATAGAGTCACGCCATTATCCGAGAAGCCTAGATATCGGATCCACATTTCACGTGCAGGTGTTTTTGACTGATTTATTTGAAGCTGTGTACTTCAGCCAAGGATATGAGATGTTTAATCAGGCTCTTACTTCTCAACCTGTCTCTCTCTCTCTCTCTCTCTCTCTCTCTCTCTCTCTCTCTCTCTCTCTCTCTCTCTCTCTCCCTCTCTCTCTCCCACATGCACACATTCGTTACCCCCGCTTATTTGATCTCTTTCCCTCATTCTTTTACACACACTTCCCTCGCCATCGCCTGCTTTCTCACTCTGTCTCCTTTTGCATCACACACCCAAGCACTTCCATTTATCCCTGAGTCTGTCACTGTCTCTCAATCACACACCCCATCTCCGAATCCTTCTCTCCCTCTCCTTCTCTGCGTGTCTATCGCTTTCTCTCTCATACATCGCCCCCCCCCCCTCCTGTCTTCTCTCTCCTCATTCCCTCTGCCCCATTCTTTCACACCCCCCTCCTCTCCTTCTCTCGCTGTGTCTGTCTCTTTCTCATACAGTTTTCCTCGCTATTATCTTCTTTATCGCATGCCAATCTCTCTCTCTCTCTCTCTCTCTCTCTCTCTCTCTCTCTCTCTCTCTCTCTCTCTGTCTCTCCACAGGTTGCTTTCCCCGCCCAAGCTAGCACAAAGCTCACAGATCTCTTTGTTGACATCTGAATATCTTGAAAACTGGAAAGAGCATCGTTTGTTTCATCTCTGTACATTAATTAACAACTATTTATTATCATGTTCTTAAACTGTAAAATAGTTTTTACTGCTTGTAGCCGTCAATTATCTATCTTCGTCACATTTTCTCTATTCGCTGTAACACTATTATTAATTGCATTAGTTACATTATAATTATATAATAGCTATATAGCAATATTCAGTATAATGAATTAACCCGCTACCTGACATATTTCACACACACTGACACACACAACAGTGAGTCTACCTTTTGACTTTGCAATCAAGCGGAAGCCGACGTTATTCTCCCACGATGTGCAGTGTTCGTTCAAGAAGAAGTCAATGTTTTACGGGAATCTCTTTAACACTGCCAATAAGCATTCATAGGAGCTTCGTTGGTATAGTGGCTAGATGCTCGCCATCCGGCCCGGTGTCTGTGGGTTCTACCCGCATTGGGGCGAATTTGAATGTGTCAAATTTACATGAGCTTACAGGTCGTCTCATCTTATCTCATCATGTTCCTTTTGTACGTTGCGGTGTCGAGGTGAAGTATAAACATCGTGAGAGTGCCCGATTATGGACTCTTACAGAAGTATAAACTTACAGGTCGATCCAGGTTAAAATTTGCGGCAAAAAATATTTTGAGCAGTCACGATACTTATCACGTCATCCACCAAGTACCGACTGGTGTATCACAATACTGGTTGAGCACCCGATACATTAGGCGCCTTCGGGTGTGTAAAAAAGTTCTTTACATATTTTCATTCATTCAGTAGCATGTCCTTTGCAGAACCTCACTCCCAGAACAATCTTCCTGAAAACCTCTCGATCATAAGCAAGATGTCCCGCGTCCGACAAACCCATCTGGAGATCATCCGCCACATCCTGCACCCATCTAATCTTTGGCCTTCCTCTTCCTCTCTTCCGAGGCATATACCCCTCCATTACTGTTCTCTCCAAACTTTTGTGACCCTTCATGTGACCAAGTTATTTAAATTTTCTTTGTTTTATCGTCTTTAATAGCCAACCTTCTTCAATATTCAGCTCTTGAAGTATAGATGCATTTGTTATTTTCTGTATCCAAGATATTCTTACAACTCGCTTATAAAACTTATATTCAATGACATTTATGCGCTGTTCAGTTTGTTTACTAAGTGTCCAGGTCTTAAAAGCGTATTTTGCAATGGGAAAGATGCATGCTCTTAAAGATCTGATTTTTGTAGTTCTATCTGTCCCTCTCCACAATTTATTCCGTTGTTTTAGTCTTTGAGGAGCAATAGCTATTCGTCTTGTAACGTCTTTAACTGTGTCATTATTGTTTTACTTACTTAACTTACGAGTATTTGTGCGTTTCAAATGTAATATATAATTTATAATACCTTCATAATTATCATTAAATATACACATTCACATGCGTGGATGGCCTGAAAGAGGCTAATGAAACTAGAACATACAACAACAAAAGTAAGACAGACAAACAGCTTTCTTTGGTCATGTGATGAGAAGAGATGCATTGGAGAACGTGACAACTGGAAAGATCCTAGGGGAAGAGAGGCAGTGCCGACCAACAGAAATAATGCTGGATGGATTGCGACGGTGGCATTGATGAATATCAGCAGCAGATTTGTTCCAGAACACCAAAGGCCGAGATCTGTGGAGAGACAACGAACACCTACCCTAGCTGGCATGGGACTTGATGATGATTCACATGCATAATACAGCTAATACCTGACAGCTATACTCTTTTATTTACTAATAAAATACCATTATTCCATGGTTTGAGGAAAATGGGAATCGGTTTATTAGGCCTATATCTTTTCTATTTGCAAATATCGAAGTGCTGTTATTGTTGTACGTAGTTTCACTTTGTCGTTTTAGTGTCCGAATTCTAAATTCTTCCTTTAGACTCAGCTGCCCAAGCACATCGACCACACAGTTGAAAACCAGACCTTTCTTGCCTACCTATACATCAAATAGCCAGAATATACCCGTTCACTCAGACTGGCGATCATGTAGCTGCTTTTAAAAAAAAGTCACTTAAAAGTCGACAGGGTCGACTTCATTGCACCGGGTGTTATCCCATATGGCTCGGTCCCTTTCTGCAGCGCGGAAAGCGTCGCACAAAGCACGAACTCCGTAGCTCTAGCGACGACCCACAGGAGTCTCCGAAAAATTTAACTCGTGAACCGAAGGACGCGGCCCGGAATCGAACCCACAACCTTCGGAGCCAGAGTTAAACGGCTTGACCTCTTCGCCACGAAGACGTTTCCACGAAGATCATGTAGCTGTACTTCATGTTAAGGTTGTGTTGCTTCTTAATCCGTAATTCGTCAGCTATGGCTGGTTGGATATTTGCAACTGAAGTTTTCTACTCGATGGAGTCGCCAGCCCTGGCTTATCATTCTAATAGTCTCTTACGACATGCAATGAAGGTTACAGTGTTACTATTTTGTTTGCTTCCCTTATGAAACATGGCATCCCACTAGCGAGCATGTTTTAAGTAAGGTAAAGTAAAGAACCCTTAAGACGTTTTGGGTACATTATTGTATAGACCAACAGACCTTCGGGGGATTCTGTAGTCAACATCACACCGGCCACTTTACTTCCCAAGGCATTTCCTTGTACCCATTTTAGGCTGCGTCGACCTACGAGGTCATTTTAATAATCGGTCCCGAAAATTCGTCTCGAAAATGTGTCATCCTCGAAAATTCAAACCCATGAACACCGAGCAGGTAGGCAAGTTTCTGGCCACCCTGTAGCCACAGTAGAGTTTCTGGCCACCCTTTACTGTGGCTACAGGGTGGTATTGTGCTGCTAGTGTACATGCCAGTTTACGTTGTTTTTCTTCTAATTCATCAGTTGGAATAATACTTAAAAGATTATCGGGCTCTCCTGTGACATCTAGTGTTTAAATTGCCAGGCATGTTATACCACATAAGCCTCGCTTTTTTAAACAGGTATTATACGGAAGTTCACAACAGTAAAAAGAGCTTTCATTTTGTGTGTGTGTGTGTGTGTGTGTCTGTGTGTGTCTGTGCGTGTCTGTGTGTGGGTGCGTGCGTGCGTGCGTGTGTGCGTGCGCGCGTGCGTGTGTGTGTGTGTGTGTGTGTGTGTTGAGTTTGATCAATATTTCAGTGCTAATGTATATTTCAGAGATAATGCATATTTCAGTGATACGGTGATATATGTTGAATTGCTTTATATGCTAATTGAAGATGCAATCTAAGCTGGCAGTAAATGCAAGTTATGTGCGTAAAGAGATGATCACGTGTCTTGAAAAGTGGTTTAGTGTGGCATGCATCTCAACAGATCACTCTCCTTTGTGTTTATGATCAATTCCATTGATGATACTTCTCCATGTCTTGGTCTTAGACTGTGAAACATCCCCCTGTCATCCTCTACCGTTAAACTTCCCATTCTCCATAATGTTCTCTAATACCTCTCTTCTCATTACATGGCCAAAGAGGATTGTTTGATTCTTTCTTATAGTTCTGTATACTGATCTACGTTCATTAGCCTCTTCAATGCAATCATTGATAGTTTATATGGTTGCACAAGAATGTCTCATAAACCATCTTTTTGCTGTCTTGTTACTTTCACATTCCAAGATTCACAGTCACTGCATTACTCGTATTCTGACATCAAATAAAATGTATTTATTACATAACATGCCTTTCATATTCTGAAATGCAGCGTTCGCTAATTTCTGTCATGTATCTTCAAACTGATCTGATTTCAACCGAATATTTGACTTTATTTACTTTGCTGGGTGCCATAATCGAGTTTATAGAATTATAGATCATGGCATGGTTTGAAAAAAGTGAGGTCTGTACGAGGAGACTGTGCAAAGTGACCCACCACGAGCGTTGGTCACAAGAGCCTCAAAAGCGCTAGGGACACTCCGTGAAAGAACGTAGGGTCACCTTGAAGACAAGTGGGGCTTGAGAAACGGTCAAGTGTGGACCTGGTTCTTGTTTCAAATAGTGATGGCCACACAATGTGCCGCTACGTTATTAGTTAGATTTTGTAGTCATTGTAGACTCTAGGTATTGTGTAAGATTGATTAACGTGTTGTATAAGTGGTAATGTGAACTGTATAATACTTAAAGTCAATAGAAGAGTGAAAACATTGCCACTTTGAGGAAATGTCGAGTTGTGTTCTAAATCGTGTGTTGTTACAGATTGTGCAGAGTGGAAGAGTTTAATCATAACATAATAATATAATAACGGAGATGGCTACAGTAAGAAGAACACATCATTGCCAGGCAGAAAGGCATTGGCACGGACATGTGATCACAGTAACAACAAATGTATAATATGTATCGCCACGCTAAAAGTCCAGGTATCGGCACAAGCGCTCGGGTAATATATGCGCAACAATATAAACAGCTCTATACGCTTGAGCGCTGGGATCAAACCCGAAACAGTATAACTACGTCAGAACCTTGGCACAGGTTATTTTCCCTTGTATTATAATATCACACTGTTTTGTTATCATTTCTTTGATATAACCATAGTTTCTGTTTTCGTGATATTCAAGAAAGTCCTCTTTGCATTCTCTGTTACTACGACATCAAACATTTGCAGATCTCGTGAGTTTTCTGACATCAATACCGTATCTGCATAACGTACATTGTTTATATAATAATTTCCGAATCGTATTCCTGGTCTATCTTTGATCTATCAAATCATCATATCGCAATTGAGCGTACAGAGATCCAGAAAGAGATACCCATACAGAATTTCGCTTAACAGTGTACATAAAAAGGAGACGGCATATCGGCACAGGGAGATTATTGGCATGCATATATTTCAAAGGAGCTCTGGTAGCGCGGTGGCTAGCACCCTTGACTGCTGGTCTTGTGTTCGAATCCTTTTCGAAGCCGGGAGTTTCTATAAACTGGGCTCCCTGCCTAAAATGTGTTCCAGAAATTATGATAGGAAGTTGAGCCAGCGTGATATTAACCAGTTTAGTTTAGTCGACGTTTCGACATCACGGCACACAAGTATAACCCATAAGTGCTCTGTTCTACTCATAACTCAAGCCTGAGTCCGGCGAATCTCAGCTCAGTGCACGAACAACGTAGCACCGGCGATGATCCTGAAATACTTTGGGTAGATTTGTAATTCGAAATTTTGCCCGGGCAGCGCCGTTAGGTTATTCCTTTTCGATTTCTAACTGCAAGGGATTTTTATGTGCGCAACAGTACACACGGGCGTCTGATCTCACTACCCAGAGACCAGGGTAAATTTTGTTGCTATAATTCCACGTGAAAACATCCCGGTCCTCACCGGGGCTATAACCCAGAATCTCCAGCACTCGAGGCGGACACTATATCCTGAGACCACTTAGCTGTTATTAACCACATCACGAACTGAGTGCCGATTGGTCTATACATATATGGTGCTAGCACCATATACTAAATGACTTCCTGTCACGAACATGGAGGATAGACAGTGAAACAGTTAAGGCCTCTGGGCTGTTTATGATCGTGGCCACCATTTGCATTCGCATTTTCCTCATGTTAGATTGGTAGTTTAGACTGGGTTCCGTCGCCCTGCTACTGAGTTGAGTGCGTATATATGACGCTATGAGCTATGAATTTCGTGTGAAATTCTTTTAAATCTGCCCGAGTTTGTGGATCGTGACCTGTATGTTCAGAGCAATGGCGGATGGCTATGTCTCAGAATTGACCGATTTTTGTGCCTTGTGCAGAAATGTGTAGCTCGTGGTCTTCTTGTTGACTGCCGCTTCCTTTGACGATGAACTGTGTTTCGTGGAGGACTGTTGTTTTGACATTCTGGAGCCGGCATCGTGTATAGTGAAATGTTTGTTTACATCTGTCCGAGATGCTGTGACGCGAACTGCAGGCTCGAAAAATGGCGTAGCTGGCTAGAAAACAAATAGGAAAGGAACAACAACATCTAGACATATCTGCTGGTTGTGACGCAGAAGTGACCGGTTTTTTGCCTTGTTTACTAATGTCTGCCGTGTCCATCGATGATGAATTGTATTTTCGTAGAGGACTTTTGTGTTGGCATTCTGGCAACGGCATTATGTACAGTGAAATTTTTTTTTTTTAAACATCTGTTCGAGGTTGTTTAGTTGCGTGAACTACATTTAGGAGAAAAAATGGCGTGGCTGGCTAGAAAACATCTAGAAATGGTACAACAACATATAGAAATATCGAGAATTAGTAAGCTAACATCTGATTGGGATAGTGACTGCCGCTTCTATCAGGGATGAACTGCATGTTTCATAGATGACTTTTGAGTTGGCATTCTGGCGACGGCATTATATGTACAGTGACAGTTTTTACATCTGTCCGAGGTTGTTTTGTTGCGAGACCTGCATTTCGGAGATAAAATGGCGTGGCTGACTAGAAAACAACTAGAAACGGAACACCAATATCTAGAAACATCGAGACTTTATAGGTGAACATCTGGTTGGGAAAGTGACTGCCACTTCCAGCAAGGTTGAATGTTTCGTGGAGGACATTTGTGGTGAAATTCTGGTGGCGGCATTATGCACATAGATAAATGTGCCTGAGCGGGCTATTGTCTGCCGTGACTCCTGTCTTTTCCACTTTTCACATGGGGCAGTGAGGAACATTTTATGTGACATTCACTGGCACAGGAACGGAGCATAATGGGGACGACCAGTTGCTGTTATGTTGGAACCGCGACTGAACTCAACTGAACTGAACCATGTACTAAATACGTCACAAGTCGTGTTAAAGAGTGCAGTTCAAACAAAAGGCATTTCCTTATGTCAATGACAGTGCTTATTTCTTGTGGAATTAATCGTTAATCCCAAGCTTTCGTTAAATGTTAGTTGCATACCCTTTAAAGGACGTAGCGGACGGTCCCCATGATGTTGTGGCCGTTCGTGATTCCTGGGCCAGTTTACGTTTAATAGTTTTGCATTGTTTTCTGAACGACCGGCGCCTAAACCATTTCATTAAAAAGCAACATAAGGCCCACAGCTGTGTTGCGAATGCGGTATGCGGGATTACGAACTGTGTCTGTAACGCTGTTGCCACGGAGCAGGCTTTCGTTACATATTTATTTGCATATCCTTTTTTACAGGACATCGCAGTCAACACCAGCAGTTCAGCCGCTGTGATCTATAGGTAAGTTTACGTTCAGTAGTTTGCCATTGCTTTCTGAACCACCGGCACCGATACCAACGGAAAACCAACGCGACTCTGTTTGGTGCTAAATAGCGCGCAGCTGTGTTTCGAACGCGGGTATAAGGATTACGAACCACGTCCGGAAAACACCTTCGCCACGGAGACCGACTTTCGTTGCATACCTTATTTAAATAGATCGTATTTGCTATTCTTTCTCATTTAGACAAATATACACTATTTCAAGGCATAGTGTTCATGATTATAAATTCGCATACAAAAGCTGTCGGAGCAAGGCTAGAATGTGTCCTCTCCTGGCTCAATGATGTGTGATACAATTACAAGATCCTTTAGCCAGGCAATTACCCTGTTGTCTTTAGCAGTGGATATCGGATTGCATAACCATTTCCGATAAAGCCAATAATCACAATAAAGATTATGGTAGCTGAAAATCGCAAATATGTGCTGTTGCTTTACAACAACAAGTATCGACATGGTAGCCTTTTGCAAGATGAAAAACATACTGATCAATAAAAGGATATAAATTGTGATGAGAAAAATAGCGTTGAGGTGCTACATAGAGCCTGTACTTTTGTGTCGATGTGAAGCGTGGACAATGAGCAGTCAAGCTGAGAAACAACTGATGGCTGTGGAAATGTAGTTTCTGAAGAGAATGCAAACAATACCCTTGACAGACAGAAAAACCAACGACCAAGTCCTACAAGAAACATTAGAAAATAGAAACAAGAAAAATTAAAATCGCAAAATGATTAGAGAAATTAGACGTAGACAGTCACAACTTCTTTTGACATGTAATAAGAAGAAATAAATTGGAGAACTTGTGACAACTGGCAAGATTGAGGGGAAGATAACAAGGGAAAGACAGAGAATTAAATACCTGGATGGCTTGACCACGTGGCATGGTCGAACAAGAACACTGTGCTGATCCACGGCTCTGATGATCGAGTGAAAAGGCGAGTGATGACCGCCCACGTTTGGCACATGATGGATGGATGGATCGACATGGATAGGTATGATTTATTTACCATCAATGGTATCTGGTTAGTGGAAGTAAACATCATACACATGAAATAAGACAATAGCCGCACAGACAACTAGGTTAAATGGATCACAATTACGTCCAGTTGAGGGGGGGGGGGGGGGAGAGACAGAGGAGGGAGGGGGGAGACAGAGGAGGGGGGAGACAGAGGAGGGGGGGGGGCACGAAAGCGAATCAAAGAAGGGTAAACTGGTGCTCGACAATTACAATTCCTGTGTTTGCACTCGGTTTTCACTAGGGGCACATAATCAGCCAACAAGTAGGTAATCAGACGACGGTGAAACAATTGCTCAGGTTTTCATTGCTGACGAATAAGGAAGGAGTTTCATTGATCTGCTGTGGTTATAAAGTTAGTAGCACATCCTTCACAGGACGTTTGCAGTCAACACCAACATTTTTTTTTTTTTTTCGCTGTTGTTGATGTCTTGGCAAGTTTACGTTCAGTAGCTTTTCATTGCTTTCTGAAAGGCCTGTACCCATACGATTTCTTAAAACACCAGTGCAACGCCGTCTGCTGCCAAATCGTGCGCAACTGTGTTTCGTACGCGGGTATGCTGTATCACGAACCGCGTCCGAAAACTCTACGCTACGGAGTCCGGCTCGATGTGTCTAACATGTGTTAATTATAACTGTTGTGCCATTAAATATGCACATTTTCTTCTTATAATATGAACAATAAAGTCGCATAACTGCTGTATTTTTTATATCCTATTTACAATACATCGCTGTCAACACCAGCACTTCTGTTGTTGATGTCTTGGCAATTTTACGTTCAGTAGTTTGCCATTGGTTTCTGAACGACCGGCTCCCATACCAACACGTTAAAACCCAGCTGTCAAATCGGTCGCAGCTGTATTTCAAACGCAGGTAAGCGGAATTACGAGCCGCGTCCGTAACGTCTTTGCCACGAAGACGGCAAACGCTGTAATAACTAGGTAGAAAGAGTGACATGGCCTGTCATTAGTTGCAAGGTGCTGCATGAAGGTGGTAAAAGCACGAAGATCGAGTCCACTGCTTAAGGTTTTCATCCCATATGGCTTGTTCTCCCACTGCAGAGAGGCTAGCACCTGTCGAAAGCGACTCACAGAGTCCCATCTCTGTA
This sequence comes from Cepaea nemoralis, assembly GCA_014155875.1. NCBI lineage: Eukaryota > Metazoa > Mollusca > Gastropoda > Stylommatophora > Helicidae > Cepaea > Cepaea nemoralis. Next base: position 129,209 of record JACEFZ010002530.1, read on the forward strand.
GCTCCGTGACGACCTCCAGGGCTTTCGTAGAAATTGCACTACTGAAATGAAAAACGGATTTGAAAGCGAACCCAACAGTTTCTGAGCGTTAGGTGGGCGGCTTGGCCACCAATACCGTGCTATACGATAGTCATCGCCTACGCCACTCAGTTGGAATTCAATGTTGACTTCTTGTCCTTGACTTTGGAACGTAAATTACAAGTACCTCTGGATTCTGAATGGGCTCACGTGATTGCGGGGGCACTGGTAACAGGGAAATCTAATCAGCACGCAAACATCAATCCAGCCCTAGAAGCAGTTAAACGTGTATGAACTACGCTTGAATTCAAAGCAAGCTAACGACAAAAAAAAAAGATGAACAAACGAACTAACACGCAATCGCATGCATCCATTATACGGTGACTATCTATGGAAAGGGATGCCGTGATAGCGCTGTGACTCATACGCTTGCTTGCCCGCCTACTGGTCTTGTGTTTAAACTCCCATAGAGGTGCAATATTTTAAACAATGAACTTGAGTTTTTATGTTAACCCAGCCTAAATTTGGTGCTGGGAAATGCGGTAGAATGTAAAAATCGACGAGTGTGATATTGATCGTATCATCCATTGATTGCCTGTTGGTATATACAATATGAAGCTAGCACCATATGCCCAAAAAGTGTAAAACAGAACTTTACTTTTTTGATATTTTACCTTATACTCAATACGATTATAATCGTGCAAAAGAATTCTTTATATATTTAATTTTTACTATATTTTTTAAACCACATTGTACATTTTAACCATATTTTTACCCACTTTTACCACTTGTTACCAACACGCTTCAAAGCGAGTAAAAGGCTCTTTTTCTTGTAAACAAGAAGAAACAGCAGAAGACAACATACACTCACAGCATAACCAGGCTTTGTGTTCAACAATTGATGTCAATACTGGACAATGATCAATGATATTCCGTGGCACCCCTCTCTGGGTCTGTTGTTATGAACTTCACTAAAGCTTTTACTAGTTTGGTGATTCCTCACAAGTGCAGAAATTCAGATATCTAGGCATATGGATAACGTCAGATAGTAAACCATCACATGGATAGAAGACAGTTAAATACACACGCGAAAGCTGAATTCTATCAAATGAAAAACATTTTATGCAATACGTCCTTGTCATTGAATGTTAGAAGTCGAGTTCTTGCATGCTATACAGAACGGATGAAAATCCTGGACAATTAGTCATCATGTCATCTCATCTTGTTCCTCTTGTAACTTGCGGTGTCGAGGTGAAGCATAAACAGCGGGAGAGTGCCCGGGTATGGGCTTTATATATCTAGATTATCTATGGACTCTGTTTTCCCCTCTTAATCTTTTACATGGTCAACTTCTTCTTCTAGTTCCATTTGATAGGTAAATCAATTTCTTGTTGCGGTATATACTGTTAGTTTGCAGCCTACATATATGGCCGAAGCATTTAACTTGGTGTTTTCTAATTAAATCTAACGCTGCTATAACCTCCAATTTAGTTTCTGAATTCTTCATTTCTGATTTTCTCTCTTCGTTAAAAAAGTGGCTTAAAAGTCGACAGGGTCTACTTCATTGCACCGGGTTTTATCCCATATGGCTCGGTCTCTTTCCGCAGCGCGAAAAGCGTCGCGCAAAGCACGAACTCCGTAGCTCTAGCGACGACCCACAGGAGTCTCCGAAAAATTTAATTCGTGAACCGAAGGATGCGGCCGGAATCGAACATACAACCTTCGGAGCCCGAGTTAAACGGCTTGACCACTTCGCCACAGATACTCCCCTCTCTCTTCCTGATACGTTGAGTATTCTTCTGAGGAATCTCATTTCCGTTCGTTGTAATTGTACTTTTCTCTTTTTCAGTCATTGTCCAGGTTTGGCATTGGTAGCATATAAATGGTAGGAACAGTTTGTCGTAGAGTGCTTATTTATTATATACTGAAGCGTATTTGTTCTTTTGTAATGGTGCCATTTGTCCAATGAATTGGTTGTTCTTATTGCATATATTTTCGATCTCATCTTCTGATTTGCAATTTGATATTATACTTCCTAAGCATCTGAAGCTCTTTCTGTGTTTCAGGAGGTGTTAATTTAGATTAATCTTTTTTTTTTTTTTTTGGTTATTTGGTTACAGTCATTACCTTTGCTTTACTAATGCTAATTTCCATGTTCTGTTCCTGACACAATTAGTACATCTGCGAAAAAAAAACAACAACACTCAAAGCCTTGGATATGTGGTTTAATGAAGAATGCTGAATATTTATTGGCCAGCCATAATTAGCAATCTGGACATTTTGATGGAGGATACGAAGTGAGCATCAGAAAGAGGCTTTGTGCAGAAGCTTGATCGTTCACGCCAGTCGGCAAGGCACTTGATAATGATGAATTCCTCACAGGTCTAAAAGGGTAAACTCTCCGGTAATGTAATTTGTAGATAGTTGCCTGGTTTGGTTAACTGGCACCAACTCACTTGTTTATATTGTTTTATTATCTGTTAATGCCCATAGTGTTTTTCAACTTGTTCTAGTCAATCCATGATTATACAAGTCACTAACGTTTCGCTTCATCCTTGTTTCGTTTCAGACTTCTATGCTTGAAAAGGTGCACGCGCTGTAATTGCGTTTCGAGCACGGGTTACGACAACTGGCGCTGTACTGAACTTGGTCTCATGTTCAAGATCAATCAATCAATAAAGTACTGTTTCCACAATGAAGTTTGGCCGCAATGGATGACCAACGTATATTGTTTCTGGCAGTGCAATTCGAATGACTGCTCTTCGCTCACTCTTCATTAAAACCCAATTTGTATCGTTGCCTGCATCTTACTCGCGCGTCTTTCGCTTTGCTGTCCATTATGGTTATTATAAGAGTATCGTGGCCTTAAAACTTGGCCACAAATTCGACGTGTCTTTATTGTACTTCTTCAAAACACAATTGGATGGAAGACGTATCACATAGATAAAGCAAAATTCGCCATATTCAAGGATTCTCTTTACAAGAATGAGGAATGTCAGGAAAAATAAAACTATTACGTGTACACAAATTAGATTAACAAAAAGACGTCTTGCTTCCTTTTATGTATGGATACTATTACTAATATTGGAAAGTAAGTAATAAAAGGATTAAGAAATTGAAGGCATTGAAGAAAAGACATACTGAAGCATTGACACCTGCAGTGGTTACTAACACTCATAATAATAATAAAGAAAAGACAGATGAGATGTATAGGACTTGTCAACGGCAGGGGTGAAAGGGAGGAATGTGTCTTACGTAGTAAAATCCTTTGCAAGTGAGGCAGAGACATAACGCGAAAGATGTAAAAAAAAAAAAAAGCTTACAATGGGATGAAAAATAATAATATAAACAATAGCATGCTTTCGACAAACCATAACTTTACATCCGTTGCAATCTCTCAATGCTTGCTAAACTGCGGACATAAAGTTAAAAAATCAAAGGCGTTTCATATACTGTATTCGACAACAATAAACGATTACTCAATATGCCGAGGCGATTATTAGTTTAAAACCTGTTTTGTACAGAAAGAAAGATTTGATAGTGACTTTGCGATTACCATGAGGATGAGGAACTATCCACATTCGAATAATATCAGGCAAACAATTTGATTAATCTGTTCACTTCATATGATATACAGGGTGTATTTTTAATACTAGACTTAGATGGATAGGACATCTTAGGAGGATGGATGATGGTAGAATACCAAAGGATAGCTTTTTTGGTGAATTACAGATGGGTAAGAGATCTCAGGGTCGGCCTCTACTACGATACAAAGATGTGTGTAAGCGGGACATGATTGATACAGGCATTGATAATGCACATTGGGAGCAAGTCGCCGCTGAACGTGTTTGCATGGAGGGCAAATATCAGAAATGGAATAAAGTCAAAGGAGAAAATTATTGCAGAAAAGTCACACATCAAGCGTTTGAGACGTAAGATGGTGCATGATGGTGGAAATGACCACGTGTTCACATGCACCCACTGTGAACGGACATTTACAGCGCAAATTGGCCTTATCAGTCACACTCGCTACCGCCATAGGTAAAAGTTATTATGCCTTTTTAAAGCACAAACTATCGTCTGTCAAGACGGCAAGGTGCCAATGAGTGATTTTTAATACTGTGCAGTGTTTGAAAATATTACCGTTCCAAGTTTTGCATTTACCTATTATGTTACATTAACTCCACAGAGGGTGAATATCAATCTTAGAATGGCAGTATTTTCAAACACTGCACAGTCTTTAAAAATACACCCTATATAACTCTGCACGGAGCACCTGGCAAGATGCAGCGAAATATGAATGGCAAAACATTGTGCAGCCTCTCTGTTGTGGCTTCTCTGCTGAAATTCTCTAAAATAATACACTATTTTGTGCATCAATGTCTTTAACATTTCAAATGACAGATGGCACTGGAATGTCATGATCACAGCTGATGTCTGCTCCTGACCCGGCTCCCGAAGAAGAGAAACATGGTCACATTTTCCCAGGAGAGCAGCATGGTCGAATGGATACGAGCGTTCGTTCTTAAATATCCGGTGCTGTGATGTCTAAGTAGCGGGTTAAACCTCTACAACCTCTGGTTGACTGCCACTGCCATCGACGATGAACTGTATTTTCGTGGACTGTGTGGGTGAACATCTAGGAAAAATCCAGATAGGAAAATGACTGCCGATTCCATCAGAGATAAACTGGATGTTTCGTGGGGGACTATTGTGTTGACATTCTGGCGGCGGCATTATGCACAGTGTATCTGTGCGGGCTGTTGTTTGTCGATACTCCTGTCTTTTCCACTTTTCACATTGGGCAGTGGGGAGCGTTTTGTGTGAAATTCACTGGCACAGGAACGGAGCATAATGGGGATGAACCGTTGCTGTGAAGTTGGAACCGTGACTAACTAACTAACTAACTAACCTCTACACCGGTCAGTTGGACTAAAATGACTTCTCGTCCATGACTTAGGAACGTAAGTAACAAGTACCCCTGAACTCGGAGTGGGTACGAATGATGGCGAGAGACACTGGTAATAGGGAAGGCTAATCCACACGCAAACATAAGCCCGGTGTAGTAGAAGTGCTAGCACGTGCATTTAAAGCGAACGAACGGAAAGGGAAAATTCATAAAAAACACAACAACATTTGCCCAGACGTTTTGCTTCCACATTTGACAGTTATTGGATTCCTGTTGCTATCTCTTGACCTTTTTCAGGTGTTTATCTACGCGGACGCTTTTTGATAGTCCATTGACCTACTTTTGCACCTCTTCTCGAAAACGACGCGACTTCGAGTATGTTTCACGCCACCTTCACCCACATTAGCTGTTTCTTTCTAAAGCAATTCACTATTTGTGTGCAGCTATTACCCATATACCAATATTATACTCATAAATCGTCATTTTCATCATCATCATTTTTATCATCATCATTTTTCTCAATATCATGATCATCATCATCATTTTCATCAACATCATTACCATCCTGATCTGAACCAAATCAAATCAAGCCAAGCCATTTTTAGACTTGCTCACGATCCTTTTGATTTTGCAGCTACAAGTTTCTACTTGGTGAGGTAGTCAGTCTCACTCAAACTCATCATAGCCGCGTCTTCCGCGACAAGCAAGGTGGTGTAACCTTATGTTATTATTCATTGCTTCCCCTTTGGGCCCCTGTCACACACGGATGATTGCCCATGTGTACACAATAGACATTTGTTAACTGATTCACTGCCAAACAAAAAGTAGGTTTAGACCAAATATAGTACACAATCAACTAAACAAGTATTAGAATGTACATCCCCGTTCACAGAGCAATGAAATTACCGAAGATACTACGAAACAAATAATTAACACGGTGACCATAGTGTGGCGATATACTGTATCATCCTTCAATCCAAATGGGAGGTCACATGTAGCAATATATTATTCGTCGGCACTGAGTCGGTTAATGTATTTGGGCATGCAGCGAAGTATATTTTTAATTGTAATTTAGTAAACGGATCAACATCACGGCACAAGGGTGTAACACATAAGTGTTCCGTTCTACTCCTAACTCAAGCCTGATTCCGGAAAATCTTAGCTCAGTGCACGAACACCGTAGCACTGGCGAGGATCCTGAAATACTTTGGGTAGATTTTTACCTCAAAAATGTGCTCGGGCAGCGCCGTTAGGCTACTCTTTTTCGATTTCCAACTGTCAAGGTTTTTTTTTACGTGCGCAACAATATACACGGGCGTCCGATCTCATTACCCAGAGATCAGGGAAAATTTTGTTACTAGAAGTTTACGTGAAAAAATCCCGGCCCTTGCCGGACCTCCAGTACTCGAGGCAGACACCATACCTCGCGACCACTCAGCTCCCCCTCCTCCCCCTCCCCTTCTAGTATTTCGTCTAGTATTGAAAGGTGTGTCTCTTAAAACCCCGCAAGCCAATTTTGGCACTGACAATTTTAAAAGTTCTTGTTGGGATCATGTCTACTGAACTTTTTGTTTCGTGTTTGTTCTTGTTAGGAAAAAAAATACCTGCTATTTGTCTGTGGTGTGGTCGTGTTATCACATTTTGAAGGATTGAAAATACTGGAGTATCGGAGGCCATTCTTTTTTCTATGTTTATGAACAACGAACGGAGAGTTGATTCCTGGTTCTATCAACCCTACTAACAGCCCCACCTCGCGTGCCCTAGTTAGAGATTTTAAATATATTTCCTTTCAGTGTCATTATCAAGTGCCCTGACAGCTGAGAAATGACCGCCTACTCTTATCGGCATGACACACAATGATGATGAATCCAATACACATATTTATCAATGGTTTCTGCGCAATATAAATACAAAACAAACAAATAAAAGCGCGTGACAGAATCACAAACGCAGAGCTCCGGGAGAAAACTAAACAAATACCAGTGAATTAAGCCGGAAAGAAAAGACGCTGGGTAGAACAAACATTGAGTAGACTTGAGATTAACATTACTAGAAATCTTTTGTCTGAACCCACGGGGCAAACGAAATATAGAAAGTTTTAAAACAACACACACAGAAGAGAATTAGAGACATAAATATCTAATATTGGCAGAACACGATCGAAGTTGCACAAGACAGCAATAGATAGGACAGCTTGGGATGAGTTGCATGAAGGCCTATGCCTCGATAGTGGATTGAATAAAACAAAATTGTTTCGTTCGTTCGTTGTAAACTCAAGCGTAGACCATACACATACTAATACTTCTTGTGCGCTGGACATTTTTTGCGTGTTAATTAGCTTTCCCTGTTACCAGCGCCGCTCGCCATCAGGCGAACACATTCCTACATCATAGGTACTTGTAATTTACGTCCCTAAGTCAAGGACGGCCGGCTACGTGGCTTAGAGGTTATGACTTTTCTCCGTAATCTCGTATACTCTCGTCGGTGACGTGATGACGGTGAGAATCAGCAGTGGTTCGAATCGCATCGGTAACTTACGGGGTATGTGAGCCGGCCGCTCAGAAAGCAATGGCAAACTACTGAGCGTAATCTTGCTAAGAGATCAACATACAGCTGAAAGATGCTGGTGTTGACAGCGATGTCCTGTAAAGGATATGCAAAAAAAAAAAAAAAGTCACGGGCGATAAGTCATCATTTGAATCCAACTGGCATGTGTAGGGGTTGAACCCTCTACCTCGACATCAGCACACCGGCAGTTTAAGAGCGAACGCTCTTATCCATTCGGCCTTGTTGCCTGGTATGGTATAATTAGTGAATTAGGATAAAAAGAAGAAGACATCTCTACGTTTATCTTACATCCGTGTGGACATTTAAATTGACCATGGACCAAAATACTGGTTAGCAAATAGAGTAACCATGATTCAACAATGTATCCATGCCACATATGCACCGGACTTCCTTGTCCTTTTACACCCTATTGTAGAAATGAAGTTAAATCCTAGAAATGTAGCTCCATCTCTCAACACAAACGTTATATTCAGTAATACAGCCACCGTCATGGCACACAAATACTGGAAGCCCAAACTCATGTCTCAAATGTTACCGTCATCTGATTAGTCACACATACTTAAGGAATCCAGTGTGGAAGAAGTCAGTTCAAGATCAGATCTTGAATGTAAGAAGGCACTCGGCAATGTCTGAGAAGAACGTGCCTGCCAGCGAATTCGGTTGTTGTTTACTGTAGGGTGGAGGTAACATGTTCTGGTTAGTCCCCGGTTCTTGATTTAATTAGCACCAGACGGTTTGAAAAGTTGGAAATAGTGGGATGTCTTAGCAAAGGAGTTTTTAGCTTTAGAAAGTGGGTGAGGAGGTATGCAAGGGGAAAAGAAGGGGAAAAAAGGGGGAGGGGGTGAGAGAGATACAGAATGTTATACTAAGAGATGTTTTATAGAGACATATGAAGGAGAAAAGAGTATGTGTGAATAAAGGGAGTGAGAATTGGAATAAGATGATTTTAGAGGCATACGAATGAGAAAAGAGTGTATGTGTGTTAAGAAAGGGGTTGAGAGAATTGGAATAAAAGATGTTGTATAGCAGTGGTTCAGAACTGGTGGAGAATTGCCACCTCCACCCCAGTTTCGGGGGGGGGGGGAGTAGGGAATTAAGACCACATATCGGCAGGCTCAAATTGGCTTCAGGACCACACAAAACGCGATCATCCCCATTTGTTGAAGTACGTGTGAGCGTGTGAGTGTGTATATATGATTGTGTTTGGGTGTACATATGTGTATATGGATATATATATATATATATATAGTGTGAAATGCTTTTGAATCTGCCTGAGGTTTTTTTTTGGAACGTGACTGCATGTTCGGAGCGATGGCAGCTGGCTATGTCCCAGAGTTGACCGGTTTTTGCATTATGCAGAAATGCGTGGCTGCTGGGCTTCTGGTTGACTGCCACTGCCATCGACGATGAACTGTATTTTCGTGGACTGTGTGGGTGAACATCTAGGAAACATCCATATGGGAAAATGACTGCCGATTCCATCAGAGATAAACTGGATGTTTCGTGGGGGACTATTGTGTTGACATTCTGGCGGCGGCATTATGCACAGTGTATCTGTGCGGGCTGTTGTTTGTCGAGACTCCTGTCTTTTCCACTTTTCACATTAGGCAGTGGGGAGCGTTTTATGTGATATTCACTGGCACAGGAACGGAGCATAATGGGGACGACCCGTTGCTGTGAAGTTGGAACCGTGACTAACTAACTAACTAACTAACTAACTAATATATATATATATATATATATATATATATATATATATATATATATATATATATATATATATATATATATATATATATATATATTATTTTTGGGGGTTTTTTCTCGCGTTTCCATCCTTTTTCAGGATATTGCGGTCAACACCAGCATCTTTCAGCTGTATGTTGATTCCTAGGCTTGATTACGCTCATCAGCACGCCACGACTTTCTGAGCGACCGGCTCTATACTCTCATGAGTCACTAGCGTGACTCGAACCACTTCTAGTTCTCGTCCGCTCACGTTGACCACGAGAATATTCGGGATTAACGGAGAAAGCTGCTAACCCCTCGGCGAGGCAGCCGGCATATATATATATATATATATATATATATATATATATATATATATATATATATATATATATATATATATGGGTGTGTTTGAAGGGTGGGGAGGGGGAATGACATATTGGAAAATGCGGGGGGGGGGGGGGGTGACATTCTGAACATATGGTGAAAGGGTGCATGTGCCAAACAAGGTTAAGAACTACAGATTTATAAAGAAGTACAGGGAGTACCATAGGAAAATAAGAAGAGCGTAAAAGTGAACGATCTTTCATGGCCATGGTTTTATGCACTTCCAGTGCATTGACGTAGAGGTACGGGTTCGCTCCCTATACCTGACTAAGTAGGACATGAACATTGAGATCTAGTTCCGAGAGCAATAGCAAACTATTAAACTTAAACTTGCCTAATAAACCAACCTAAAGTTTAAATCTTATCGCCACTTACTGTACAGGGCATGCACCATTTTAAGGAAGGGACCAGAAAGAGACTGAGTGGTGGACAAATAGATAAACAATCATAGAAATAGAAAGCGTGTCAGAGAAAGAAAGGGAGAAAGTTACAATTGTTGAGAAAGAGAACATTTAATCACACGGAGAGACAGCGACAAAGAATCATGGACATACGGAGGAAGAGGGAGAGAGATAGAGGGACAGTGCGAGAGTAAAGTAATCAAATTTATAAAGAGACAGATGAATAGAATGCGTGTCAGATAAAGAAAAACAACGAGATGCGGAAATAGAAAAAAAAAAGAGAGAGAGAGAGAGAGAGAGAGAGAGAGAGAGAGAGAGAGAGAGAGAGAGAGAGAGAGAGAGAAGAGAGATGCAAGATATGGGGGAAAGAATGAGATGGAGAGAAGGAGAGCAAATGAGAGAAAGAAAGCGTGAGAGAGAGAGAGAGAGAGAGAGAGAGAGAGAGAGAGAGAGAGAGAGAGAGAGAGAGAGAGAGAGATGAGGGGGAGAGTTATAGAATGTTACGTTACATCAAATAAAATTAAGAGGAAGTAAAGGATCTAGAGGACGAGAGAATTAATAGAAGCGATAAGCAGAATTTATATGGAGCTGTTTGGATGTAGTTGTATACGAGAGGGCTTCTAATGAAAACCGTTAATGTGTGTATGTGGGTGTGTGTGTGTGTGTGTGTGTGTGTGTGTGTGTTACTGTGTCTGTGAATGTGAGTATGAGTATGAGTATGAGTATGCGCGTGCGTGTGCGTGTGCGTGTCTGTGTGCGTGTCTGTGTGTGTGTGTGTGTGCGTGTCTGTGTGTGTGTGTGTGTGTGTGTGTGTGAGAGAGAGAGAGAGAGAGAGAGAGAGAGAGAGAGAGAGAGAGGGGGGGGGGGGAGAGAGAGATAATATATTCTGAAAAAGTAATGGACAAATGTAACAGTTTTCGATATAGTCACCACTGCGTTCAATGTAAGTCCCCCAGCGCCGATAAAGTGCTTGGATTCCTGTAAAAAAATGCTCTTGGGCGTATGCTAGATCTGATTCAGGGCAGATTCGAATTGTAAAATTAACCTGGACCCTCAGGTTCTAGCAGCCTAATTTGGAGACCCCTTTACACGCCTTGATAAACATTATTTTTTGGTATAAACAATCGACACTCGTAGATGATGGGGTCACTGTCACACTGGCCTCATTTACTTCCCAATCTGAATCGACATGGCAGTCCATGTCAGTTTTGTGAAAATTCGAATCGACCCAATGCAGATCGAACCTCTGACCACCGGGACAGCAGGCGAATGTCTAGCCACTACACTACCGTGACACTCAGGTGATGAATAGATTGGGTCGAGTCTTGGTGTGTTTTCACTCAGCAGTCCATCTTAGATATGACAATTAATAATTCGGAATATGAGTTACTTATTAACTTATGATTTCATGAATCGGTGTTTATGCCTTGTATAAACCTCTAGCCTGATTTCATCTGATTATGCCTTTAAGTTTACTAGTCGATTATTTTTCCACAGCCACGCATACAATGTCCTTTGTAGTCTAGTTCATAATTCGTTGGAAGTTGGCTATTGTTTGTTATTTTTACGGTGTTAGGTATATAAAGTACCCATTCTCTGACCAACTGTCTTTAGTCGCTTTTTACAACTTACGTACATGGTTTCAGTAGAATTTGTTTTATTTTCCGTTTGAGGTCCCAACTACACAAGGGCATACGTTTCTATAAAGTTACTTGTGTGACTTTTTTATTTAAATAACGTCGCAATCAACACCATCATATATTGGCTGTTTGTGAATTTCCAGAGAAGTTTAGAAGCTTCTAGTGACGACAATTAATAGCCCCACACGTTGACGATCCGTATTTCAATGTTTATATTCCCTTTTCACAAGAACATATAATAATATACTGACAATGTAAGCACCAAGTACAGCTGAGTATTTGATTTTTCTCGTATGGTCCTGTATAAATATCTGATTATCTCATACACAATAACATAAAGCTTTAAAGCCATATGAACACAGCTCAAGGTCGAATAGAATAACAGACACAGGGAATCGTCACTTTTAAAGTTTATGTTACTAAATTACTCTTTTACATTATAACAGACAGGAAAAGAAATGCAATACGACCATAAATGTCAGAAGCTCTGTGTGGGTTTATTGAAGATAAAGGAACAAAGATTTTAGTTTTGACGGTATCGAGGCTCACGAAATGATGCATAATGGTGCAACAGGACCAACGTTTGTGTACTACAGATTACTCAAAAGCTGTTTTTAAAATGAAACATCAACAGTTGTTTATTACTTTGTATGAATTCAGTGTAGCTGGAAAGATAAGATAATACGGGATATATGTTTGAATCAAGATACATTTCTGCCATCGGATTCGGGCAGAACAAAGCGAATTTAGAGCAATTAAAAGATGTGTTAGGCAATGATATGAGTTTATCACCTGATCTTCTCAACTTCTGCTATAAGACAACAATATCGACGATAATAATAGATTGGAGGTTAAAATATAATGAATCTGTGTTATTCTGACATCCGGGCATTTATAACATCAGATGGAAGATGTGGAACAGAGATTATGAGTAGAATAGGGCAGAAAATGAAGAGTATCTCATGATAAAAGTAACTATCAATGATTGCAAGAAAGAGTCCTGAAACGCTATATAGAACCAGTTTTGCTGTATCGCAGTGAATCTTGGAATGTAAACGAACAAATTAGGAAGAATTTAGAAGCAATAGAGATGTGATTTTTGAGACGAATATTGCCAATTCCTTGGACTACCAGAGTACCCGATTGCCTGAAAGAGGCAAATGAAACTATATTACTATATACAACAATAAGCAAGAGACAAACAGCTTTCTTTGGTCATATGATGAGAAGAGAGACATTGGAGGGCATCGCCACAAGTGGAAGATCGAGGGGAAGAGAGGGAGAGGCAGACCAAGAGAAATGATGCTGGATGGATGGAGGCGTGAACCCCATTACGCCTGCTGGCAGGGCACTTGATGATGATGATATTCTGATGAGATATTTTAATACCAGAGTCTGAAACCAGTTTTTAAGATAATGGGTGAAAAGTGAGAAAAATAGGATGGTTAACAGATAGACAAACTGCGTGCATGGTAATTTCCAAGACAGCTCTAATTTCAGAATGCTTTATAAATAGTAAATTTACATGCAGGTCAAATCGGCCTAATATGGATATGAGAAACTTACATGGAAATTAAAAGCAGTCGGTATGATAGTAACAGAATCAGTCCACAAGTGCCAAATAGTAGCGCCATATTCCCATACATCTCATGGCGTGAAGATGCCATTCTTAACCTTTTAACTCATGTTTTTCAATGTGACCTTGTTTATTTCACTGACTCTGTTTTATTCATTAGATTATCGATCAAATGCTGTTTGAACAAACACGTGAAACATAATACAAGCATCGTTACGGGTTTATGGACACGCTAAATAAGAGAGACATGCTAATATAACTCTACCTAATATATAGCCGGAAACCAAGGGACACAGGAAACAGAGGAACACCTAAAATACACTGAGATGAGAATTTGAACCCAAGATGAGTAGCATGAGGGAAAGGGGTACACATGTAGAGAACAGCAGGAGATAGCAAAACAAATAGGGTGGCTTGGAATTAGGTGCCTGGGGGTCTATATTCCAAAGGGTGATAACGGACGACACAAAAAACAACAACATATAATAGTCGTGCCCTTGTAATTCTAAGAAATTGGGTGGCTGAAAAGCGAAGACAAGCTAGAAAGGCCGGATTAACATAACATTTATCTGCAGAGAATATTCACATGCCTTCACTCTCCTAGATATTTCCGGGCCCGCATCGGACTTACAAGTCATCTCCGGAAGCACAAAACACCAAACAAGATCTCACGACTATTGAAAGAAGGTTTGGTCTTCATCACTACTGATGGCGAATGAAAATAATACATCTTCGCCCCATCTTCTATGAGTTATCAGTTATCAGTTATCAGTTGGGGTATCTTCATTGCACTCCGGACATGTCCATAGGTGCTCAGATCCCCCCCCCCCCTTCCAGCATATGCATCAGCGTCCGGTGGCTAATAGTGCCAGTTCTGTGTTGGTTGACGAGGCGCTTTGTTTTCCCGATGTACCTCTCGCGTCTGGCCGTGCCGATTCTTACTCCCAAGTCTTTCATCCTGGACAGCGATGTGGATTCACTGACGTCAAAGTCCTCTGTTCTCGCCATATCTTGAGGACGTTAATAACATCGGCACGATCCATGGGCTGGCCATCTACAGGGGGTGCAGAGCCAGCCAGTTTATCAGCTCGTTCATTTCCCTCGACTCCCGCATTCCCGGGACGAAGATGAAGGTGACTTTACGGACAACAGACTTCCGCAGCGACTCAGTCCACTGTCTACGTACAGATCCAGCTTCGACCTTCTGAATCATGCTCATTGAATCACTTAGTACACACACGTTGGTATAATGCTGTGATTCCAGCCATATGAAAGCCTGTGTAACTGCCATCACCTCCATCGTCATGCTGCTCGTGGTCATAGAGTGGGCACCACATGGATTCTTGAACGGTTCGGCCCGCTGAACGGGCTGTAAATGCCCACGCACTTCTCTGCTGCTTTACAACAGATCCATCTGTATAGATGAGCACTTCGGGGCTATCTGAGTGTTCATAGATGGGCGCGTTAACCTCTGCATTGACAGCGGCAGGGTTCTGCTCTCTGCACCGTCTGTCGAGTGTGATAATGCAGGAGAAAGTGCACTTAAGAGCTGGAGGCACCGGCACCCATTCCTTGCCGGGGTTGATACTGGTAAGACTGCAGACCTGTCTGACGACATCTTCCGCCCGACCCATCCATGATTTGCCCCTCTTTAGCCTGTCACCCTTTTCTCTAATATAGCGTCATGCAGAGGGTGCTGCTAATCTGCACTTATTTTTAAGTATGCACGAGCTCTATGTCATTAGTATGTCTACTTTGTCGGTGGGCACAGTCCATATTCAGTGAAGTTTCGACAAAAGACAAATATGGAAGGTGTCGCAGCAGCATAGTGATTAGTGCTCTTGCCTGTCAAGTGAATTGTCCGGTTTTTATCCACAGAAGAGGTATGATTTGTAAAAGATTAGTTGGTGTTTGTCCATAAATAATGATTATGGCCATTCATTTAATCGAGTGGGGTTAAATGTTTTGAGCCGTGAGTTCTAAGATGGCTGGTGAGGCCTATTTCGGCTCGAAATGTCCTTTGAAAATATGAGCAAAGAATGCTTGACGTTCCAGGAGGAGGATCTCCTTCAGCAGTTGTTTGTCCAGCTTCCCTTCTCATAGCTCTTGCATTCATGTTTGCTTCACAATTGACTACACCGTTGACTAATGATGTACGCCGCGTATTTCGGTTTTTGACTTAGACTAGAGCATTTCTGGTGTCGACCCATTCGTGTAAAAATGGGTATTACCAAATTGTATTAATTTTCTCGCAAATATCCGGGAAGAAATGGCGACGAGGTACGGAACCAGTAATCGAGATTTATGATGCTGTGGCCTAGAATATACGAAGGCGTAACACCTCACACCACAACGACAATATCTGCTGTTGGATTCCTTTACCTTAACATTTGGGTACAGTCGAGGTAGTGCTGGAATGTGACGTAATGAGCCAGCGCATCTGTTGACTTCCAGAACGTCATTAGTTGGAACATTCACAATGTTAAAGTTAAGTTAGTTGCATATCGTTTACTGGACCTCGCAGTCAACACCGGAATTTTGTGCTGTTGTGATCTCTTGGCAAGTTTTACGTTCAATTTAGGCGTGGTTCTAGCAAGGAGTTGGAGTTTGACTTCTCGTTCAGAAACAATGGCCAACAACTGAACATAAAAGTGCCTAGTAAATCAACCTGGGGTTGATTGCAACGTTCTACAAAAACATGCAACATTATTTCTAGAACAGAGAGATATGTATGGGGACTATTAAGATGTGTTTGTTGCTGGAACGACCCGTTTCGTAAATCCGGCCTTCATGTGGTTTCAGAGAAAAATGCAAATAATACCATGAAAAGACAGAAAAAACAATGCGCAAGTCATGCAAGAAGCATATCGCAACCGTAAAATGATTAGAAAAATTTTTATATAGCTAGACAAGATTTTGTGGACACGTTAAAAGGAAAAGTAATCTAGACAACATCGTGACCGCTTGCAAAATTGATAGGAACAGATCGAGGAGATGGCAGATATATAAATATAGATTATCTACTTTGAGTAATCGAGGCAATAATACAGATCCAATCCAAGACTCATTTGATAGTGCGAATTACGAAACATTACCTCTACGCCTATCGAAATATCCAAAAGCGATGATGATTGATTTAAACTGGATCTATTCAATCTAATCATGTCATTTAGTTGTTTGTCTAGTTCAGAATAAGTTATTCGTGTTTCTAGTGTGGAGATATTAATCAAGTGTCATCTCCGCAATGAAGTTATGCTCTAATGAATCTCCACTACACCGTGCCTTACTTTCTTGAATGTATGAGAGAAAGAAGGGCAGAATGTCAGACGGGCCTGCATGCCCAATTCTTAACCCTTTGAAAATAAAGATTTTCGTTCGTTCGTTCGTTCGTTCTTGTGGTTCTCTCATATTCACTTCCTCCAATTCATCCTGAATGTTATCTATCCATCATTAGCACTGTCTTCCTGTTTCATTCTTCCCCTCCTCCTTCCATCTTGTTCAATCTTTAATAAGCAGCTGTGTCTTGCTTATATGACCGAAATACCTTAATTGTCTAACCCTTATCTCTATCGGTTATATTATTTTTAAATCCCATCTTTTCTTCCACTTATTTGTTAGTTTTCTTCAACAACCATGATATTCTCCCTACTTGTTTGCATAACCCAATTTCCATAGCTTTAAATTCCATTTCACACTGTTTATTCCATTGTCCATTTTCTGCAAACTACATAGAAATATACAGGTATGTTTATCAGAATTTAGACGTATACATACGGAACTGGTAAAAGGGAATAATTGAAACTGGTTATGTCGACAAATAAAGTAGCGAAGAACGGCCCATTGTCCCTTTAGTGTCAGCGAGGCCACTTGAGAGATCTCAGGCCATCCTACTCCGTGACACTTTCACGTGGTCTTCGCGTGCTCTGCCAACATTTCAAACCCTTGAGACGACAAAAACAAATGTGTACCTTTGTCATTATCTCCCGAATCGCTGATGGCAAAGACAACAAAAGGCTAAACTCCGGCCTGGTCGTGGAAACAAGCGAAATTCTTTTCAGTTTGTCTATACATTATGATACTTGCGTTATGCTTGAAAAATACAGGGTCGGCAGATGTTTATGTTTAACTAAATACTGAAGTTTATATTACCAGGCACTTGTGTTTACTGTTCTTCATCCCCCCTCCCCAATCCCCATATGTAGTAAATACTTGTAAAATGCTTTTAGCAGAAACGCAATCATTGCACTTCCACTTCTACAGTAGTCTAGAGGTAAAACGAATGTAAAGGATTTCCGTTTACGCAACGATAAACATTGGGGAACTGAGATAACCTGAGACGGAAATCTACAGGTATTGATAGGCACTCACAGCACACACAACAAGACACAATAAACAAGGCCAGTAGCAGGAGAAGACTTAGTGGATGTGAAGTGTTAGGACCATCATATTTTGTAAGTCTGAGTGTACGAAGGAATAGATGGCGAGTCTTTACCTCCTGTAGCGAACACCGAGAGCCGGTATTGAATCACCATCCGATTGTGCTGATACCATTGTCAGCGTAACATCATAACCGTTACACCCAGGAGCCAGTTAGTCACTCAGCGAAGTATACAAACTATGTCTTCTAATGTTACCAAAATATGTGACTTGCTTCTGCAATTGTAGCGTTTGAACTTAAATATTACCCAGGAAGTATTAGAATATCATGGGAAATAAAACTCTTGCGTAACTCCTGTGAAAAGGTGAGAGATACTATAGTCTGTTTACTTTTGTCTGCCCCAATATAAAATTCCATATCTCAGTAACCAACTGAGCGACAATGATGAGATTTAGCATATAACCTTATCATTATGTCCACCCAACAAAAAATATTTGTTCTGGAGATTGTACAGCAAATTTCAAAGTTTGTTTATATGCGGTATATAATTTACGGGTCAGAGATGAAGTGCACATTATTAAATGTATTACGTCTTCACACGGAAACATTAGCTTTGAATAGTTAATTTTCTCGTGGGACATAGGGATTGGCCTTATGACAAGAGCCTCGCGTAGTGGAACGGGGCATTACTGTAAAACAAGTTTGTTAGCGAGAAATCACTAGTTTTTCACCAAAACATCAAAGAAATGTCAGCCGCTTTCCATGATTTAAGTTGCTTTTGGACCTATCAAAGACATATTCCATGGGTGGGGGTAAATATAAGACGGCAGGAAAAATTTCATAACGATGCAACAGACAGTTTTCAAAATAATTGATCGTGAATGAAGGACATTCATTTTGGACAGACTATAAACACAAACACCTTAAAGGTGTTACACACCTTAAAGCGAACTCCACTACGGCAGACACCTTTTTTCCGTTTTTAATGTTCTTACATTTTATAATATCATGTTTTTCTTTGGGCATGTTTGTTTTGTTCCAACGTGTTTTCCGCTTTTTTCGTAGTATAACTCATTTTTATTGTATTATTTTTGGAAGCCTGGATATAGTCATTGATCCCCCGGCCCCCCCCCCCCCCCCCCCCCCCCCCCCCCGTGATTTACGTTTGCCATAGAGTATTTTGTTGTAAGGTATGTACGTACACGTGTCTTTGCTTAGCATCTCTCACATTTTCGCAGGAGTTACACGTATCTAACTGTTTTGATTTCCTATTGTTATTTCCTGCCGCAACCGCTACTTCTCTTATACCATGGATCAGGAAGAAATAAAATACTTAAATTCTACGAGATTTGAACATGCAGTGAGAATTGGCTTATAAATAGCATATTGCCTCGGAAAGTGGAATACTTTAACCATATTGCATGCCAGATCCGTTTATAAAGTGGTTTCTGAAAGAAGGGGTGTCATTTTGGACCTGGCGGGTTCGAATACTGGTCGGTAATTATAGCTTTCAATTGTATGTTGTCTAGTGAGACCTCTAGGCTCTCCTTCTTTCTTCTGCTTCAATGAACGCTAAACAATGCATGTCTGCTTATTAAATAAATTGTCTTAGTGGCCACAAAGGGTTCCGCAGTTGATATTTCTGGAAGAGGTAGTCTCTGTGGCGAAGTGGTCAAGCCGTTTGACTCGTGCTCCGAAGGTTGTGGGTTCGATTCCGGGCCGCGTCCTTCGGTTTACGAGTTAAATGTTTCGGAGACTCCTGTGGGTCGTCGCTAATAGCTACGGAGTTCGTGCTTTGTGCGACGCTTTCCGTGCTGCGGAAAGAGACCGAGCCATATGGGATAAAACCCGGTGCAATGAAGTCGTCCCTGTCGACTTTTAAGCGACTTTTTTATTTCTGGAAGAAGCGAGCCAAGCACGAAGGTGGACACAGACATTGAAAGACACTTTGGGTATTGAAATGCCAGTGAACTGGCAGAATATCAAGAGTCTTTCAGGCGGGCTATGGTGAGAGCGACGATCTGTAAAATACTTCCTATATTAGCACATTATTATTACTTCCAGCAGCGTTCTATTATTCTCAGCTAAAGTATCGCGAAGGCAAATGTCCTATTGACGGCGGAAGTTGAATCACTCAACGTTTGGTCAACAGCTGACATTTGGTTTGAGATTAAAAATGACATTAATTGCACAAGGATATCTTCATAATTGCTTCGGTAACCACCCACATATAACACAAGGAGAATCTCAGAACAGCATACAAACAACGTATCACCAGTGATGATTCAAATGCCTGTACACCGGAATCACACCGGAATTTATTGATATTTATAGGTAGCCAGCCTTGCTTGTCAGGTCGTAGTCAAATATGACTGAGCTACCGTAAGACAGTAGACGGTACTACCTGCTTTCTGTTAGTGCGGAATGTTGTGCGGCGCTCACCAAACACGACACCCCCACATTGTGTCAACAGCGGGTACAAGCCTTTCCATAGCGCGAGGTAATGAAGCCTAAACACTAAATGGCATGGCAGGGCAGACCAGGATCTAAGATCGAAGCTCCGACAGCGGACAGTTAAGAGTATTGCTTTGCTAATCCGACAACATTTACAGCTTGTCTTATTTGAGACGTATTGGTGTTACCTTTTTCTGGGGTAAATTAGACAGGACGAGCGAGGGATAATGCTATGTGGGCAACACATGGTCCCTAAATTCAGCCCAGGTTTTGTGCAATGGAGAGGTATAACTCCATTTTACAAACTATCGTCTGTCAAGATTTCAAGGTGCCAGTCAACTTGCGTTGAAATTTAGCCAGAGCGATCGTCTACCCTTTCATCTCTGCGGTTTCCAGCCACTGAGGAATTGTAAACATACGGATCTTTGGATTGTTTGGCCTTTGCTCGAGATGGCTAGACATTCGCCACGCTAGGTCAGTATTGGAAAGGGAAGAAGTATCATCATCATCAAGTGCCCTGCCAGCTGGAGTAGGCGTTCATGGCTCTCCACAGATCTCGGTCCCTGGTGTTCTGGATCAACTCTGCTGATGACATTCCCCCATGCCACCGTCTCATTCCATGCAGCATTATTTCCTTGGTTTGCCTCTGCCTCTCTTCCCCTCGATCTCCCCAGTTGTCGCGTTGTTCTCTAATGCCTCTCTTCTCATCACATGGCCGAAGAAAGCTGTGTCTCACTTTCTTACTGTTGTATATAATGTTATAGTTTCAATAGCCTGTCTCAGGCAGTCGTTGTCAGTTACTCTGGCAGTCCGAGGAATTCGCAACATTCATCTAAGGAACCACATCTCTGCTCTGTTGCTTCTAATTTCTTCTTAATTTGTTCGTTTACATTCCAAGATTCGCTGCCATATAGCAAAACTGGTTCTGTATAGCATTTCAGTACTCTCTTTCTTACATTCAGTGACAGTGACTTATTGCGTTAGATACTTCTTATATTCTGAAATGAGGCTTTTGCCTGCCCTATTCTGCTCTTAATCTCTGTTGTACATCTTCCATCTGATGTTATAAATGCCCCTAGGTATTTAAAATTATCCACTTGGTTAAGAATTTCCCCTTTAACTTCTATTTCACATTTTGGTGTCACTATTGTCTTGGATATCGCCATAGTTACTGTTGTCTTGATATTCAAGGCGAGTCCTTTCATTGCACTCTCTGTTACGACAATGTCCAGCAATTGTTGTAGGTCTGTTGAATAATCTGACACCAATACTGGGTCATCTGCATAACGTATATTATTCATATTATAACCTCCAACTAGTATTCCTGGCGTTATACCACAAGGGATAATTGCAATTACTGTCAGGAGGAGATAAGAAGAATTTATGACGGGAATGCCAAGGAGATACTACTGTCTGCTTGACTCAGCTTAAATAAGGGTCCCTAGCCTGTTTTATGTTAGATTAAGTCTGACTTCAGAACAGGTAGCCAGCCAGCTCAATGTTTGTAGTCATATGCATGATTATTATGTTGGCTTCTAGGAAGGATTTCTTAGTAACTAGTCCCTTAGTAAGTCTCTTAGTCTCTTAGATGGATGGACCGATTTTCAGTCTATATCTGATCTAGGTTATTTCAAGAACTATCATTGTCGTAGGTTACTTGAGTGTTCTTTCTAAGTTGTGTTCAATATCATTGTGCTTCATGTATTACTCTTCTGAGAAGTAGAAACTTATGGAAGGCAGGTCTTGTCTAGATATACTTGAGGTGTCGTAGCAGATGCTTGCCATCTCTTTCTAAACTAGACTAGTCTCGTTTGGTGTGTGCATTTGTTGTACAGAATATAGTCAACTGACTATTTATTTAATTCTTACAACAGCAGTAACTAAGTGGTGATTAAACCGGGCAGCCCAGCAAATATGGCTGGTCTGTGTGGTCACTTCAATTAGACTTGTTGTATATCTCATTTGTAGCTATACAATATTAGTACTCATTAATAATGCCTGATGCTATTATGTTGAGTATCATTAGATGTCCATCTTGAAGTAATATAATGTTTATGGATATGTTGGATGTATGTATGTGTAATTTCATATGAATATACGATGCTAGGAATATGCTTCGTACATATTATTTTTGTGTATATACGTCTCATTTCGTATACATACCAACTAATTAGTGCATTATGCTATGATGTTAAAGTATCATAATATGTCTAGTTTAATCAATATGTTTATGTGTATTGGATGTTTGATATATTGATTTGTCATATGCAAACCTACCTATATGAAGTGTTATGCTATTGTCTGCGCATTGGCACATTGGCCAATGATTGTGTTGGAAGCAGAGGTGTAATGGTACAGACATTACCCACAATTGGTATAGGGTATATGGTGCTAAACTTTCTCAGTGTATTGTGGGCGTGCGTCCACGGTAATGCATGGAAACCTGGCACAGCTACTGGTCACGGCTTGCAAGCCCGGATGATCAGGCATTGTTATAATACCCTTACCAACCCTTACCACCGCGGAATCAGAGTTAGTGGACCGGGAACTACAGGTTCTCATTCGACCCTGTCCTAAACGGAAAAGAGGGAAGAAAAAACGTGCCAAAGGCACTTCAAACAGTCACAAACGTGATAACTGTTTGCACCACGGAAATTGTGGTCTCACTGGTTCGCCAGTACAGGACCTTCAGGGAAAACCACTTGACTTCTATGAGAATGAATCTCGAGAGAAAGAGGAACCTGAAGACAACCTTTGATGAGGTCGCAGGCGGAGACCTAGCCGATTCTCACATTCCCTTCTGTTCACAGAATCACGAAGTGGAATTACATCTGACTGAAATAGGAAGGAAGGAAGAAACAGAATCCCAGGTGAATTTCATTACTGCAACGCGGGAAGAATCACTAATTATCAGTTCAGATAATTTAACTGGTCCGCCAGTACAAAACTCCCAGGAATCTCATTTTACTTCAACGAGAGGTGAAACTCAAGAGGAAGATGACCTGAGGACATCTTTTAAGGAGGTCGGAGATCGAAAGGTAACCGACTTTATTATTCCCTTCAGCTCAGGAGAGGATGAAGTG
This sequence comes from Cepaea nemoralis, assembly GCA_014155875.1. Lineage (NCBI taxonomy): Eukaryota > Metazoa > Mollusca > Gastropoda > Stylommatophora > Helicidae > Cepaea > Cepaea nemoralis. The sequence continues at coordinate 152,351 of JACEFZ010002530.1, forward strand.
GGATTAAATTTGACTGACAGAGGGATGAAGGAAGACCCGGAACCCCTTGTGATCTTTGAGGCTGCAGCTCAGGAAAAGACACTAGATATCAGTTACAATGATTTATGTAATGTGATGAATTGCTTAGACAAAAGCCCACCACGGGATTTACCTCAACTGGACTTAGCCCATGAAAGCACGACCAGAGAGGAACATCCAGACAGGGAAACAATTCCAGTTGTTATCTCGGAGTATACCAGTCCGGAAACTCAGGAAACACAGGGAATTGTCATGAGCCAGAATATGGACTCTGATATTGTGCAGACAACATTGTCTGTAGTTGCTAAAGAAGAAAATTCTTTGCACAAGATGGAGGAAGAAACGCCTATCATCTCATTAGCTGAAGTTATTAGGGAATTCCAGCAACAGGGACCTGAAGTAACAGAAGTCAAGCGTGGTTTGGAATCAACACTCTTAGGACTCAATCTACCCTTCAGTCAGGTCGATTTGATAGGAGTAGATCAGCTATTTGTGGATACTTCATTCAAAAGTAACTCCACTTTATCGCCTTTGAATAACTTATGTTATTTCTCAAGGCTGGACAACTTAGCACATTAAATTTCCAATTTCTAGCACGGTTTTCACAAGAGACTCTAATGCAGAGAAACTCAGCCCGTTAACTGATTATCATCGGAAGAAACCGAGACACCGAGGAGGGAAGATTGTTACGCCCGACTTTGAAGGAGGAAAGCGCCAGTTGAATTTACATCATGGGACCATGATGTGTAACATTATTCCTTTCAAAAGGAACATATTGATGGATCAGTTAAAATCTATAACGGATGGAGGAATATCACGGAGACAAGCTTTGCTGTGGCCAGCTTATGCAAGACCTCACTACGGGTACATCCTCGGCTGAAAGGAGTAAATCACGTGAGTGAATGGTGTAAAACAATTGCTGCCCATAGGCGTAGAAGAATCCCGTTGATTGTGATCTTTCCCAGAGGGGTAAAATTACAACCTCCTGACAATTACCGGATTTTACCAAGCTATTGCATGGAATCCTGGCCGAAGACCAAGTACAAGGACCTATCCAGAGTATCTTTGGAGTATGGAAATGGGACGTCTTTATGCAGAGGCAGGACAACCCACTGCCACAAGGAATATTGGAAACCTTTAGGCAGATACAGAATGGAGAGTGCTTAGGCATTATTCTAGGATGTACGGCGTGCTTGACAAAAGATTTCTGGCAGAAACTTTTTTTTAAGGGGGAAGCTCTGTCATGAAATGCCGCCTTAGCATCCCAGAATATTTTCTCGGTCTCATAATTTGAGAGGCCAAATTGAGAAAGAATGAATTAATCACGCTACTCCATGGCTATCTAGACGTGAGGTAAGATTATTCACAAAAAGCCTCCAGCCATGATGTAAGCTTGCAGATGGCAAGTAAAATGGACAGTGTAATTAAAACCGACCAGGCATGACACCTGATAAGCACAGGTAGGAAATCGCCCAAGGGTGAACAGCATTGACAGAGGGAGAGATAATAGCCCCAGGACTGTAAACAAGCCCCGTCCACTCCGACTGGCAGACTCAGGAATGTGTGAAAACAGATCTGATAAGACAATTAACACTGGGCCTGTAGACTGTGTATCCAGACAGAGGAGCAAGGTGTGATGGCCAGGTTGCGGGGATAATTGCAATTACCGTCAGCGGGAGATAAGAAGAATTTATGACAGGAATGCCAAAGAGATAATAGTGTCTCAGACACTGTCTGCTGGACTAAGCTTAAATAAGGGTCCCTAGCCTGTTTTATGTTAGATTAAGTCTGACTTTAGAACAGGTGAGACAACCAGCTCGTTTTGTATGATTCTTATGTTGCTAGATTTTACTGGGAGAATTAATTTGTAGTAACTAGTCGAGTTTTAGATGGATGTACTGACTTTCAGTCTATATCTGATCTAGGTTATTGCAAGAACTATCATTGTCGTAGGTTACTTGAGTGTTCTTTCTAAGTTCTGTGTTCAATATCATATTGCTTTAAAGTGTTACTCTTCTGAGAAGTAGAACCTTATGTAAGACAGATCTTGTCTAAGTATACTTTTAGGTGTCTTGGTAGATGCTTGTCATTTCTTTGTACACTATCCTAGTTGCCTTTTTGGTGTGTGCATTTGTTGTACAGAATATAGTCAACTGACTATTTATCTAATTCTTACCACAGCAGTAACTAAGTGGTGATTAAACCGGGCAGATCAGCAAATATGGCTGGTCTGTGTGGTCACTTCAATTAGACTTGTTGTATATCTCATTTTGTAGCTATTACAATATTAGTACTCATTAATAATGCCTGATGCTATTATGTTGAGTATCATTATATGTCTATCTTGAAGTAATATAATGTTTACGGATATGTTTTATGTATGCATGTGTAATTTCATATGAATATACGATGCTAGGAATATGCTTCGTACATATTCTTTTTGTGTATATACGTCTCATTTCGTATACATACAAACTAACTAGTGCATTATGCTATGATGTTAAAGTATCATAATATGTCTAGTTTAATCAATATGTTTATGTGTATTGGATGTTTGATATATTGATTTGTCATATGCAAACCTACCAATATGAAGTGTTATGCTATTGTCTGCGCATTGGCACATTGGCCAACGATTGTGTTGGAAGCAGAAGTGTAATGGTACAGACATTACCCACAATTGGTATAGGGTATATGGTGCTAAACTTTCTCAGTGTATTGTGGGCGTGCGTTCACGGTAATGCATGGGAACCTGGCCCAGCTACAGGTCACGGCTTGTAAGCCCGGATGACCCGGCATTATTATAATACCATTACCGATCCTGTGAGCTGCTAAACCAACTTTGGCTGTACGACACAGAATTTCTGTATTAGCGACATGGACATGGTGCGGCAGAAATGTAATCATTACAGGCGTGTGAGACAATTGAAAAGCCCGTCCCAGACTAAAGACAGTAGGGAGAAGGAGGATGGTGAACACAGTAGAGCTGGAAGATAAACTTGGCCAGACTGATCATTGTATATGTTTGTGTTATGATATGTTTTAATTAGGATTGCGCTGATGTAGAACTAGATCTAACACATTCTTGACTTTCTTTCAAGCTCTCACGAGGAGCACCTATGTTATAGATCTCAAGAACGAGTGACTGACTAGGTAGAGCTAGGACTGACAGGAGTCAGAATACCGGCAAGCTGTTCTTTTTTGAGTCTACTGGAGAGTGGGGATCTGGACCACAGATCCAGATAGATCAAGTAACAAGTAAAGTTACGTAATGTTTGTCATCAATATCAATATGTATATGATTTCATCATCCTCGTATTGAACCATCAGATGTCTATGATTATGATTAATAAATAAATGTTGTAGTATTATAACTCATAGTTCTGTCATTATATTTTTTTCCAATTGTGCATACGTGTTGTGTGTGTACATTGGTGGGGGTTCACTTACACACCAAGGAAAGGAGCAGTCAGGGAGAAAACCTGTACTAGGATAGTTGTCCTTAAACTTTAATTCAGATGTAAAAATCTATCCTAGCTAACCTTCTCTTTCCTATTCCTTGGCGAATATTCAGCACAGTTCATTTCATTTTGTAACGAGCCACTTGGAGCTGTTCGTTGGATATTCATGGGCTTAATCTGTAGTTCAGCCATATAGATTTTGTCCCTAGTCAGTTTCTGACTATTTGGGGTTGCTCGCCAGTGAATAATACTTTCATCTAGCCAGTGGGGCACCCAGACTTATGACAGATTGGGGTCCAGTCCGCGATCCTGAACCAGGATTCTAGTAATCATAGTGATTCTACTAGACCCTAGACATACGATTTTTAAAAGTTAACTCTTGTAATCTTCAGTCATCAAAATAGACTCTCATCAGATGTAGCTAATTTTAGTTGAGGAAGTAACAGTGTATAGATATAACTTTTTAAAAGTGTATAACAGATAAGAACTTATGAGAACTACCTCATCTATCATTTATTGATAAGTATGTTAATTCTTATCATTTAGTGTATCATTCATCATTTAATGATAACTGATCACTTTAATCATATTTACATTGATGTGTTTGATGATTTAACTGCTTGACTGATTTGCCATTTTATGCTTACTTATGCCATTTTCATTATGACATGTATGCAGTGCATTTTAATATTTATTTAGATAAATATTACTATTGATTACTATGTAGTATATCTCTCACACTTACTTCACTGCGGTCGCCAGAAACTACTTGAATATTACTTTCAGTTGTCTTTCACTGCTGAGGCTAAACTCTACACATTGGTTTAGATTCTGCTGTCATTGGTTCACTCTTGTCTTTCTAGCTTAGCTCTGATTTTGATAGATACATAGGAGCTTACCTGATTATAGCCATTAGCAAATATGGACACACCTTCTCAGGATCTAGATTATCTGAAGGCGCGCACAGATTACTTAGAGTCCACGAGAAGGTTAGGCATAATAGAGGGCTTAACAGGAAGAACAGTTAGAAATATACATCAGAGAAGAGATGAAAGAGTGGGACATGGCGGAGGAAGAGATGAATAAAACAATTGATGAGTTATTTGAAGCAAAAGAGCGTAGCAAAACTGAAGAAGCAGAGATTAATATAAAGCATATGGAAGTAGTCAATGCAGAGAAGCTAACCTTTCTAGCGGAACATAAGGTAGAAGATATGGATGCTCACCCAACCAGGAAGGAAGGGACATCTTTGCCACCCACCGCGGAATCAGAGTTAGTGGACCGGGAACTACAGGTTCTCATTCGACCCAGTCCTAAACGGAAAAGAGGGAAGAAGAAACGTGCCAATGGCACTTCAAACAGTCACAAACGTGATAACTGTTTGCACCACGGAAATTGTGGTTTAACTGTACAGGACCTTCAGGGAAACCACTTAACTTCTACGAGGAATGAATCTCGAGAGAAAGAGGAACTGAAGACAACCTTTGATGAGGTCGCAGGCGGAGACCTAGCCGATTCTCACATTCCCTTCTGTTCACAGAATCACGAAGTGGAATTACATCTGACTGAAATAGGGAGGAAGGAAGAAACGGAATCCCAGGTGAATTTCATTACTGCAACGCGGGAAGAATCACTAATTATCAGTTCAGATAATTTGCCTACTAACAGTTACCCAGAGGACAACTGTTCGTACTACAATATATGTGGTTTAACTGGTCCGCCAGTACAAGACTCCCAGGAATCTCATTTTACTTCAACGAGAGGTGAAACTCAAGAGGAAGATGACCTGAGGACATCTTTTAAGGAGGTCGGAGATCGAAAGGTAACCGACTTTATTATTCCCTTCAGCTCAGGAGAGGATGAAGTGGGATTAAATTTGACTGACAGAGGGATGAAGGAAGACCCGGAACCCCTTGTGATCTTTGAGGCTGCAGCTCAGGACAAGACACTAGATCTCAGTTCAAATCATTTACCTAGTGTGATGGATTGCTTAGACAGCCCACCACAGGATTTACCTCAACTGGACTTAGCCCATGAAAGCACGACCAGAGAGGAACATCCAGACCAGGAAACATTTCCAGTTGTTATCTCGCAGTATACCAGTCGGAGACTCAGGAAACACAGGGAATTGTCATGAGCCAGAATATGGACTCTGATATTGTGCAGACAACATTGTCTGTAGTTGCTAAAGAAGAAAATTCTTTGCACAAGATGGAGGAAGAAACGCCTATCATCTCATTAGCTGAAGTTATCAGGGAATTCCAGCAACAGGGACCTGAAGTAACAGAAGTCAAGAGTGGTTTGGAATCAACACTCTTAGGACTCAATCTACCCTTCAGTCAGGTCGATTTGATAGGAGTAGATCAGCTATTTGTGGATACTTTATTCAAAAGTAACTCCACTTTATCGCCTTTGAATAACTATGTTATTTCTCAAGGCTGGACAACTTGGCACATTAAATTTCCAATTTCTAGCACGGTTTTCACAAGAGACTCTAATGCAGAGAAACTCAGCCCGTTAACTGATTATCAGGGGAAGAAACCGCGACACCGAGGAGGGAAGATTGTTACGCCCAACTTTGAAGGAGGAAAGCGCCAGTTGAATTTACATCATGGGACCATGATGTGTAACATTATTCCTTTCAAAAGGAACATATTGATGGATCAGTTAAAAATCTATAACGGATGGAGGAAAATCACGGAGACAAGCTTTGCTGTGGCCAGCTTATGCAAGACCTCACTACGGGTACATCCTCGGCTGAAAGGAGTAAATCACGTGAGTGAATGGTGTAAAACAATTGCTGCCCAGAGGCGTAGAAGAATCCCGTTGATTGTGATCTTTCCCAGAGGGGTAAAATTACAACCTCCTGACAATTACCGGATTTTACCAAGCTATTGCATGGAATCCTGGCCGAAGACCAAGTACAAGGACCTATCCAGAGTATCTTTGGAGTATGGAAATGGGACGTCTTTATGCAGAGGCAGGACAACCCACTGCCACAAGGAATATTGGAAACCTTTAGGCAGATACAGAACTGGAGAGTGCTTAGGCATTATTCTAGGATGTACGGCGTGCTTGACAAAAGATTTCTGGCAGAAACTTTTTTTTAAGGGGGAAGCTCTGTCATGAAATGCCGCCTTAACATCCCAGAATATTTTCTCGGTCTCATAATTTGAGAGGCCAAATTGAGAAAGAATGAATTAATCACGCTACTCCATGGCTATCTAGACGTGAGGTAAGATTATTCACAAAAAGCCTCCAGCCATGATGTAAGCTTGCAGATGGCAAGTAAAATGGACAGTGTAATTAAAACCGACCAGGCATGACACCTGATAAGCACAGGTAGGAAATCGCCCAAGGGTGAACAGCATTGACAGAGGGAGAGATAATAGCCCCAGGACTGTAAACAAGCCCCGTCCACTCCGACTGGCAGACTCAGGAATGTGTGAAAACAGATCTGATAAGACAATTAACACTGGGCCTGTAGACTGTGTACCAGACAGAGGAGCAAGGTGTGATGGCCAGGTTGCGGGGATAATTGCAATTACCGTCAGCGGGAGATAAGAAGAATTTATGACAGGAATGCCAAAGAGATAATAGTGTCTCAGACACTGTCTGCTGGACTAAGCTTAAATAAGGGTCCCTAGCCTGTTTTATGTTAGATTAAGTCTGACTTTAGAACAGGTGAGACAACCAGCTCGTTTTGTATGATTCTTATGTTGCTAGATTTTACTGGGAGAATTAATTTGTAGTAACTAGTCGAGTTTTAGATGGATGTACTGACTTTCAGTCTATATCTGATCTAGGTTATTGCAAGAACTATCATTGTCGTAGGTTACTTGAGTGTTCTTTCTAAGTTCTGTGCTCAATATCATATTGCTTTAAAGTGTTACTCTTCTGAGAAGTAGAACCTTATGTAAGACAGATCTTGTCTAAGTATACTTTTAGGTGTCTTGGTAGATGCTTGTCATTTCTTTGTACACTATCCTAGTTGCCTTTTTGGTGTGTGCATTTGTTGTACAGAATATAGTCAACTGACTATTTATTTAATTCTTACAACAGCAGTAACTAAGTGGTGATTAAACCGGGCAGATCAGCAAATATGGCTGGTCTGTGTGGTCACTTCAATTAGACTTGTTGTATATCTCATTTTGTAGCTATACAATATTAGTACTCATTAATAATGCCTGATGCTATTATGTTGAGTATCATTATATGTCTATCTTGAAGTAATATAATGTTTACGGATATGTTTGATGTATGCATGTGTAATTTCATATGAATATACGATGCTAGGAATATGCTTCGTACATATTCTTTTTGTGTATATACGTCTCATTTCGTATACATACAAACTAACTAGTGCATTATGCTATGATGTTAAAGTATCATAATATGTCTAGTTTAATCAATATGTTTATGTGTATTGGATGTTTGATATATTGATTTGTCATATGCAAACCTACCAATATGAAGTGTTATGCTATTGTCTGCGCATTGGCACATTGGCCAACGATTGTGTTGGAAGCAGAAGTGTAATGGTACAGACATTACCCACAATTGGTATAGGGTATATGGTGCTAAACTTTCTCAGTGTATTGTGGGCGTGCGTTCACGGTAATGCATGGGAACCTGGCCCAGCTACAGGTCACGGCTTGTAAGCCCGGATGACCCGGCATTATTATAATACCATTACCGATCCTGTGAGCTGCTAAACCAACTTTGGACGGAGCGGCTGTACGACACAGAATTTCTGTATTAGCGACATGGACATGGTGCGGCAGAAATGTAATCATTACAGGCGTGTGAGACAATTGAAAAGCCCGTCCCAGACTAAAGACAGTAGGGAGAAGGAGGATGGTGAACACAGTAGAGCTGGAAGATAAACTTGGCCAGACTGATCATTGTATATGTTTGTGTTATGATATGTTTTAATTAGGATTGCGCTGATGTAGAACTAGATCTAACACATTCTTGACTTTCTTTCAAGCTCTCACGAGGAGCACCTATGTTATAGATCTCAAGAACGAGTGACTGACTAGGTAGAGCTAGGACTGACAGGAGTCAGAATACCGGCAAGCTGTTCTTTTTTGAGTCTACTGGAGAGTGGGGATCTGGACCACAGATCCAGATAGATCAAGTAACAAGTAAAGTTACGTAATGTTTGTCATCAATATCAATATGTATATGATTTCATCATCCTCGTATTGAACCATCAGATGTCTATGATTATGATTAATAAATAAATGTTGTAGTATTATAACTCATAGTTCTGTCATTATATTTTTTTCCAATTGTGCATACGTGTTGTGTGTGTACATTGGTGGGGGTTCACTTACACACCAAGGAAAGGAGCAGTCAGGGAGAAAAACCTGTACTATTATAGTTGTCCTTAAACTTTAATTCAGATGTAAAAATCTATCCTAGCTAACCTTCTCTTTTCTATTCCTTGGCGAATATTCAGCACAGTTCATTTCATTTTGTAACGAGCCACTTGGAGCTGTTCGTTGGATATTCATGGGCTTAATCTGTAGTTCAGCCATATAGATTTTGTCCCTAGTCAGTTTCTGACTATTTGGGGTTGCTCGCCAGTGAATAATACTTTCATCTAGCCAGTGGGGCACCCCGACTTATGACAGATTGAGATCCAGTCCGCGATCCTGAACCAGGATTCTAGTAATCATAGTGATTCTACTAGACCCTAGACATACGATTTTTAAAAGTTAACTCTTGTAATCTTCAGTCATCAAAATAGACTATCATCAGATGTAGCTAATTTTAGTTGAGGAAGTTACAGAGTATAGATATAACTTTTTAAAAGTGTATAACAGATAAGAACTTATGAGAACTACCTCATCTATCATTTATTGATAAGTATGTTAATTCTTATCATTTAGTGTATCATTCATCATTTAATGATAACTGATCACTTTAATCATATTTACATTGATGTGTTTGATGATTTAACTGCTTGACTGATTTGCCATTTTATGCTTACTTATGCCATTTTCATTATGACATGTATGCAGTGCATTTTAATATTTATTTAGATAAATATTACTATTGATTACTATGTAGTATATCTCTCACACTTACTTCACTGCGGCCGCCAGAAACTACTTGAATATTACTTTCAGTTGTCTTTCACTGCTGAGGCTAAACTCTACCCATTGGTTTAGATTCTGCTGTCATTGGTTCACTCTTGTCTTTCTAGCTTAGCTCTGATTTTGATAGATACATAGGAGCTTACCTGAATTATAGCCATTAGCAAATATGGACATCACCTTCCCAGGATCTAGATTATCTGAAGGCGCGCACAGATTACTTAGAGTCCACGAGAAGGTTAGGCATAATAGAGGGCTTAACAGGAAGAACAGTTAGAAATATACATCAGAGAAGAGATGAAAGAGTGGGACATGGCGGAGGAAGAGATGAATAAAACAATTGATGAGTTATTTGAAGCAAAAGAGCGTAGCAAACCTGAAGAAGCAGAGATTAATATAAAGCATATGGAAGTAGTCAATGCAGAGAAGCTAACCTTTCTAGCGGAACATAAGGTAGGAGATATGGATGCTCACCCAACCAGGAAGGAAGGGACATCTTTGCCACCCACCGCGGAATCAGAGTTAGTGGACCGGGAACTACAGGTTCTCATTCGACCCAGTCCTAAACGGAAAAGAGGGAAGAAAAAACGTGCCAATGGCACTTCAAACAGTCACAAACGTGATAACTGTTTGCACCACGGAAATTGTGGTTTAACTGTACAGGACCTTCAGGGAAACCACTTAACTTCTACGAGGAATGAATCTCGAGAGAAAGAGGAACTGAAGACAACCTTTAATGAGGTCGCAGGCGGAGACCTAGCCGATTCTCACATTCCCTTCTGTTCACAGAATCACGAAGTGGAATTACATCTGACTGAAATAGGGAGGAAGGAAGAAACGGAATCCCAGGTGAATTTCATTACTGCAACGCGGGAAGAATCACTAATTATCAGTTCAGTTCAGATAATTTAACTGGTCCGCCAGTACAAAACTCCCAGGAATCTCATTTTACTTCAACGAGAGGTGAAACTCAAGAGGAAGATGACCTGAGGACATCTTTTAAGGAGGTCGGAGATCGAAAGGTAACCGACTTTATTATTCCCTTCAGCTCAGGAGAGGATGAAGTGGGATTAAATTTGACTGACAGAGGGATGAAGGAAGACCCGGAACCCCTTGTGATCTTTGAGGCTGCAGCTCAGGAAAAGACACTAGATATCAGTTACAATGATTTATGTAATGTGATGAATTGCTTAGACAAAAGCCCACCACGGGATTTACCTCAACTGGACTTAGCCCATGAAAGCACGACCAGAGAGGAACATCCAGACAGGGAAACAGTTCCAGTTGTTATCTCGGAGTATACCAGTCCGGAAACTCAGGAAACACAGGGAATTGTCATGAGCCAGAATATGGACTCTGATATTGTGCAGACAACATTGTCTGTAGTTGCTAAAGAAGAAAATTCTTTGCACAAGATGGAGGAAGAAACGCCTATCATCTCATTAGCTGAAGTTATCAGGGAATTCCAGCAACAGGGACCTGAAGTAACAGAAGTCAAGAGTGGTTTGGAATCAACACTCTTAGGACTCAATCTACCCTTCAGTCAGGTCGATTTGATAGGAGTAGATCAGCTATTTGTGGATACTTTATTCAAAAGTAACTCCACTTTATCGCCTTTGAATAACTATGTTATTTCTCAAGGCTGGACAACTTGGCACACTAAATTTCCAATTTCTAGCACGGTTTTCACAAGAAACTCTAATGCAGAGAAACTCAGCCCGTTAACTGATTATCAGGGGAAGAAACCGCGACACCGAGGAGGGAAGATTGTTACGCCCGACTTTGAAGGAGGAAAGCGCCAGTTGAATTTATATCATGGGACCATGATGTGTAACATTATTCCTTTCAAAAGGAAGATATTGATGGATCAGTTAAGAATCTATAACGGATGGAGGAAAATCACGGAGACAAGCTTTGCTGTGGCCAGCTTATGCAAGACCTCACTACGGGTACATCCTCGGCTGAAAGGAGTAAATCACGTGAGTGAATGGTGTAAAACAATTGCTGCCCAGAGGCGTAGAAGAATCCCGTTGATTGTGATCTTTCCCAGAGGGGTAAAATTACAACCTCCTGACAATTACCGGATTTTACCAAGCTATTGCATGGAATCCCGGCCGAAAACCAAGGTACAAGGACCTATCCAGAGTATCTTTGGAGTATGGAAATGGGACGTCTTTATGCAGATGCAGGACAACCCACTGCCACAAGGAATATTGGAAACCTTTAGGCAGATACAGAATGGAGAGTGCTTAGGCATTATTCTAGGATGTACGGCGTGCTTGACAAAAGATTTCTGGCAGAAACTTTTTTTTAAGGGGGAAGCTCTGTCATGAAATGCCGCCTTAACATCCCAGAATATTTTTCTCGGTCTCATAATTTGAGAGGCCAAATTGAGAAAGAATGAATTAATCACGCTACTCCATGGCTATCTAGACGTGAGGTAAGATTATTCACAAAAAGCCTCCAGCCATGATGTAAGCTTGCAGATGGCAAGTAAAATGGACAGTGTAATTAAAACCGACCAGGCATGACACCTGATAAGCACAGGTAGGAAATCGCCCAAGGGTGAACAGCATTGACAGAGGGAGAGATAATAGCCCCAGGACTGTAAACAAGCCCCGTCCACTCCGACTGGCAGACTCAGGAATGTGTGAAAACAGATCTGATAAGACAATTAACACTGGGCCTGTAGACTGTGTACCAGACAGAGGAGCAAGGTGTGATGGCCAGGTTGCGGGGATAATTGCAATTACCGTCAGCGGGAGATAAGAAGAATTTATGACAGGAATGCCAAAGAGATAATAGTGTCTCAGACACTGTCTGCTGGACTAAGCTTAAATAAGGGTCCCTAGCCTGTTTTATGTTAGATTAAGTCTGACTTCAGAACAGGTGAGACAACCAGCTCGTTTTGTATGATTCTTATGTTGCTAGATTTTACTGGGAGAATTAATTTGTAGTAACTAGTCGAGTTTTAGATGGATGTACTGACTTTCAGTCTATATCTGATCTAGGTTATTGCAAGAACTATCATTGTCGTAGGTTACTTGAGTGTTCTTTCTAAGTTCTGTGTTCAATATCATATTGCTTTAAAGTGTTACTCTTCTGAGAAGTAGAACCTTATGTAAGACAGATCTTGTCTAAGTATACTTTTAGGTGTCTTGGTAGATGCTTGTCATTTCTTTGTACACTATCCTAGTTGCCTTTTTGGTGTGTGCATTTGTTGTACAGAATATAGTCGACTGACTATTTATCTAATTCTTACCACAGCAGTAACTAAGTGGTGATTAAACCGGGCAGATCAGCAAATATGGCTGGTCTGTGTGGTCACTTCAATTAGACTTGTTGTATATCTCATTTTGTAGCTTTACAATATTAGTACTCATTAATAATGCCTGATGCTATTATGTTGAGTATCATTATATGTCCTATCTTGAAGTAATATAATGTTTACGGATATGTTTTATGTATGCATGTGTAATTTCATATGAATATACGATGCTAGGAATATGCTTCGTACATATTCTTTTTGTGTATATACGTCTCATTTCGTATACATACAAACTAACTAGTGCATTATGCTATGATGTTAAAGTATCATAATATGTCTAGTTTAATCAATATGTTTATGTGTATTGGATGTTTGATAAATTGATTTGTCATATGCAAACCTACCAATATGAAGTGTTATGCTATTGTCTGCGCATTGACACATTGGCCAACGATTGTGTTGGAAGCAGAGGTGTAATGGTACAGACATTACCCACAATTGGTATAGGGTATATGGTGCTAAACTTTCTCAGTGTATTGTGGGCGTGCGTTCACGGTAATGCATGGGAACCTGGCCCAGCTACAGGTCACGGCTTGTAAGCCCGGATGATCCAGGCATTATTATAATACCATTACCGATCCTGTGAGCTGCTAAACCAACTTTGGACGGAGCGGCTGTACGACACAGAATTTCTGTATTAGCGACATGGACATGGGGCGGCAGAAATGTAATCATTACAGGCGTGTGAGACAATTGAAAAGCCCGTCCCAGACTAAAGACAGTAGGGAGAAGGAGGATGGAGAACGCTGTAGAGCTGGAAGATAAACTTGGCCAGACTGGTCATTGTATATGTTTGTGTTATGATATGTTTTAATTAGGATTGCGCTGATGTAGAACTAGATCTAACACATTCTTGACTTTCTTTCAAGCTCTCACAAGGAGCACCTATGTTATAGATCTCAAGAACGAGTGACTTTCTAGGTAGAGCTAGGACTGACAGGAGTCAGAATACCGGCAAGCTGTTCTTTTTTGAGTCTACTGGAGAGTGGGGATCTGGAACACAGATCCAGATAGATCAAGTAACAAGTAAAGTTACGTAATGTTTGTCATCAATATCAATATGTATATGATTTCATCATCCTCATATTGAAACCATCAGATGTCTATGATTATGATTAATAAATAAATGTTGTAGTATTGTAACTCATAGTTCTGTCATTATATTTTATTCCAATTGTGCATACGTGTTGTGTGTGTACATTGGTGGGGGTTCACTTACACACCAAGGAAAGGAGCAGTCAGGGAGAAAAACCTGTACTAGGATAGTTGTCCTTAAACTTTAATTCAGACTTAAAAATCTATCCTAGCTAACCTTCTCTTTCCTATACCTTGGCGAATATTCAGCACAGTTCATTTCATTTTGTAACGAGCCACTTGGAGCTGTACGTTGGATATTCATGGGCTTAATCTGTAGTTCAGCCATATAGATTTTGTCCCTAGTCAGTTTCTGACTATTTGGGGTTGCTCGCCAGTGAATAATACTTTCATCTAGCCAGGTGGGGCACCCCGACTTATGACAGATTGGGCTTCTCAGTCCGCGATCCTGAATCAGGACTTCTAGTAATTCATAGTGACTTCGTACTAGACCCTAGACATACGATTTTAAAAGTTAACTCTTGTAATCTTCAGTCATCAAAATAGACTATCATCAGATGTAGCTAATTTTAGTTGAGGAAGTTACAGAGTATAGATATAACTTTTCAAAAGTGTATAACAGATAAGAACTTATGAGAACTACCTCATCTATCATTTATTGATAAGTATTTTAATTCTTATCATTTAGTGTATCATTCATCATTTAATGATAACTGATCACTTTAATCATATTACATTGATGTGTTTGATGATTTAACTGCTTGACTTGATTTGCCATTTTATGCTTACTTATGCCATTTTCATTATGACATGTATGCAGTGCATTTTAATATTTATTTAGGATAAATATTACTATTGATTACTAGTGTAGTATATCTCTCACACTTACTTCACTGCGGTCGCCAGAAACTACTTGAATATTACTTTCAGTTGTCTTTCACTGCTGAGGCTAACTCTACACATTGGTTTAGATTCTGCTGTCATTGGTTCACTCTTGTCTTTCTAGCTTAGCTCTGATTTTGATAGATACATAGGAGCTTACCTGAATTATAGCCATTAGCAAATATGGACTCACCTTCCCAGGATCTAGATTATCTGAAGGCGCGCACAGATTACTTAGAGTCCACGAGAAGGTTAGGCATAATAGAGGGCTTAACAGGAGAACAATTAGAAATATACATCAGAGACGAGATGAAAGAGTGGGACATGGCGGAGGAACAGATGAATAAAACAATTGATGAGTTATTTGAAGCAAAAGAGCGTAGCAAAACTGAAGAAGCAGAGATTAATATAACAGCATATGGAAGTAGTCAATGCAGAGAAGCTAACCTTTCTAGCGGAACATAAGGTAGGAGATATAGATGCTCACCCAACCAGGAAGGAAGGGACATCTTTGCCAACCACCGCGGAATCAGAGTTAGTGGACCGGGAACTACAGGTTCTCATTCGACCCAGTCCTAAACGGAAAAGAGGGAAGAAAAAACGTGCCAAGGCACTTCAAACAGTCACAAACGTGATAACTGTTTGCACCACGGAAATTGTGGTTACTGTTCGCCAGTACAGGACCTTCAGGAAAACCACTTGACTTCTACTGAGAAATGAATCTCGAGAGAAAGAGGAACTGAAGACAACCTTTAATGAGGTCGCAGGCGGAGACCTAGCCGATTCTCACATTCCCTTCTGTTCACAGAATCACGAAGTGGAATTACATCTGACTGAAATAGGGAGGAAGGAAGTAACTGAATCCCAGGTGAATTTCATTACTGCAACGCGGGAAGAATCACTAATTATCAGTTCAGATAATTTGCCTACTAACAGTTACCCAGAGGACAACTGTTCGTACCACAAGATATGTGGTTTAACTGGTCCGCCAGTACAAGACTCCCAGGAATCTCATTTTACTTCAACGAGAGGTGAAACTCAAGAGGAAGATGACCTGAGGACATCTTTTAAGGAGGTCGGAGATCGAAAGGTAACCGACTTTATTATTCCCTTCAGCTCAGGAGAGGATGAAGTGGGATTAAATTTGACTGACAGAGGGATGAAGGAAGACCCGGAACCCCTTGTGATCTTTGAGGCTGCAGCTCAGGACAAGACACTAGATCTCAGTTCAAATCATTTACCTATTGTGATGGATTGCTTAGACAGCCCACCACAGGATTTACCTCAACTGGACTTAGCCCATGAAAGCACGACCAGAGAGGAACATCCAGACCAGGAAACATTTCCAGTTGTTATCTCAGCAGTATACCAGTTCGGAGACTCAGGAAACACAGGGAATTGTCATGAGCCAGAATATGGACTCTGATATTGTGCAGACAACATTGTCTGTAGTTGCTAAAGAAGAAAATTCTTTGCACAAGATGGAGGAAGAAACGCCTATCATCTCATTAGCTGAAGTTATCAGGGAATTCCAGCAACAGGGACCTGAAGTAACAGAAGTCAAGAGTGGTTTGGAATCAACACTCTTAGGACTCAATCTACCCTTCAGTCAGGTCGATTTGATAGGAGTAGGTCAGCTATTTGTGGATACTTTATTCAAAAGTAACTCCACTTTATCGCCCTGGAGTAACTATGTTATTTCTCAAGGCAGGACAACTTGGCACACTAAATTTCCAATTTCTAGCACGGTTTGTACAAGAAACTCTAATGCAGAGAAACTCAGCCCGATTAACTGAATTATCAGGGGAAGAAACCGCGACACCGAGGAGGGAAGATTGTTACGCCC
The DNA here is from genome assembly GCA_014155875.1 of Cepaea nemoralis. Classification (NCBI taxonomy): domain Eukaryota; kingdom Metazoa; phylum Mollusca; class Gastropoda; order Stylommatophora; family Helicidae; genus Cepaea; species Cepaea nemoralis. The sequence goes on from JACEFZ010002530.1 coordinate 169,085, forward strand.
GACTTTGAAGGAGGAAAGCGCCAGTTGAATTTATATCATGGGACCATGATGTGTAACATTATTCCTTTCAAAAGGAAGATATTGATGGATCAGTTAAGGATCTATAAAGGATGGAGGAATATCACGGAGACAAGCTTTGCTGTGGCCAGCTTATGCAAGACCTCACTACGGGTACATCCTCGGCTGAAAGGAGTAAATCACGTGAGTGAATGGTGTAAAACAATTGCTGCCCAGAGGCGTAGAAGAATCCCGTTGATTGTGATCTTTCCCAGAGGGGTAAAATTACAACCTCCTGACAATTACCGGATTTTACCAAGCTATTGAATGGAATCCAGGCTGAAAACCAGGTACAAGGACCTATCCAGAGTATCTTTGGAGTATGGAAATGGGACGTCTTTATGCAGATGCAGGACAACCCACTGCCACAAGGAATATTGGAAACCTTTAGGCAGATACAGAACGGAGAGTGCTTAGGCATTATTCTGGGATGTACGGCGTGCTTTGACAAAAGATTTCTGGCAGAAACTTTTTTTTAAGGGGGAAGCTCTGTCGTGAATGCCGCCTTAACATCCCAGAATATTTTTCTCGGTCTCCAAATTTGAGAGGCCAAATTGAGAAAGAATGAATTAATCACGCTACACCAAGGCTATCTAGTCGTGAAGTAAGATTATTCACAAAAAGCCTCTAGCCATGACGTAAGCTTGCAGATGGCAAGTAAAATGGGATACTTGAGATGGACACAACTAGATAATTTAAATTAGTCTACACCTTGGAAAACTGCTGACCCAGACGGGCTATGACACCACACAGACACATTGGCACCTTCTCGTCCAGGTAGACCCTGGCTGAATCAACAATGAACTGGGCCATTGGTTGAATAAAGGCAATTAACGCCAGATGGAGATAATAGCCATAGGGCGGTAAACAAGCCAAGTCAACTCTGACTGGCAGACTCAGGAATGTGTGAAAACAGATCTGATAAGGCAATTAACACTGGGCCTGTAGACTTTGTACCAGACAGAGAGGAGCAAGGTGTGATGGCCAGGTTGCAGGGATAATTGCAATTACTGTCAGGAGGAGATAAGAAGAATTTATGACGGGAATGCCAAGGAGATAATACTGTCTGCTTGACTCAGCTTAAATAAGGGTCCCTAGCCTGTTTTATGTTAGATTAAGTCTGACTTCAGAACAGGTAGGCAGCCAGCTCAATGTTTGTAGTCATATGCATGATTATTATGTTGGCTTCTAGGAAGGATTTCTTAGTAACTAGTCCCTTAGTAAGTCTCTTAGTCTCTTAGATGGATGGACCGATTTTCAGTCTATATCTGATCTAGGTTATTTCAAGAACTATCATTGTCGTAGGTTACTTGAGTGTTCTTTCTAAGTTCTGTGTTCAATATCATTGTGCTTCATGTATTACTCTTCTGAGAAGTAGAAACTTATGGAAGGCAGGTCTTGTCTAGATATACTTGAGGTGTCGTAGCAGATGCTTGCCATCTCTTTCTAAACTAGACTAGTCTCTTTTGGTGTGTGCATTTGTTGTACAGAATATAGTCAACTGACTATTTATTTAATTCTTACAACAGCAGTAACTAAGTGGTGATTAAACCGGGCAGCTCAGCAAATATGGCTGGTCTGTGTGGTCACTTCAATTAGACTTGTTGTATATCTCATTTTGTAGCTATACAATATTAGTACTCATTAATAATGCCTGATGCTATTATGTTGAGTATCATTAGATGTCCATCTTGAAGTAATATAATGTTTATGGATATGTTGGATGTATGTATGTGTAATTTCATATGAATATACGATGCTAGGAATATGCTTCGTACATATTCTTTTTGTGTATATACGTCTCATTTCGTATACATACAAACTAACTAGTGCATTATGCTATGATGTTAAAGTATCATAATATGTCTAGTTTAATCAATATGTTTATGTGTATTGGATGTTTGATATATTGATTTGTCATATGCAAACCTACCAATATGAAGTGTTATGCTATTGTCTGCGCATTGGCACATTGGCCAACGATTGTGTTGGAAGCAGAAGTGTAATGGTACAGACATTACCCACAATTGGTATAGGGTATATGGTGCTAAACTTTCTCAGTGTATTGTGGGCGTGCGTTCACGGTAATGCATGGAACCTGGCACAGCTACTGGTCACGGCTTGCAAGCCCGGATGATCAGGCATTGTTATAATACCCTTACCAACCCTGTGAGCTGCTAACCCAACTTTGGACGGAGCGGCTGTATGACACAGAATTTCTGTATTAGCGACATGGACATGGGGCGGCAGAAATGTAATCATTACAGGCGTGTGAGACAATTGAAAAGCCCGTCCCAGACTAAAGACAGTAGGGAGAAGGAGGATGGTGAACGCAGTAGAGCTGGAAGATAAACTTGGCCAGACTGGTCATTGTATATGTTTGTGTTATGATATGTTTTAATTAGGATTGCGCTGATGTAGAACTAGATATAACACATTCTTGACTTTCTTTCAAGCTCTCACAAGGAGCACCTATGTTATAGATCTCAAGACTAGAGACTACTGACTAGGAGTGTCAGGACTGACAGGATCGTCAGAATACCGGCAAGCTGTTTCTTTTGTTGAGTCTACTGGAGAGTGGGGATCTGGACCACAGTTCCAGATAGATGAAGTAACAAGTAAAGTTACGTAATGTTTCTCATCACAATATGTTATATGATTTCATCATCCTCATATTGAAAACCATCAGATGTCTATGATTAGTAAATAAATGTTGTAGTATTGTAACTCATAGTTCTCTCGTTATATTTTAATTCCAATTGTGCATACGTGTTGTTGTGTACATTGGTGGGGGTTCACTTACACACCAAGGAAAGGAGCAGTCAGGGAGAAAAACCTGTACTAGGATAGTTGTCCTTAAACTTTAATTCAGACTTAAAAATCTATCCTAGCTAACCTTCTTTTTCCTATACCTTGGCGAATATTCAGCACAGTTCATTTCAATTTTGTAACGAGCCACTTGGAGCTGTACGTTGGATATTCATGGGCTTAATCTGTAGTTCAGCCATATAGATTTTGTCCCTAGTCAGTTTCTGACTATTTGGGGTTGCTCGCTAGTGAATAATATTTTCATCTAGCCGGTGGGGCACCCCGACTTATGACAGATTGGGCTTCTCGTCTGGAATTTGAATTCGGACTTCTCACTTTCAATAGACTCCGGTACTAGACCCTAGACATACGATTTTAAAAGTTAACTCTTGTAATCTTCAGTCATCAAAATAGACTATCATCAGATGTAGCTAATTTTAGTTGAGGAAGTTACAGAGTATAGATATAACTTTTCAAAAGTGTATAACAGATAAGAACTTATGAGAAAACTACCTCATCTATCATTTATGGATAAGTATTATAATTCTTATCATTTAGTGTATCATTCATCATTTAATGATAACTGATCACTTTAATCATAATTACATTGATGTGTTTGATGATTTAACTGCTTGATTGATTTGCCATTTTATGCTTACTTATGCCATTTTAATTATGACATGTATGCAGTGCATTTTAATATTTATTTAGGTAAATATTACTTGATTACTGTGTAGTATATCTCTCACACTTACTTCACTGCGGTCGCCAGAAACTACTTGAATATTACTTTCAGTTGTCTTTCACTGCTGAGGCTAAACTCTACACATTGGTTTAGGTTCTGCTGTCATTGGTTCACTCTTGTCTTTCTAGCTTAGCTCTGAATTTGATAGATACATAAGAGCTTACCTGAATTATAGCCATTAGCAAATATGGACTCACCTTCCCAGGATCTAGATTATATGAAGGCGCGAACAGATTACTTAGAGTCCACTAGAAGGTTAGGCATAATAGAGGGCTTAACAGGAGAACAATTAGAAATATACATCAGAGATGAGATGAAAGAGTGGGACATGGCGGAGGAACAGATGAATAAAACAATTGATGAGTTATTTGAAGCAAAAGAGCGTAACAAAACTGAAGAAGCAGAGATTAATATAAAGCATATGGAAGTAGTCAATGCAGAGAAGCTAATCTTTCTAGCGGAACATAAGGTAGGAGATATGGATGCTCACCCAACCAGGAAGGAAGGGACATCTTTGCCAACCACCGCGGAATCAGAGTTAGTGGACCGGGAACTACAGGTTCTCATTCGACCCATGTCCTAAACGGAAAAGAGGGAAGAAAAAACGTGCCAAGGGCACTTCAAACAGTCACAAACGTGATAACTGTTTGCACCACGGCAATTAGTCGTTTGACAGTACAGGACCTTCAGGAAAACCACTTGACTTCTACTGAGAAATGAATCTCGAGAGAAAGAGGAACTGAAGACAACCTTTAATGAGGTCGCAGGCGGAGACCTAGCCGATTCTCACATTCCCTTCTGTTCACAGAATCATGAAGTGGAATTACATCTGACTGAAATAGGGAGGATGGAAGTAACTGAATCCCAGGTGAATTTCATTACTGCAACGCGGGAAGAATCACTAATTATCAGTTCAGATAATTTGCCTACTAACAGTTACCCAGAGGACAACTGTTCGTACCACAAGATATGTGGTTTAACTGGTCCGCCAGTACAAGACTCCCAGGAATCTCATTTTACTTCAACGAGAGGTGAAACTCAAGAGGAAGATGACCTGAGGACATCTTTTAAGGAGGTCGGAGATGGAGAGGTAACCGACCTTATTATTCCCTTCAGCTCAGGCGAGGAAGAAGTGGGATTAAATTTGACTGACAGAGGGATGAAGGAAGACCCGGAACCCCTTGTGATCTTTGAGGCTGCAGCTCAGGACAAGACACTAGATCTCAGTTCAAATCATTTACCTAGTGTGATGGATTGCTTAGACAGCCCACCACAGGATTTACCTCAACTGGACTTAGCCCATGAAAGCACGACCAGAGATGAACATCCAGACCAGGAAACATTTCCAGTTGTTATCTCACAGTATACCAGTTCGGAGACTCAGGAAACACAGGGAATTGTCATGAGCCAGAATATGGACTCTGATATTGTGCAGACAACATTGTCTGTAGTTGCTAAAGAAGAAAATTCTTTGCACAAGATGGAGGAAGAAACGCCTATCATCTCATTAGCTGAAGTTATCAGGGAATTCCAGCAACAGGGACCTGAAGTAACAGAAGTCAAGAGTGGTTTGGAATCAACACTCTTAGGACTCAATCTACCCTTCAGTCAGGTCGATTTGATAGGAGTAGATCAGCTATTTGTGGATACTTTATTCAAAAGTAACTCCACTTTATCGCCCTGGAGTAACTATGTTATTTCTCAAGGCAGGACAACTTGGCACACTAAATTTCCAATTTCTAGCACGGTTTGTACAAGAAACTCTAATGCAGAGAAACTCAGCCCATTAACTGAATATCAGGGGAAGAAACCGCGACACCGAGGAGGGACGATTGTTACGCCCGACTTTGAAGGAGGAAAGCGCCAGTTGAATTTATATCATGGGACCATGATGTGTAACATTATTCCTTTTAAAAGGAAGATATTGATGGATCAGTTAAGAATCTATAAAGGATGGAGGAATATCACGGAGACAAGCTTTGCTGTGGCCAGCTTATGCAAGACCTCACTACGGGTACATCCTCGGCTGAAAGGAGTAAATCACGTGAGTGAATGGTGTAAAACAATTGCTGCCCAGAGGCGTAGAAGAATCCCGTTGATTGTGATCTTTCCCAGAGGGGTAAAATTACAACCTCCTGACAATTACCGGATTTTACCAAGCTATTGCATGGAATCCCGGCCGAAAACCAGGTACAAGGATCTATCCAGAGTATCTTTGGGTTATGGAAATGGGACGTCTTTATGCAGATGCAGGACAACCCACTGCCACAAGGAATATTGGAAACCTTTAGGCAGATACAGAACGGAGAGTGCTTAGGCATTATTCTGGGATGTACGGCGTGCTTTGACAAAAGATTTCTGGCAGAAACTTTTTTTTAAGGGGGAAGCTCTGTCGTGGAATGCCGCCTTAACATCCCAGAATATTTTTCTCGGTCTCCAAATTTGAGAGGCCAAATTGAGAAAGAATGAATTAATCACGCTACTCCAAGGCTATCTAGTCGTGAGGTAAGATTATTCACAAAAAGCCTCTAGCCATGACGTAAGCTTGCAGATGGCAAGTAAAATGGGATACTTGAGATGGACACAACTAGATAATTTAAATTAGTCTACACCTTGGAAAACTGCTGACCCAGACGGGCTATGACACCACACAGACACATTGGCACCTTCTCGTCCAGGTAGACCCTGGCTGAATCAACAATGAACTGGGCCATTGGTTGAATAAAGGCAATTAACGCCAGATGGAGATAATAGCCATAGGGCGGTAAACAAGCCAAGTCAACTCTGACTGGCAGACTCAGGAATGTGTGAAAACAGATCTGATAAGGCAATTAACACTGGGCCTGTAGACTTTGTACCAGACAGAGAGGAGCAAGGTGTGATGGCCAGGTTGCAGGGATAATTGCAATTACTGTCAGGAGGAGATAAGAAGAATTTATGACGGGAATGCCAAGGAGATAATACTGTCTGCTTGACTCAGCTTAAATAAGGGTCCCTAGCCTGTTTTATGTTAGATTAAGTCTGACTTCAGAACAGGTAGGCAGCCAGCTCAATGTTTGTAGTCATATGCATGATTATTATGTTGGCTTCTAGGAAGGATTTCTTAGTAACTAGTCCCTTAGTAAGTCTCTTAGTCTCTTAGATGGATGGACCGATTTTCAGTCTATATCTGATCTAGGTTATTTCAAGAACTATCATTGTCGTAGGTTACTTGAGTGTTCTTTCTAAGTTCTGTGTTCAATATCATTGTGCTTCATGTATTACTCTTCTGAGAAGTAGAAACTTATGGAAGGCAGGTCTTGTCTAGATATACTTGAGGTGTCGTAGCAGATGCTTGCCATCTCTTTCTAAACTAGACTAGTCATTTTTGGTGTGTGCATTTGTTGTACAGAATATAGTCAACTGACTATTTATTTAATTCTTACAACAGCAGTAACTAAGTGGTGATTAAACCGGGCAGCTCAGCAAATATGGCTGGTCTGTGTGGTCACTTCAATTAGACTTGTTGTATATCTCATTTTGTAGCTATACAATATTAGTACTCATTAATAATGCCTGATGCTATTATGTTGAGTATCATTAGATGTCCATCTTGAAGTAATATAATGTTTATGGATATGTTGGATGTATGTATGTGTAATTTCATATGAATATACGATGCTAGGAATATGCTTCGTACATATTCTTTTTGTGTATATACGTCTCATTTCGTATACATACAAACTAACTAGTGCATTATGCTAAGATGTTAAAGTATCATAATATGTCTAGTTTAATCAATATGTTTATGTGTATTGGATGTTTGATATATTGATTTGTCATATGCAAACCTACCAATATGAAGTGTTATGCTATTGTCTGCGCATTGGCACATTGGCCAATCGATTGTGTTGGAAGCAGAGGTGTAATGGTACAGACATTACCCACAATTGGTATAGGGTATATGGTGCTAAACTTTCTCAGTGTATTGTGGGCGTGCGTCCACGGTAATGCATGGAAACCTGGCACAGCTACTGGTCACGGCTTGTAAGCCCGGATGATCAGGCATTATTATAATACTCTTACCGACCCTGTGAGCTGCTAACCCAACTTTGGACGGAGCGGCTGTATGACACAGAATTTCTGTATTAGCGACATGGACATGGGGCGGCAGAAATGTAATCATTACAGGCGTGTGAGACAATTGAAAAGCCCGTCCCAGACTAAAGACAGTAGGGAGAAGGAGGATGGTGAACGCAGTAGAGCTGGAAGATAAACTTGGCCAGACTGGTCATTGTATATGTTTGTGTTATGATATTTTTTGATTAGGATTGCGCTGATGTAGAACTAGATATAACACATTCTTGATTTTCTTTCAAGCTCTCACAAGGAGCACCTATGTTATAGATCTCAAGACTAGAGACTACTGACTAGGAGTGTCAGGACTGACAGGATCGTCAGAATACCGGCAAGCTGTTTCTTTTGTTGAGTCTACTGGAGAGTGGGGATCTGGACCACAGTTCCAGATAGATGAAGTAACAAGTAAAGTTACGTAATGTTTCTCATCACAATATGTTATATGATTTCATCATCCTCATATTGAAAACCATCAGATGTCTATGATTAGTAAATAAATGTTGTAGTATTGTAACTCATAGTTCTCTCGTTATATTTTAATTCCAATTGTGCATACGTGTTGTTGTGTACATTGGTGGGGGTTCACTTACACACCAAGGAAAGGAGCAGTCAGGGAGAAAAACCTGTACTAGGATAGTTGTCCTTAAACTTTAATTCAGACTTAAAAATCTATCCTAGCTAACCTTCTCTTTCCTATACCTTGGCGAATATTCAGCACAGTTCATTTCAATTTTGTAACGAGCCACTTGGAGCTGTACGTTGGATATTCAGGGCTTAATCTGTAGTTCAGCCATATAGATTTTGTCCCTAGTCAGTTTCTGACTATTTGGGGTTGCTCGCTAGTGAATAATATTTTCATCTAGCCGGTGGGGCACCCCGACTTATGACAGTCACTCTGTATTGTTCTTGAATTTCTTTATCTACTTTCAGAACCTCTTTATAAAGTTTCACGGTCTTAATAATATTTTCCCTCTCTTTAATTTTACTTTTATTGTCTTTACATTAATTACAGTGTTTCTAAATCTTTTATTAATTAGTGTGTAGTCAATTTGGTTGCGTATTTTCTTATCAGGGCTTTTCCGTGTGTATTTTATGGTGATTACACCATGCGTTTCCATTAATCATATAATTTGCTTTTGCCTATTCTATTAGTTTTTCTCCTCTTTCATTTCTTGTACCTAAACCATAATTCCCCACTACATCCTCCATTTTCCCCTTTCCTACATTTGCATTAAAATATCCAAGTTTCATTTCTTGTGATCCAAGTTGAGCCATCGCCATTTCTATTTCGTCGTTAAAGTGGTGTATTTCTTCATCACTACTGCTTGTTGTTGGTGCATACACCTGTATAATATTTATATCTATTGGTTTACCTTTGATTATGACCATAATAACTCTATCTGAAATACACCAGTATCCATTAATTGACTTGGCTGTTTCTTTGTCAAATATTATTCCTACACATTTTTTTTGTTCATGTGTATCCCCTCCAGAACAGATTATTGTGTGGTTGCCAGCTGTAATTTTGCCCGATCCCTTCCACCTCATCTCACTTACGCCTAGTATATTCATTTTCAGGCTATCCATCTCTCTTAGAACATTGTTCAACTTTACTAGCGCATTTAATGTCCTAACATTCCATGATTCTACTCTAAATTTATTTATTTTAGTTATGATTTTGCCATCAGTAGCTGGATGACGGTCTGGTGTCACCTGTGGCTCATGATTGTCCCTACCGGACGAGGATGTCCTAAGACAGCCATTAACATCGTTCACTAACTCTGATATATGGTTTGCCATGAAGTCTTGGGTGGTGTCCTCTTGTCTTCTACTCCACATAGTGGTTTTTTACCTCTGCCTTTGACAGCCATTTCCGACTGTAAGGGCAGGTGAGTGCCCTCTCTGCTCAGCTGCAGAGTTGTCCACTTATTCCTGTAGATACTCGGTCCCCAGGACTTCGTTAGCCCCACCGTGGTGTGTTTCCCATCCTCTACCATAGGGAAGTGACGTTGGGATTTTCGCTTCCTAGAGTTATGGTCTATGACCAGAACTCTCCAGTGCTTTTAGAGGACGAAGAAGTATACAATCGTTTTATTATTTTTTAAACACCCGTCAAGGAGCCGCGGTGGCATAGATTTTAGTGCGCTAGCATGTCTAGACAATTAGGTCTTCAGCATTGTACTACAGATTCAGAATTGTAGGTTGATTTCGAACACCGTCATTCGGTTCAGAGTGCAGTTGTCTCGGTCGTTGCTGAAGCTACGGAGTCCGTGCTTTGTGCGACGTTATCTGCAGATCGCTCTCTGGAAATAGAGCTCTGTAGGATAAATCAGCTGCAATGAAATAGATTCAGACCTTTAACCCCCAACCCCTGTCTTTAAGAGCAGGATTATATTTATTCCGACCCAACGACCTTGGTCTTAAAGACAAGACGACCAATATTATAAATATATGGGCATTGTCTGGGAAGGAAAGATGACAAGGGAGGATACTGATCAACCCTCCTCATAAAACATTGTCTAGAAAATGAAGACATAGTCCTTCACATCCCAGCTGCAGTGTCTACAATGCGACTACTTTTACCTGTTGCAAATCCACACAGCCAACGCTGTGAATCGAACCAGAGGTCTGCAGGAACCAAAGAAGAACATAACCTCTACACCGTTTCTTGCGAGTACAACCTGCACAGGAATGTTTCAGGTTCACATCATCATTATCATTTAGCAGGTTATTTGCAGAGCGTCACAGTCATAACTTCTTCCCGACAAGATTAATATTCCTTTGTCAGTTCCCGTGCCTTTAATGTTCTGTGACCCGTGATATTTTTGTGTTGGTCGGCACCTGCCGCTTGACATAGGACTTCTCTGTTCTGCCAGGTGAGGAAAATGAAGATTAATCATCAAATCTCACCATCTAGGAGATCAGGGAGCACCAAAATATCATTAGGAAATATCAATTCCCAAATAGAAAAATTTAGTCGATTAAATTTAAATTTCCATCAGTTACACTGACATTTCCATCAGTTGCAATCAAAGTTCCATCAGTTGTAATTACTCGGCTTAGTTTGACTGTGGTGATTTTGTGTTTCGTAACAGCTGTAAAATGCATCACACGTTACACCAAAATCATTTATACTCGTATTTCAAATTGCCTCCTATGCTAGCGTTGCTGTGTGGAATGTAATAATAACCCTGTGGAATGTCTACCAAATTAGAGCTGCCTTATGGTACTTGCTAGGATATAACCTGCTCGCCCTCACATTCGCATGTAGGCAGATTTGTAATACAGGGAGGTCCTGGTTAGCGTTGGGGTTACATTCTTGGAAAACTCGACTTTAAATGAAACGACGTATAGCAAAACACTATTTCCCATAGAATTACTTGAACTACTGTGTATTATGTAATGTTTATTTTGATGGTTGTTGATATTTATTGGATAAATAGAGGTGGGTTGTAGGGCGAGTGGTAGAGTTATTCGGACGTAGAGGCATTAAAACCACGACTCGCTCCAAAACTATCATCATCACAATAGTACTGTTTTCACTCGCTTTCCTAGCTAGATATTCATAGAGAGACTGTGCTTTCTCTTGGATAACTATCTTGCTCACAGGTATATTCCGTTGGTTCTGGTCTTCAATTCAGACGGCCAATAGTGCTTCCATGTTCTTCATAAGAGTACTTCTGGTACGAATGACCTTGGAAGCAAAGGGATTATGTCTTTAGCACCCTCTTTATTTTGTCAGCATGCACGAAATGTCCTTACCGTGGTTGGAGGTAAACCATGGACTTTACTGATATCAACAGTCCGATCGCCAGCCTCGAAATGACGTAACACATTTAACTTCACGTCAACAGTAACACTTTTTCTGGTTCTCTTATAACCAGACACATTGTCAGCACTTACTGTGCTCTTTTACATCATAATTATAGGTGATGACACGATAAAATCCAGGAATAACGCACTGCACAAAATATAAAATGGCGATGTTAATGCAGCATAGCAACACAGGTGACGACGTTATGGTGGAACGTTGCGACGTTAAGTGTAGTTATGTCCCATTGTGACAACGACGTTATAACTAAACGACGTAAACCAAAGTGACGTATAGCGGGGCCTCCCTATACTGACTTGTTCTCCCAGGTCGACCCAGATTAAGATCAATCCATCCACCCATCCATCATGTGCATGCCGATACGCGTGTGCGGTCATATAGTGCCATTTCACTCGATCACCAGAGTCGTGGATCAGCTCCGTATTCCTGTCTCAACCATGCCTCGTGGCCAAGCCATCCAGGTATTTACTTCTCGGTCTTCCCCTTGGTCTCGTCCCTTCGTTGTCACCAAGTTCTCAAAGTCATCTCTTCTCATAACATGCCCCAACAATTTTGGCTGTCTACGTCTAATGTCTCTAATCAGTTTACGATCTTCATTTGTTTCTTGAAAGACTTGTTCATTAAGATAGGTAGCGGGAAGCATAGGGTGTAATTTTAATGACTGTGCAGTTTTTGAAAATATTGCTGGTCCAAGTTTTGTATTTACCCTCTGTAAAGCTTATGCAACATAATAGGTAAATATAAAACTTAGACCGGCAATAATTTCAAACATTGAACAGTCATTAAAAATACACCCTGTATCTTCGCAAGGGAAGTCGGCCGGTGAGATAGTGATCACGTCACCACTAATGTGTCGAGTGGTCTGTAACAATTACAGCTAAAATGTTAAATGCATATTCTTTATAGTGCGTAGCAATCAACCCCAGCATATTTTGGTTGTACAAGATTCCTGGGCAAGCTTATGTTCAGTAGTTTGCCATTGCTTTCTGAAAGACCAGCATCCATACCAATTCACAAAAACCAAGGTAAGGAGGCCTGCTGCCAAATCGCCAACAGATGTGTTTCGAACGCGGTATGCGGGCTTACGAACTGCGTCCGTAACTACTAGGTCAAGGAACCGGCATAAACATGAAGGCATCTGAAATAGATCCGTTACTGTTGTACTACAAAACGACGTACTGTACTACTAAACAACAAGCTCCAGCCAATCGGATTTGCGTTGGGAGTTGTAATGACATGTCGTTGAGCAACAATGATAAGAGTGCCACAAAGAAAATAACAATAATGCATGCAGCCTGTGAAGATGAATTAAGTTCTATCTGTTTTTCTAATATACGACATCGTTAACTGATTCACTGTCAAACAAACACCTAGGTGTGAACCAGACATGGTACACATAATCAAGTGAAAAGGTATTATAATGTAAATTTCCATTCACTGAGATTGACATTGCAGAAGATGCACGAAACAATGCAAATAATACCGATGTATCATTGTTATGTCAAAATAGGCGGTCACATGGGCGAGTCAATAAGTAAGTCACACAGTTCTGTGGGATAGCAGGTAAATGTAGTTGGTGTTTTCTACAGGCGTCATTAGGTAACAGCAACATCGAACTTTATATTCCTGTTTGTAAGGTGGCTCTTGGTGTCTCATGTCCATGGGCAGGGCATAAACAAAATGGCGACTGTACTTACGGAGTGTACAACTAAAGAACAAAGTGCTGTTGTGCGTTTTTGTGTGTGGCCAAAAGGACTGCCTGTAAAGGACATTCATAAGGAAATGCTTCCTGTTTATGCTGACAAATGTGTCCCGTAAAGCGGTGCATAGCTGGGTAGAAACATTTTCTCAAGACACTCTATAATTGTTGATGAAATCCGATCTGGTCGTCCTGTTGAGATTGCAACAGAAGCATCCGTGCAGGGACGCAGAGGTGTTTCCAAGGCACCAGGGCCAGGTTTTGTACTGGCCAAGACCTACCAACACATCCTAGTCGTGCGTCCTGGGCAACAGGTCCCTTTGGGGTTTTGGTAACGTAGTAGGGTCGCTGATTCTTCCGAAGTCGGAGAGTATCTGCCTGCACGGCGAGGAACCACCAGTCTGCACACCAATAAGCCAGACATGGGACAACGGATACTCACGCAAACCTCAGTCCGTTATGACATCACACTGATGTTGGACAATAGGCACGTCTCCATCCGACATACAGGACTTCACGCTGGAGTTCACAGCCAACGAACGAAACCATGCAAGCATCCGTGCAGCGAATGGAGGAGATGATTAGAGATGACAGGCGAATAACGATAGACTCTGTACCATCTACAATAGTGTGCTCACATGTTTCAGCATACAGTATAATGCATGATCGATTGAAATTTAAGAAAGTGTGCTCAAGGTGGGTACCCAGACAATTGAAGGAGGAACACAAAATGAACCGATTTGGCCTGTCCTTGCATCATCTCTGTCGAACGAAGATGAAGGAGAAGACATGCTGAACAGGATTGTTACTGGGGACGAACCAGGCCTTAATCAAAACATGCTTCAGTGCAATGGAAACATCCTTCTTCGCTTTGTGTGCAAAAATTCAAGGTTAGGTTCCCATCAGCAGGGAAGGGTATTGTCAGGGACTTATATGTAAGGAATAGTGTAAGTGCCGGTATGTAAGCGAGAGTCAGTGTAAGTATAGCTGAGGTCAAGGGCAGTAGGGGACATCATGGCTTGGCTAGCGGACGGTCAGGCAAGAAGCCCGTGAACAGAGCCACGTGATGTGGGAAGGTCAACGAGGAGAGAGACAGTGTGTGTGAGACAGCGAATAGAGACGGACGTGTGGAGATCTAGAGAGCGATAGAACGATAGAACGATAGTGTTTGTGACGGATAGATGGAGATGAACGTTGTGTATTGATATTCGAGGAATGTACTAACTGTGATATGTGCGGGATGATGTGAAGTTGTGATTGTGAATGATCATGCGGGCGACAGTGTAAAGATCGCCATTGTGAGCTAGCGCGTGGCTGTTGGTGGTGAACGATTGTTTGAGCGTGAAGTGCGACCATGTTGTCAGCTTGTAATATATTGTAATAAATAATTGTTAAGGAGATAGCTCCTGCCAGTTTCCGATTGCATTCATGTGTTATTAGTATATGTGTCGTAGATGTTGTAATTTGCCTGTCCAAGTCCAGTGAGCTAGACGGAGCTAATAGTTAGGACTCTGACAGGTATAATGGTGTCAGAAGTACACATGAACCACATTCCCATGTAAATTGCATAAAAGAACGCTACTTTTGAAAAGAAGAAGATCAATGGCAGAATGTTGTAAAAAGTTATAAATCGGAGATTTGTTAATAGAATCAGAACGAAAATAACATCATTTCTTTCCACAGCAGGTTTCAATTCTACAAAGCGACCGACGTAACCAGAACAGGTCGACGGTAACTAGCACGAGAATCACGTTCCTGTACATCAAGCGTTCGAGTAGTCAGCAGAGAAAGATAAGTTGATTAATTTTGATTGCTAAGTACCCAAATCTGCATTCTTTGATTTGCTTGTATAAATACCATCATTAGTAGATTTGAATATTAATTAACAGAAAATGAGTTCAGATGATGAACACCTCCAAGATCTATCAGACTTCTGGGGCACAAAACATTACAGAGGGTTACAAGATTTTTTCATGGGTACACAGACACAAGACGAAGAAAAATGTAATATAAATCATGACCTAATACGTGATTGGACACAGAAATTTGAAAAGAAAATGCAAGACTGCAAAATCCCAAAATATTATTGGAGTATATGGTACACATCGCATGTGCCAATAGAACGTGAAAAATTATCGGAGATCATACCAGAGTTCTCAAGTAGAGACTATGACTATTATAAAACAAGGATATTGAAACACTATATAAACTCTTTCGAGACTCTAAAAGGAGAGATACAAAATTTGAAACCAGCCACAGACATTCACCCAGTATATAAGGGAATTAGAAGAATCTTTCAGAAAACTAACATTGGAAATTAAACATACAGACAACAATCAAGGAGTAATAAATTTCTTGTTAGTGGAAAAATTAAAAGCAACACTCCCAGCCGAATGCGGAAAATATTTAGAAGAACACAAAATAGAACCTATCAAAAACTTACTAGAAAAATGCCGCGAATATTACAACCAAAGTATAAACCTAGTTAAGAACACTCAACAGAAAAGTACTGTGAAAGAAACGGCATCTGCAGCCACAGATTGTCAAAACAAACCACAGAAAACAAAACCAGTACTATGCAAACATTGTAGCACTCCACATACAGAAAATGGAATATGCGATAAAAATCCCACTTATCAAGAATACCTAAATAGTATTATAGCACAAAAACTGGGGAAGGTAAACCAAAGGAAATATAGAACAAAATGTCATTTTTGCCTTGCGTATGGCCACAGACGTTTTGAATGTGAAGGAGTAAAAAGAGGATGATCTGTCGACTAACTAACTAACTAACTAACTAACTAGGAGTAAAAAGAATACAGAAAGTAAAAGCAAATGCAGCCATAAACATTACAACAGACATTTCAGCAAAGAACTTAGAAAAAGTAAACATCACAGAGACGAAAACAAGACCAAACACTGCAAATTCAGAACAGACTGAGTTTTACCCATCAGACTTTGTACCATATTTTAATAATGTTGTTAACATCACTCTACCTCATTCCTTATTAAAAGAGGGTAATACTCAACAAGAAAGTGAGGAAATGAACAAAACCTCAAGACTGTCGTTAGGAAAACTAACATTCCATGAAGGTTACATCAATGATACAGTATGCACATGTGTACGCGACACAGGGTCTTGTCTTATCGGTCTTCGGAAGACCCTAGCTGATCCTAAAGACTACCTAGATGAGTACATCTATTGCAGAACTGTTTCAGGGACAGTAGAGAAATATCCTATGGCATGGGCCAATATAAAATCACCTTTCCTATCAGGCAGAGTAACTTGTGCTTTATTAGACAATCCATGCTGTGAGTTATTAATTGGAAATGTATTAAATGTGACAGACTACACAGAGTCCAAAACTCACACAGGGCAAAAAGTTAACACCACAACAAGCACTGCCTTAACTACACCACTCATCATACAACAACATGATGAACAGACCAAAGTACCACACCATACCAACTTGATTACCATCTCACAACAAGAAAAAACAGAAACTGGTGTGTATCATCAGAAGAAAAAAGGTGCAGAAAACAAGCATTTCACAAGGGCAAGGAAAGATCACAAATCATCATGGTACATACTATACCTCATGTACTCCCTGTTAACTACACAGTGCAAGTGCACACAGTGGATGGTTATACTCGCACTACTCATTGTAAATACAAAACAAATGTCTTCACAAACAATTTTATTCACACATCATCATGACGCAACACAGATGATATTACTCATGACAAACCAGCTAACTTTGTTACTTGCATCACTACTGGTGAACCAAAGATTGTTGTTACCACTGCTAAACACTATGTCAAATCAACTCAGACACATACTTATGCTGAACAATGTAAATCATCAGTCGGTGGAATTACTGACAAAAATCAGCAACAAATTACCCTACATATTTTGGGAAATATACACAAATTGCAGAAAAGCATACAAACATGCACGATTACATTTCAAAACTATACATGGTGTATTATTAGTATTTGAACTTTTGAATGTATACACACATGTACGAGTGCAGGTTTGGAGATAGCACTCAAAATGATCTCAACATGAAATTTGAAAATCCCCACCCTTCGGAAAATTAATTTTAACCGTAACCCACTTTATATCCGTAGATCGAGTAACTCCAGAGTTGCCTTGTCTGCTGTACGACTCCAGCGCTATGATACTAGCACACTCCATTGTATAGACCAACATAAAAGTTCCTTCAACGTGAAAAGTGTCACCGGCAGAACAGAAAGACTCAACGTGTGATTTCAGGTATCTAACAGTAAGATATACCCATATTGACTTTGTTTCAAACGAGTATCTACAGAATTCACCTTTTGAAATCGACTAACAACGACGACAGCTTCACAAGTACAGACATTCATTTCCGGTGATCAGTTTAATGAACCAGATGCCAACCTACAAACTATGGCAAAGACAGTCACAGACAGACGCACCTTGGCCACACTCAAAATTAAGGCCACCGAACTTAATTAATTCTTATTTTATACGTGTGAATTCCAGCAATTTTACAGAACGGACTTACAAATTGTCCAAACTGGGTGGAAAGTGTTAATCACTATACAGAAGGAAAGACAATATCATGATATACAGAAGACGTCAATAATCGTATGAGAAAGAAGACATGCCAAAGATTCCAGCACGGAAATGAACATTGAACACTGTTAATTTAATTCCGTGTGCATAACTTTCACAGGACAAGAACAGTATCCTATACGTGCATAAAGGCAGCGACGATGAATATTTTAGTGTAAATGTATTAACTGTATGACATCCAATGTCTAATTTTATTATTATATTAGGTTGTATTGTTATAATGTGATATGTACATATGAGCGTAAGTATAGTGGCGAATAGAATAAGTTGTAATGCTGAGAATCAACGCCTGGCAATCCCAATGCGCGAGTGTTACCAAACTTGCCTTCGCGTATGGTGGATAGCCCGACGAATGACGCTTAGCAATAGTGGTACAAAATTAACATCATAATATTGTAACAAGAAGGAACATACCAACAGGGTGATGCCAACCAAAGAGATTAATAACAACTCTCCATAACAGTAAACGAGGTGTACCCAAAAAGGGAAACAACTCACGGTCTGACATAAGATGAGGTAAGGGGGACTATGACATACATGAAGTATATTCGAACCATGACCACAACATTGACATAGCGTGCTCATAAAGAATCGAGTAGTGTGCAGTAAATAGAGACGAGGGAAACCACGTCTGAATAGAGAGAAAATTTAAGAATGCTGTAAGAGGAACTTGTAGCCTTATTCGAGGCGTAAACCAATGGAGAATCCTTAAACCAGCATAGCCACAATAACTATGAGATGATAATGCACAGACAATCGATTGGGAAACATGAACAGAATGTAATGTCACGGATTGGGGTTGAAGAATATAACGAGGTATGACAAGTAGACCCAACCAAAACATTTGTCAGACCACGACAAAACCTTGAGAGAAACCTCAATACTGCAAAAGAGAGAGGAATAGTAATTTAATCTCGGAAAAAAAAGATCAGAGCAAAAAGGGACGCAAGCGTAGACTTATGATCATATAATCCCCTGACAAGGTTAGAAAGATGTACAAAGAGTAACAACAACAGAATGTGTCACATTTCCAAGAGAAAGTGCCACATTGTTTGTGCGGGGGGAGAGTGTCAGGGACTTATATGTAAGGAATAGTGTAAGTGCCGGTATGTAAGCGAGAGTCAGTGTAAGTATAGCTGAGGTCAAGGGCAGTAGGGGACATCATGGCTTGGCTAGCGGACGGTCAGGCAAGAAGCCCGTGAACAGAGCCACGTGATGTGGGAAGGTCAACGAAGAGAGAGACAGTGTGTGTGAGACAGCGAATAGAGACGGACGTGTGGAGATCTAGAGAGCGATAGAACGATAGAACGATAGTGTTTGTGACGGATAGATGGAGATGAACGTTGTGTATTGATATTCGAGGAATGTAATAACTGTGATATGTGCGGGATGATGTGAAGTTGTGATTGTGAATGATCATGCGGGCGACAGTGTAAAGATCGCCATTGTGAGCTAGCGCGTGGCTGTTGGTGGTGAACGATTGTTTGAGCGTGAAGTGCGACCATGTTGTCAGCTTGTAATATATTGTAATAAATAATTGTTCAGGAGATAGCTCCTGCCAGTTTCCGATTGCATTCATGTGTTATTAGTATATGTGTCGTAGATGTTGTAATTTGCCTGTCCAAGTCCAGTGAGCTAGACGGAGCTAATAGTTAGGACTCTGACAGGTATGCTTATTGTGTTCTGGGATTATCAAGGAGTGCTTTTAACCAATTTCAAGAAGAAAGGTGACAATGTGAATTTTGAATTGTACTGTGAAGTTCTATTGGTGCTTCATGATGCAATTCGAAGAAAACGTCCAGGACTGCTGACTAGAGGAGTGTTGCTTCTTCATGACAATGCCAGACCACATACGGCACGATTAACTCAGGAGAAAATTAATCAACTAAGGTGGGAAGGTCTGGAACATCCACCTTACAGCCCCGACTTAGCCCCCAGCGATTTCCACCTTTTTGGTCCACTGAAAACCCACCTTTATGGGAGACATTTGCGTTTGACGACGATGTTTAATGTAAAGTGAAAACGTGGTTTAGAAAATAGAGCACGCAGTTCTATGCAGCCGGTTTGGGAGGACTGATAAAACGATGGGACACGTGCATCAATGGTGGTGGAAATTATGTTGAGAAATAAAGGGACACTGTATGTTTTCAAGTTGTATCATATTTAGTTATTTTTCTACAGCCATTTGTGACTTCCCCTCGTACAATAGCGCGTACAGGTTTCTCACGCCAGCTGTCAAATGGATACAGGCGAATTCTCCTTTGGGGGAATAAGAGGCAGACACTGAACAGGACGACAAGGAAGAAGTTCAATCGTCAGTATTGGTGGCATTGGCTTGACCTGATTTTGAATTAAGATGCCCTTCATTGTGTTCGTATTCTCCAAACGTAATTTGGTCTCCTCCAATAGATCACACAGAGAAATTCTGATCACTGTGCACGAACTACGTGACATGGACTAGGATACAGTTATGTGTATAATAGAATCAAGCATGTTATTATTATTCTGCTATATGTTGGGTTCCTAATATCTGAAATTACTCTGGAAATCGACATATTCGGCCTATTTGGCTTGCTTTTTTAAAAATTTCCAACTGAAGATGAATTGTTGGAGTATCGTCTGGCCAAATGGCTAGAACACCCCGCTCCCATTCAGGAAACACCCATTCCAATCATTGGTAAGGTGATGGCTTTTTTTATGTCGGGGGCAAACATAACACCTTAACTTCCCAGTTTACAAGTCATAAACTATTATATCGTGCGGTGTAGGACATGGGGGTCGTAAACCTGTGGAATTAAGGCCGTATGGCTAGAGCAGTCGCCGCGAAGTGTGCAGGTTAGGGGTTTCTTTTTGTCTCCGGCAGGAAACAAAATTAATCTGCTTACCGAGGATTCAAACCTGGGTGTCCTGAATGGGACCCCGACCTGCTAGCCACTCACCCAGACGCTCCTCGGTGACTCAAAGTAACATACACAATTAATTCCGTATTGGGGGGGGGGATGTCACCATGGCCGAATGGATGAGAACGCCTTGTTCTTAATCATCCGGTGTTCTGAATCCAAGGCAATGGGTTCATCCCCAGCACCGGACAGTTTGACTAAAATGTTGATCTCTCGTCCTTGACTTGGGAACGTAAATTTCAAGCATCTCTGAGTCGGATAGGGTTTGTCTGACAACGAAGGGACACTGTTGATGGGGAAAGCTAATTCACACGCAAAATTCAATCTAGCACTACTAGGAGTATTGTGTATGGACTACGCTTGAGTTCAAAGCGAGCAAGAGCAAGAAAGAAAGAACAATTCCACGATTGTGGTTTTATTTTACTTGATTGTGAGCACGCTCCGGCGTCTACAAATTGGATACATAATACGAAGAGAAACATACGTTTTAATAGAATCACCATTGTTCTGTTTTCTAGATCTTGCTGTGGGAAACAATCGGGCAGCTTGACACCGCCTTCTGTGCTGTAACTGAGACCTGCAATGTTATCATCCAATCTCCCACAAGAATTGAACTCACAAAAGAATTTCTCTTGTGTTCGGAGTTCTGTTGTTTGCGTCGCAATGGGGGAGATATTGGTCTTTTGTTGGTGATGGGAGTGTTTGCTTGGGAGTTTTTTTATGGGTTGAAATGAAAGAATGGAACTAATTAGAGTCTGGCGTTGACAAATGAAAACAAACGTGACTTGAGATAAAAAAGATTTGTGACAATAAATGGCAATGCGAGAGAGAGAGAGAGAGAGAGAGAGAGAGAGAGAGAGAGAGAGAGAGAGAGAGAGAGAGAGAGAGAGAGAGAGAGAGAGAGAGATGTAGAGTGAGAGAGATGGGGGGGGGGTAAGAAAGATGGAGAGTGAGAGAGGTGGAGAGCGCGAGAAAGATGGAGAGTGCAAGAGAGATGGAGAGAGAGATGGAGAGAGAGGTGGAGATTGAGAGAAAGAGATGGAGAGTGAGAGACAGAGATGGAGAGTGAGAGAGATGGCGAGTAAAAGAGAGAGGAAGAGTGAGCGAGATGGAGAATGATAGAGATGGAGAGTGTGAGAGATGGAGAGTGAAAGTGATGGAGAGTGAAAGAGAGTGAGCGATAGATGGACAGTGAGAGATATGGAGAGTGAGAGAGATGGAGAGAGAGCTGAAGAAAAGAGATGGAGGGTGAGAGAGAGATTCTCAAACGCGGAAATAAATCTAATAGGAGATGGCAGATGTAGTAAGAAAGAGAAAGAGAGAAATGAAAGTGAAGATCGTTGACAAATGAAGTAATGGACCTGCAAGAATACAGAGAGGCTATGGAAAAATTTGGAAATGAGTTAACAGATATGGCTCAATTTGATGGGATTTTGCAAACACTTGCACACATAGAAAGACGAGAGGAACAATGGTAATAGTGTAAAGACTCAGATTGATTTCCACTGGTAATAACTTGTGTTAAGTTGTCCCCAATAGATGTCTATTGTAGACAATAGAATGCATACATAGTTAGGAGGGCAAAAACTAATTAAAGTAATATAGATACTATAGTGTTGGCAACATATTCTTCCGTTACAGAAGGCTACACGATCATCGACGTGGTCAGTATCCCTTATCTCTATCTTGTTGCTTTCCCAGAGAAATGTACCGTTTCATTTTGTGAGAATATGTCAAAGGAAAAGCCCAACTGCCTGAAATGCACATAGCGATGTATGTAAATGCATGGTGATGGCAAGTTAATGTCTTAACCAGTGTACTCCAAGGACAAATCATGTCCGCTGGATTCTATATCAATTCAATGCCAAGCAATTATATTTATATAATTTGGATCTCGTTCGATTATTCGCTATACGTCATATTAATTTTTTGTGGGGGTGGGTGATGGGGGATATATGACACAATTGAGCAAAAACGTACTCAATTTAAATGGCGTGAGCATTTAACAGAAGAGAATCCAGTGATGCGTTTAATCTTAAATAATTGCCACAAAGAAGACAGTTTTAATATTTCAACATATACGACGCCGTACTTGGTAGAGGATTACTCATAATTACAACAGCTCACAGTGTTCTCAGAAAGTTTAATTCAAGTATTAATACAAGGGCATGTCAGTAAGCAACAGGGATATAATTATAAAGTGCATGAGAGAGTACTGGCAAAGGAAAATCTTATTTCAGGACACAAATACGCTCTTAAGCAATACCACTAGAAGGGGTCTGGAGGATCGAGCTATGTGCGCATGCGCAATAGCGATACAAAATGGCTACGCCAATATCGACTTGCAGAATAATGGAAGAATCATGAGTCGTTATTCGTTGTTTGTGGTCCCAGCATGTAAAACCTTTTGAAATATACAGAGGAGATATTGTTCAGTATAGAGAGGTGTTTGTGTCAGGCGTGAGTGCGTGAATGTTTAGTAAGATTAAATGGAACCACGCGTTGTCTCCGGTTAAGAAAACAAACTAGGGAATTTGCTAAGAGAGTTTTGTTTACCTCCTTTTGGGATACCAAGGGTCCTATTTTGGTGCATCAGGAAAGAGCTGCAACTGTGACAAGTGCTCAATACAGTAACGTGCTAGTGAACAAACTGAAGCCCGTGATAAGATCGAAACACCGAGGACTTCTCTCAAAAGGAATATTATTGCTGCACGACAATGCCTGAACTCATACGGCTTCGCATACGGTAGACACTACGTGCTCTGAAATTTGACGTGTTTAATCATTCAGACGGCCTCAGTGGAACGAGATGTGGAATCGATATCGAAATCTTAAGATGTTCATATGAAATCCCATTTTGTACAAAGACACTTAATATATGTATATATGTACAGTAAATTAAGAAAGTAAATGAAACTTTCATACGTCTTAAGATGCACTAGTCACAAGGTGTTAGCCCATGTGTTCATAGACCATGCGTTTGAAAGACGTACTCGGTTCGTGAATTCAATATCCTTACCAGCTGCTTTTACTTAACCAGATAGTTTCTGATATTTAGTTTAAGCTGGATTGATTGACCTTGCAGGTCCCAGGTCAATATTACAAATACGCCTAAATGTGGATTCCAGCCCACGAGCACAGGACCGGCAAGGGAGTATAGTCACTACGTCACCATGGCTCCTGTATATAAATGTGTGTGTGTGTGTGTGTGTGTGTGTGTGCATGTATGTATGTGCGCGCGCATGTATGTATATGTGTGCATGGTGTTAGGTCTTAGTCAGATATGACTGAGCTATCGTATGACAGTAGACGGTACAACCTGCTTTCTGTTAGCGTTGAATGTTGGGCGGCTCTCGCCAAATCCGACACCCCACATTGTGCCAATGGCGTCGAGCGGAGGAGTGCAATTGGGAGGGTACAAGCCTTACACTAGTGCGAGGGAATGTAACCTAAAGACTAAATACCATGGCAGGGCAAACCAGGCCCTAAGCCTTGGTCGGCAACTGGTCTAAGATGGAAGCTCCGATAAGCGGACAGTAAGAGCATTGCTTTGCTCATCTGGCAGCTTCTGCAGCCTGTTGTGTTCCAGACGTATTGGTGTTACCTTTCCTCTGGAGTAAACTAGGCAGACAAAGAGACGGATCATGCTGCATGGGCAACACGTGGTCCCTAAACTCTGTCCAGGCTTTGTGTTATGGAGAGATAAAACTCCACTTTACAAGCTATCGTCTATGAAGATGGCAAGGTGCCAGTAATTCGTGTGTGTGTGTGTGCGTGTGTGCGTGTGCGTGTACGTGTAGTGTGTGCGCGCGCGCGCGTGCGTGCGTGCGTGCATGTGTGTGTGTGAGTGAGTGAGTGAGTGAGTGTGTGTGTGTGTGTGTGGTGTGTGTGGTGTGTGGTGTGTGTGTGTGTGTGTGTGTGTGATATGATAAACCCTAATAAGGACAAGAAATACAGTCTTGAAGCGAAGTGGCAGGAAGCCGTACATTAGATAAAGAAGCAAATTTACGGTAATTCAAATAACTTAATCGCTTCCTGCCCGAAAGAGCATACACTGAAAGTTTAATCTCTTATTTTCGTCGAAAGCGAAACAACGGCGGATAACGATGCTCACAATAATGACATGATTGAAAATGGTCGTGAGGGTCATGACGAAAACGATAATTATGCATAATTATTTATGAATATGATGACGAAAGTGGTGCACATGAATACGATGATGATGAGGATGACAGCGACTTTGAAATGAAACGTGATTGTGGTAATGAAGACAGGGACGGTAAAAGGTAGTGCCGATGACGATGGTGATTAAGCCAGTGATGATAGCGGCGATGGTAATTTATTGTAATAATAGTGTTGATGCCGTCTCCCTGGTCGAGGCGTTAGCAGCTTCTCCGT
Source organism: Cepaea nemoralis (assembly GCA_014155875.1). NCBI lineage: Eukaryota > Metazoa > Mollusca > Gastropoda > Stylommatophora > Helicidae > Cepaea > Cepaea nemoralis. The sequence goes on from JACEFZ010002530.1 coordinate 194,261, forward strand.
AACCCCGAATACTCTCGTGGTTGACGTGAGCGCACAAGAATTGGAAGCGGTTCGAGTCGCGTCAGTGACTTATGAGAGTATGGAGCCGGTCGCTCAGAAAGCAATGGCAAACTATTGATCGTAATCTTGCCAAGAAATCAACAAACAGCTGAAAGATGCTGAAGTTGCCAGCGATGTCCTGTAAAGGATATGAGAAAAAAAAATAGTGTTGATGGTCATGGTATTTGTCACAAAGTGAATGATGACAGAGTGACAGGTGGAGTGGCTATGGTTGTGTCTAGGGTATGTCAGTGTGAATGTTGTGTTGAACAACTGATCAACCACGATGCATCAATACCCAAACACCAGACTGCGCACACAGTACTTTAATTTGAACAACAGGATACACCATTATTCCTCAGGAACGTTCATCATTACATATATATATATATATATATATATATATATATATATATATATATATATATATATATATATATATATATATATATACATTGCATAGGTACAGGTACAGTACACGTAGTCCCAAACACTATCGCTGCTGACAACCGGGCTCAGTCTCCAATACTTAGCCTCAGAATTACTATCACTAAAAACAAAAACACAGGGTAGAGTTCTCTCGCTAACTCCGCTTTCATTTAATTTCCCAGACCGCCGACCTCACCGTCGGGTACCAAAACTAGACTGTCCCCGTCACTGTTTTTCACTGTCTTTTTAACCCTTCTTTGCAGCCCTCTGCCCCACAACCTTCCCCGTCTATCTTCTTATTTGTCCTTTCCGGGGAATGCCCTTTAACCCCGTGAACTTGTTTATGTTGTAGCATTGCTACCTTAATGTTAGTGAACCCAGGCATGTTTCAGTATTGATGTCAAGGCCTTTCTAGCAGGCTCTGAACGTAGTGGATTCGTTTTCTGACTGCACTGTATAAACCGGAAAGTGGGGGGGGGGGGGGGGTACAATTTTTGTTGAGACCCCTAGCGGTCATCCGTGGAGCTATAGAGACGGTGCTTTGTGCGATGGTCTCGGCAAGCTGCTTGCAGTTCTGCGGAGAGACACTGAGCCAGATAGGAGGGCCAAACCCGGCTTAAAGCAGTCTATCATGTAACTATAGCCGTTAATATTATATATGACAGAGGGCTTCCATGGCAAATTGGTGGCGCCACCTGTCACACGCTCCGAATGTCATAGGCACGTTTCTGGCCTCCGTCATCCCGTAAACGAGTTGTTTTATCTCGTAGACTCCCGAAGGGATCGCCTTTGGAACTACGGAATTCATGCTCTGGGCGACGATTTCGGCAGGCCAACAGGCACCGAGCCATACGGCATAAAACCCGGTGTAATGAATGTCGATTTTCTGACGTTTAAACTCTTTAAACGTTTTTTTTAACTGATGAATGTGATGATGATGATGACAGTGAAAGTAACCCGAATATGGAGACTAGGCATTTAAACGTTTAAGGCCTCTGAAGTGTTTATGGTCTGGGCATTTTCCTTATTTTGGAAAGGAAGTGTATGGTTTCGTCGTCCTGCTACTAAGTTGAGTGCGTGGCGCGACAATGTGAGCTGTGAGTGCCGTGTGAAATGCTTTTACATCTGTCCATGGTTGTTTGTAGCATGAACTACAGGCTTTGTCGCATAACTGACTGGATTGCCTTATGCATAAATGTGTGGATGCTGGTTTTCTAGTGACTGCGGCTTCCATCGACGATGGACTATTTTTCGTGGAGGACTTTTGTGATGGCATTCTGGCGGCGGCATTATGTACAGTGAAATACTTTTACACCTGTCCGGGGTTGTTTGTAGCTTGAATTGCATGTTCGAAATAATGACGGCCAGCTGAAGCAGAACTCACTGGCTTGCCTAATGCCGTATATGTGGCTGCTGGTTTTCTAGTGACTGCCGCTTCCATCGACGATGAACTGTATTTTTCGTGGAGGACTTTTGTGTTGACATTCTTGCTGGCCGCATTATGCACAGTGACCTGTGAGGGATGTTAATTTGTCGAGACTCCTGTCTGTTTCACTTTTCATATTGGGCAGTGAGGAGCATTTTGTGTGATATTCACTGGCAATCCAACCAACCAACCAACTAACCAACTAACTAACTAACTAACTAACTAACTAACTAACTAACTAACTAACTAGCTAACTAAATAACTAATTAACTAGCTAACTGACTGACTAACTGACTGACTGACTGACTGACTTATGACTGACTGACTGACTGATTAACAATCGACATTGATGGTGATAGTAACTGTAGTAACTGTCGTAATCAACCAAGTTATCTTTACCAACAATTACAACCAATAGACGCATAAATAATTATTTTCACAAATGTATTTTTTAAATGTTGCATATCCCTTGCAGGACGTTGCAGTCAACACCAGCATTTTTCAGCTGCTGTTGATGTACTAGGCAAATTTTTACTTTCAGTATTTGCCATTATTTTCAGAACGACCGGCTCCCATACCAGCACGTTACAACACAACGCTTGACACGGTCTGCTGCACAAATCGGTCGCGGCTGAGTTTCGAACGCCTGGTACCCGGCTCACGAACCGCGTTCGCAAGCCTTTGGAAAGACTGTAAAAGGCTGGAACAATCGAATACAAACCTAGACTGAAATTGAATCGATTACACAAACAATTTTGTGCAAACGGCGTAAGAAGAAAGGGAAAAAAAATGAATTTAAAAAGATGGAAATATCAGATATTTTAAAAATATAATTATAGTGTTAAAAAACAAACAAACAAACAGACAAACAAACATACAAACAAAACGGCATCAAAAACGAGAGAATTTTTAAACAATTCACCTGCTCATTATAGAACATTACAGCTGAAATTATTTAGCTATTATTGCCCATAGGGACAAAATAAAAAGAGGATGAATAACCTAATGAAAGGCAAACGTACATTAGGAAACCGTTATATGAAACAGGATGTTTTGAAGACAGTAATGATGTGTATACGAAGGAAAACTATAAAAAGAAAGGGGTGTGTATGGGGGGTGGGGGTTGAGAAGAGAAATAGAAATGACATCATTGATTGAAACAAAATAAAAAACAGAAAAAAACGTAAGCTGACTAACTTGGTAATTAGGCAAATTGTGTCATATGGTACTTCTCCATAACTCTATGACAGAACTCTGCACAAGCACTAAAGGCGCCGGAATTACGCTTTCTGACCAAGTTTTTTTTTCCCCCAGGGTAAAAAATAATCGGTGTTATCTATTTAGAGTCTAGATTCCTTCTGAGAGCTGAATTGGAGTAAGTTGACAATGAAATACCCAAAAGCTCTACCGGACACATTACCAATTTAGGCCTAGTCTCAGGCAGTTCTAAATCATATCGTACCATGTTTTTCCGTAGATGTCAAGTTCCTGTTTCAACCCTGCACGTTCAGTTGATTTCTGGGTGCGGAGAGGGGAATAAGAGCTCTGCAATATGATTCCCGCGGACTTTTGTTCCGGATGGGTAGAATAACCTCTAGACCAATGTCACTTCAGAAGATGCAAACATTTTCATTGTTGAGACGACTCGACCGTCAGGGTATCCGCATTAAGAGTTAAAATTAATTGGGTCTTCCAGATGATTCACAGCCATCCAGACAGCCAGGGTAGACCCTGAGTATTTATCGGCAACCACAATCATGCTGCTGCTCTTGCTGCTGTGGGTCGATGTCAGGGCAACTATCTTGGTAGATAACTGCACCAACCACTGTGTTGTCATGATTTCGGGGAATTAAGCAATTGTGATACAATAGCAGTACTCACATCAGAAGAGGACAATCAAAATGTATTGAGTGTGTCATGAGAGGAGGAACGCCGGGGTATGTTGTGAGAGGAGGAAAGCCAGGGTATGTCGTGACGACAAGAAAGCAATAGGCGAGTGGTATGTCATGAGAGAAGAAAAGCCGTGGTATGTCGTGACGACAAGAAAGCTACAGGCGAGGGGTATGTCATGAGAGGTGAAAAGCTGTAGTACAGTGGTTCTCAACCGCTGGGGAATTCCCCCCCCCCCCAGGGGGGAATTTTAGGGTTTCCAGGGGGGGGGGGAATTAAGAGTATTTCAAGATCGCATTAATACAAGAACCAGTTACTTGATATTGTTTTCCCCTCTAAATTTTACGGTTCTGTACTTCTCGCCCTAATGAAATTCGTTTTATAACGTAAGTAGGCCTGCAAATCACGTTTTATGTAGATGTCTAGACTTGTTCTAGTATGTGTTATTAAATTTAGCTTCCATTTTTATGTATACTGTGTAAGGGTGGGGGATTTATAGGGAGGAAATTCGAAAAATGGGGGGGGGGGGGAATGACGTTCTGAACATATGGTAAAGGGGCATGGGCTAAAAAAGGTTGAGAACCACTGCTGTAGTATTTCGTGACAACAGGAAAGCTACAGGTCGATGGATGGAAGAACATCGGTAACAGAAACTACTGTCAGTTCACGAGACCGAAGGCTGTTCACGGGATCGAACGTCATATGGCATGGCCTATAAGAAGAAGAAAATAACGACACAAGTTAGCAGCTTAAATCATAAGACATTGTTAATCTTAATTTTCCTCGCTAACTGTTATTATAATAATCTCTACACAAGATACATGTATTTTGCCGTCATTACAATATGTTCGAACTCAATATGCCTTTGTGCAGGTGTATAATCTTTTTCCGGTTGAAATCCAGTCCGATATTGACAGAACACATGACACTCATTAAGGATATATTCGGCTGTCTGTTCTTGGAGTCCATTTGTCCATATGGGTAGATGGACAAATAGCTGTCTGCCAAAGTGGCTGTCTAGTCTGTTGTGTCATAGTCTGATACGAAACAGAATCACCTCTTATGCTCAATTATGATATTTCTTGCGATCGATTTTTATAATGGTTACACCTTCAGGCGAGTGTTCAAGATGAAGTCGACAATTTTATGAGGCTTTTCTTTAGTTCTATAGATCATCGTCATCATCATCCTCATTATAAGCGTCATATTCATCACTATCATAGTTATACAGTGTCATCTCCGCATTGGCGATTGGCTCCAACGAACCTCTAACACCGTGTAGATTCTTTTAGTGCATCCCTACACAGCTTGGAGTTTCGATTTTATTTAATTCATTAGGCCAGTATATTGATCTTAGATCGCTGTAGAGATAGCAATCCTAAAGAAGGCGTTCAGTAGTTTATTCGCGTAATCCACATGCGTATAGTGGTGATGTAAGCAGGGGAACTATATGAATGTGATATCGATAGTAATAATTGAAAAAGGTGAAATCCTATAAATAAACAACCAACCAGTTACATTCCCAGTAAAATCTATACATAGTTAAACAAACCCTATAATATTATTACCAATTTGCTTGCCGTGTACATAACCTTGCGCTTATTACAGTCTGTCCACAGTTATGTTATAAGACAGACTCTCTACCTCTATTTCTCTTATGCGTAAACGTTCTCTTCCAGTATTCAACTCATCCCCGTTACCCTGAAACACCTTCTAAATTGAAAAATCAATACTCTCCAATATCGAGTTTTTGTTCCTCAAATCTGTTTATTTTCCTTGACAATGAATGAATTTTTAAGACACTTCTTTATTTCATATTTAAAGGAGGTAAGAACTTTTCAGCTCATGTGTGAAGTCACTAAGTTTTGCACACATCGTTTGTTACAGGAAATGCGAACGCTTTTAGTATATTGACTTAGTAATAGTTACGGTGGCGACTCCGTGGCGAAGGCTTTACGGACGCAGTTCGTGTTCCCCCATACCCGCGTTCGAAACACAGCTGCGGGTGATATGGCAGCAGACGGCCTTGGAAATGGTGTGGGTGCCGGTCGTTCAGAAAGCAATGGCAAACTGCTGAAGGTAAACTTATCAAGAGGATCGCAACAGCAAAAAATACTCGTGTTGACTGCAACGTCCTGTAAAGAATAAGCAACTAATTTTTATTATTTACGACACACAAACATGGCCTTCCTTGACGGGTACTTAAACATATCCAAACACACACTGACCTTTAACACTGTAGCAGTTGGGAATAGTTGGTAGTATAGGAAATGTCACATACATAGTTATTATATAATAAAGACATGCGTGTTTGTGAACCGGATTGTTAGTTCAAAAAATTTTAGCTGGTCACTTGAACGCTCAGCACTTTAGCTAATATAATCTGAACGTGAAATCGTGCATGGCTCTGTGTGGACGGTAAATATGGAAGTCGGCCCAATCAAGTTAACATTTCTGTATTAAGTAGATGGTTTTATGTCTTAGCACGTTTTATTTCAATTATTAGCATTAGAGATAACGTAGTTATATTAGTTCAGATCTCACTCATACGAAGGGAAGTCATTTAGTAATACGAATTAAACGAATACAATTTGTATATGCTGCGAACCAGAAAATCTGTGTGTTATTTATTAAAATAATCTCCCCTGCCTGGCAACACACTTGGTCTACTACTTTGTGATCATTGGAAAGACGTCCAGGGAACCATCTGTTATACACTTTCCTATAAACGAGGTCGTCGTGGAGAGCTGTTTACACAGCACCATGACTCATTGCTAAAATTCAAGTCTATTTTATTAATCGTAAGTCGTCTGTTGTCATGGACATGCTCGTAGATCTGTCGTTTCACTGAGTCAGATGCCATACTTAAAGGACTCCTACAACGTGATTCATCAATGTCGTTTTGTCTTCCATTTTGAAATCATTTCTACCCATCCTTACACTCCCTCCCCCAACTGACTCAAACAATTTAATTCTTGCTAAACCAGCATTTTCCAGTAGATTTCACGAGGTTTCACACTACCATGATAACACTTTAGGAATAACGTCTCTTTTTTTCCAGGTGCAAGTCGACAGTGGGGCAGCCATTTTGTAATCGCTGTTGCACATGCGTAAACTGCTAGATCCTCACGACCCCTATATGGGTTATTTCCTAAGCAAAGTTTGTGCCCTGAAATAATATTTTCCACTGCCTCTGCACATTATAATAAAATTCCTGTTAACTAATGACTGTTCCTCGTACATGCTGGTTTGTTGTTTGCATTTGCGTTATCATACTCTTTTTGTTTTACCAGCTGCATGCTATATTCTATTCCCGCGTTTTCTTGCACCTTTGACTGCTGTTGTTACACGTGATTACACGAATTGATCATGTCTGCCACGAGACAGTAAAAATCTAAATAGTAGGTTAAGTTATTTCAGTTAAATTTAGTTTCTATCCCCAATGTATTGTTCGATTCTGTTGTAATTAAATGTCTTAAATGTGCGTCTGCTCCATTCTTTGTAAGTCTTCCCTAGGGAATTTGAAACCTTGACTTAGCCAATTAACGATTTGGTTTTGTCTGGAGGTCAGGTCTAATTCATTTATCACCACCTGGGCATCTTAAACTGTCTATTTACATATTGTTACGCGTTATCAATCTTCTCAGGTTTTACTGAGGTAGACAGTGGCTCAGACATCTCAACTTTCAAAGTGGTTAGCATGCTACGACATCTGTAGATTTCTCTCTCTGTCTCTCTGTCCCTCTGTCTCTCTCTCTCTCTGTCTGTCTGTCTGTCTCTCTCTCTCTCTCTCTCTCTCTCTCTCTCTCTTGTCTCTGCCTGCCTGCCTGCCTGCGTGGCTGGCTGGCTGTCTGTCTGTCTGTCTGTCTGTCTGTCTGTCTGTCTGTCTTAATAATATTTTTTGTCATCACATCATCCATTTATAGTACCAACTATATTGCAGATGAATCGAACTATCGGGTAAAAGGCCACGCATAAATATCACTTAGAAAACCGTACTCTCTGTGTCGCTTTAAATGAAGAAGCCACAGTTCGGATGCATCCTTGCGGCGAATAGTTTATCCTTAGAATTTGTAAAGAGAGCATTTAAGCTCATCATTAAATGTCGAGACACGGAAGAACGCTATATTGCAAAAAAGAATCCCTAGTCTGTGTCCAAGAGACGTAAAACCAACCGATATCTATATATTTCATTATTCTTTAATAAAACACACGAAGAGCAGACTAGCTAAAAACATCTAATGGCAGTGAAAATCTGGGTTCTGAAGAAAATGCAGAGAATACCATGGACAGACAGAAAAACCAATGAGCAAGCCCTACAAGAGGCAAATGTAAACCTTAAAGTTACTAGAGAAATTAGACGTAGTCAAACATTTTTGGGAACGTTATGAGAAGAAATAAACTAGAGACCTTGGTGACAATCGACAAGATTGAGGAGAAAGACCAAGGGGAAGGCGGGGAAGTAAATATCTAGATGTCTTGACCACATTGCATGATAGGGACAAGAACATAGAGCTGATCCACGACTTTGGTTATCATGTAAGATGACGAAATATGGGCGACAAACGCTTACCGGCATGTCACATGATAATGATGATATTTTTTTATTGTTGGTGTCACGAGACCACTGTCGTTAACGATAAGATGATACACTAACAGAGAACCAGTCTGTATTCACAGTGGCAATTGTTTGTTACTAGTGGAGAAAAACTCAAGTCGGATCAAAGGAAACTATAAGTCTTTTTAGAGTTCCCTAGGAACGAGAAATTTGTCGGCATTGTTTGATGTATTGTCGTTGAGAGAAAAAAGCCTGTTGTATTCGGAGTAGAAATGGGGATAACTATGCTTGTGGGGTTGGCTGCTGACTTACCTCTCTGAAATATGGCCACTCCTAAACTAACTATGGCAGAACTAAGGGCAAAGGGGGAAGAAATGGGCTTGTCGGGTTCTGCACTAACAGATTACATACAGGAGGTGGAGAGAGATTTTCGTCAAGCAGAAAGGGAAGATCGGAAGGCCGAGATGGAATTAAGAAAGATGGAGTTAGAAACTAGGAAACTTGAAGCTGAGCAAGCAGCTAAGAAACTCGAAGCTGAGCAAGCAGCTAAGAGACTTGAAGCTAAGCAAGCAGCTAAGAAAAGGGAGCACGAGTACTGAATACGGGAACTCGATCTTAAGAGACAATCTAGTGGGGAAACTGAGGGAGCAGTGGGAAGTTCCTCTCTCCCTGGCCCAACCCCAGTAGGTGGACCTAGTTACCATGCTATGAAGTTCCCTCTAGCCGTCTACGAAGAAGACAAAGAGAAGATTGATCAGTACCTTCAACGCTTCGAGGCCATGTCGGTTGCTATGGGTCTGGATCGTGACAAATGGTGTCTTAAGTTGTCCCAGGGATTACGCGGGACCGAATACGAGGTTTATTCTCGCCTTATTACGACGAATTGAAAACGGCTCTGCTGAAACGTTTCGAAGTTACGTCACATACTTACCGAAAAAAATTTCGAGCAGCGAAACGAGAACCGGGAGAGTTATTTGCCGCCTACAGTCTGCGTCTGAAATCCTATCTCCATAAGTGGATGGATTTGGCTGGGTTCGCACATGACTATGAGAGTCTGGAAGAGCTCATGGTGGTCGACCAGTTGAAGAAGCAAATGTCGAAACCTCTCAGGACATTCCTGTGAGAACAAGGGGCGAAACGTATTGACCTCGTGACGAAATTGGCAGAACGGTTCGTCGTGGTACATGGGGAGGGAGGGAAAACCTTTCCACCAACACCAAAAGTCAAGAGAACCATGACAGGAAGAAAACCAAAAACACAGGAACCAAGAAGGGGGAACCTTATGTAAAAACTTCAGAGGAGAGTTTGGAGAAGAAGAAGGAGGGGAGCAAGAGCACCTCGAGCTCTACACCAAAACGACCGTGGTCGGAGAAATAGTGTTCAATTTGTAAGTTACCCTCTCATAATACGAGGGACAGCAAATCGAAGGCTAAGAGCCGTCACATCGCAGCATGTCAAGTGACTTCAAGGGAGTTGTCACTGAAAATACCAAGGTCAACAAGGAAGCTCGCCAACAGGAGAGCTTACTAAAGTCCGGCACTGGAAAATCTAGGACAGGGAAATGGTGCAAACACTGCAGGTCGAACACGCACAATGCTATTGACTGCAGGGTTAAGTCAGGAGACTCTCATTTCGTCGGGTGCCCAGAGAAACCTAAGGTGGAGACCACCGAACAGGTCGAGGCCGAGGAAGAGACTCCAGACCAGGATAAACCACCTGTAGTGGAATTGATAGAGGTTAACGGCCGTCAAGTGGAGTGTTTATACGACACTGGACTGGACGGGGAGGCCGTGATTTCCGCGGATCTGGTACACCCAGAACAATTCACAGGTGAGACCATGGAGATACAGCCTGCACAGAAGAGTGCTGTAGCCATGAAATTGCCCATTGCCAAGGTGGAGATTCGGTCAAGATATGTCACCGGCACAATCTAAGCCGCTGTATTGACCGATCCCATTTTCCCGTCATCCTCGGTTGCCGGTATGTCTTTCTGGGAATGCCCAGGGAGCCAATCCATATGGGAGCAATACAGACTCGCTCTCAGACGAGACTGGATCAGGCAGAAGCAATTGTGACTAACCCACTGCCGGGGGAGTTGCGAACTGCCCAGAGTGAGGATGCAACCTTACGTCCTTGCTACAAGAAGCTGCAAAGAAGTGCTGATCCACCAAAACGGAGGCAGTACTACATGAAGAATAGGATACTCTACAGGAGAGCCGGAAGGGGAGACAACCTACACGGTCAGTTGGTAGTCCCGAAGGCCCACCGTTCCCAAATTCTTCATATGGGGCATACCATCTCATTTAGTGGGCATATGGGTATTGCCGCCACGATGCAGCGAATTTCCTGCCATTACTATTGGCCGGGAATGACAGGTGATGTGCGTCGGTATGTGAAGTCATGCCCTGAGTGCCAGAGGGTGGCACCGAAACACTGGACAGCGCCGGTGGTCTTGGGTGAAATGCCCATCATGAACTTTCCTTTCGAGAGGGTAGCCATCGATATCGTGGGTCTTCTTCCTACGACTAAGAAGAGGAACATGTACATACTCACAATGGTGGATTGCTGTTCGATGTGGGGTGAAGCCATACCATTGCCAATCATTGACTCGAAACGGTGGGCTGATGCACTGATGGAGGCCTTTACAAGATTAGGTTTCCCTGATCAAATACTGACAGACAATGGGTCCCAGTTTTGTGGGAAACTAATGGAGGAGGTATTTAGAGTGTTCCACTCTAATCATATACATACCAGCCCTTACCACCCTCAAGCCAATGGACAAGTCGAGCGTTTCAACGGTACGTTGATGACAATGCTCCGGAAACTGGCACAGGAAAAACCTGTTAGGTGGGATGAATATATCCCAGCAGCACTTTTTGCCTATCGGGAAGTACCTCATGGCTCAACCGGACTACCACCCTCTACTTTGCTGTTTGGTCGTCCAATCAAAGGGATCCGTTGGAAGCCATGTTGAGGAGTTGGACTGAGGAGGGGACGTCAGAAGAAGTGATCTCCTTCCTTATAATTATGTGGAGGAATTGAAAGAGAAAATTCACAAAGGATGGACTCTGGCGACTCAAAACTTGAAAAGGCCAGAAAAAGACATGCGGCTTACTACAACCGTAGGTCTAAAGACAGATCTCTAGAGGTGGGAGACAAAGTTTGTGTGCTACTCCCAACGGGAACCAACAAACTGGAGATAGGTTGGCAAGGACCATTTCCCGTGGAAAGGGTGATATCCAGAACCAACTATCAGATTCGGATCCGGGGAAAGTCGAAGATTTTCCATATAAATCTCCTGCGGAAGTACGAGGAGAGACCCGGAGACTAAAGCAGCCCATCTTCATGGCAATGGTAGGTTGCAGTGGAGACTGAAGTGGGAACCAACGAGGGCAGGGAATATCCCTGGTACACCAGGAAACCTACAGGGATGTGCAGGTGAACCCTGATCTGACTCCCAGGAGAGGGAAAAGATTGCCCAGGTTCTCGAGTCTCATAAGGAGATACTGACTGATAAACCAGGACGAATCGAGGTTGGTTGAGTTCGAGATGACTTTGACCACACATGGAGCCTGTTCGCCAAAAGGTTTACCAGCTGCCATTCTCTAAAGAAAAGGCTCTGGAGGAGGAAATACAGAAACTGCTGAGGATGACGTGATTGCGCCATCCACATCCCCATACAATGCGGGGATGGTGTTGTTACGAAAACCAAGTGAAGAACACCGGTTGCGTATAGACTACTTTCCAAGCCATTTGTGTTGAGAACGGATGCGAGTGGGATTGGAATTAGGGCAGCCTTGTTACAGGAAGGGAAAGACGATGCTTCGGTTTTGAAACCAATGGCATACGCCAGCAAGAAACTTCTCCGGGCTGAGAGGAACTATTCGACCGTCGAGAGAGATGTTTGTCTCTCGTATGGGCCGTGCAAAAATTCCAGTCCTATTTGTATGGAGTTCAGTTTCGGGTCCAGTCGGATCATCAGCCCTTGATGTTCCTGGCCTACTTCTCAGAAGCTCAACGCCCGTTTGATGCGGTGGTCGTTGCTTACTTCAACCCTACCAGTTACAGTGGAGTATATACCTGGGAAGGAAAATGTTGCAGCAGGATTTTCTGTCCAGACACCCAGCTCCTGAAGAAGAGGAATAAATCATCTGGATCGAACTTACAGTGGAAAAGAGTGAGATGGACTACTCTCTTAAGAGGGGGGCCTATTTCACGAGACCACTGTCGTTAACGATAAGATGATACACTAACAGAGAACCAGTCTGTATTCACAGTGGCAATTTGTTACTAGTGGAGAAAAACTCAAGACGGATCAAAAGAAACTATACGTCTTTGAGAGTTCCCTAGGAACGAGAAAATTGTCGGCATTGTTTGATGTATTGTCGTTGAGAGAAAAAGCATGTTGTCTTTGGAGTAGAAAGGGGGATAACTATGCTTGTGAGGTTGGAGACAACATTGTCTGCGGGAAGGAAAGTCGGCTAGATCTTAGAAGTGGAGAAATGAATTTATTTCTATAGATCACAGACGAGAGGGACTTTTGATGTACGGGAAACTATTCCCGACAGGGAGGCAACCTGATGTTTACATCAAATGACGTCACAAGGACAAATCCCCGACTGTATGCAAAACAGAATTTTTTACAGTTAGTTTGAACAAGAGAGTTGGCCTAGGCGGAAGTGTTTGGACTCGCTCTGTTTTAGTTTAGAAAAGAATCTAGCGTGTTCAGTATCAATTAATGTTGAGGAACATGCGTCTGTTATGGCAAGCGTAGATTCGATGTAGATAGAGCTGAGTGTTCATAAGGTATTTACTACAAATCGTTTTGATGTAAATAATGTAGAATAATCTAGTGTTTGATAGAGCTAGAGCTTGAACATAGTGTTGTTGAGTTGTGGTTAGGTATTCAAGGACTGTCGGCGACAGTGGGCAATCGCATTGATAAAACTAACTAGTGTGAGAGATCAATTAGCTCAGCTGGTGGGAAATAGTGAAGTGGGATGATATTTAGAAGGATTGAGGATAGTTGGGGGGGGATAAGGAAAATTTCCAATGGTGGGATATTCCAGTGGGGGTCTACTGGGGTTCTGCACTTTACATTTTGGTCTTTCCTTGTCTTTCCCTAATTCAGACCGATGTGATGAGCTCCTCTGCCCAATGACAGAGTTTGGGTCACTGTCATTTATCTGAGTGAGGCCGTCGGCCTACACTCATCTAATGGGAGTCAGTGTCCGGTTGCTCTCACCGGTGTGTTCTCTCTCTTTCACAGGTTCCCTCAGGTTACTCAATTTACTCAGGTTACTCAAGTTACTCAGGTTACTCAAGTTACTCAGGTTACTCAAGTTACTCAGGTTACTCAGTGAAGCTGAAACATCACTGCTTACTAGAATGGAGACCTTAGTGCAGGCAGAGTTATTCAGCAGCTTTTGCACTGAGCCCATGATGAAAGGGGTTTGAAGGAACATGGCTCGGTAGAACCGAAACATATACATATCCAACAGATGACTTCTTAGTGATAGGGATCATGGAAGTCAATAGTGAAATTATTTATCAAAACCACATGTGAGCAGAACACTAGAGATTGTTTTTCCACATCATTTGGAGAAGGAACAATCGTGAGATTAATGTTTCAAAAACCACATGTGAACAGAACACTAGTGATTGCTTTCCACATCACATTTGGAAAGAACCATAGTGAATATTTAGTTAACAGGAACAATGACCTTAGTGCTTTTATTAAATTACTAAATTCCTGTGGGACGGTAAACAATAACAGTGTAATTGTGAAACAGCAGGACCTTTAGAAAAGGAATCATGTTATTTCAAGGAACAGTGTTCCGAATTTTCACAAGACAAGGATGTTCTAAGTCTCAGAACATTAGGGACATTTAATAACATGCTGTGTGATCTATTCAGGATCAGTATCTGACTATATCTGTGATTGGTGACCAATTATCTGGGTTATCAGAAAACCACAGGAGGAAGTCAACATCTCGCAGGAGGGACACATCATTTGGTGAGGTTATCGTGTACTGATCTATGATGTTGTGTAGTCCTTACAAGGATGATCAGACTTGGTTCCTGAGATGTTCGGTCTGATTCTGCAGACCACTAGAGTATACGACATACATTCTACACATACACTTCTCACATACATACACTTTTCTTTATTAAATTAATCTGTTATTAATTTTTTTTAAGCTAGAGTTGTTAAGTATGTTGTTTTGGGGAAGTGTGAGGGGGGGGGGGGGGGCATGAGCAAGTGGTGAGAGAGAGAGAGAGAGAGAGAGAGAGAGAAAAAGGTATCCATTGATTGAGGGAGTGTGGTGGACGGAATCTGGTGGATTCTCCAGAATAATGATATGGGGTTAAAATAATGTGGGTGTTGATTCCCCTCACTCCAGGGACGACACTATAAAGTAAATCCACGACAGTTGGTTCGGTGGTTAGTTAGTTAGTTAGTCGACAGATCATCCTCGTTGCACATCGAACCATTCAGTCCATAAGTGCTCGGATCCCCTCCTAAGCAAATCCCGCAGCGTGTAGCGGCTAACGACGCCAGTTCTGTGTTGGTTTATCAATCTTCTTTGGCTTCCTGCGTAGTGTTCTTGTTTGGCTACCCCTCTTTTAATTTGCTGCTCTCGCAGTCTGGCCATTGTTGTAGATTCACAGTCATCACTTGGTTCTCGCAAAAGTCTCACTTCTCGAAGAGCATTCAGAATGTCAGCCTGGTCCATGGCGCGTCGCCCTCCACAGTAGCCTCACCTGCGAGCTTGTCAGCCCGCTCATTTCCTTGTACTCGCGCATGCCCTGGCACTAAGATGAAACTAATCTTTGCCAGCCGAGACCGCTTCAGAGGCAGCAACCATTCTCTTCGGATCGACCCCTCCTCTATCCTCTTGATCATGTTCATTGAGTCGCTAAGGAAACAAGCCCTAGTGAATGTCTGTGTCTCGAGCCATGTTATTGCTTTACTATGGTTCGGTGGTCATATGTTTGAAACTCATCGAGGCAGAATTTTGTTTTTCTTTAATTGCCATGAACTATTTTCTTTACGAGCAGCCTCGCCTGGTAGGGGTTGTCATGTGTATTAGGTGACTCCTGATCGCCAGCAAGCGACTGAGTGCAATAGATTATCAGCATTGAAAGTGGGGATGAACATTTGATAACATTAAGAATGAAATGAGAAGACTAATTATTAACATGTTAGGTATATGTAAGACCAGATGGAAAGAAATTTGCATTATAACATCCGAGTAACATTGCATATTCCATTCTGGTGGAGAGAAAAAAATAGCGAGGGGTAGCAAATATAATGGCTATAGAGAGATCAAAATGGATCAAAGGATATTTGACTGTGTTAGACAGAATACTACTAGTAAAGTTGTGTGGAAGACCTTTCGCTATCAACAGCATACACATTTATGCACCAACAACGGACCAAGAAATGCAAGCATTCAGAATTGAATATCATAATGGGTGACTTTAATGCTAAAGTTGGAAATCAACACGTAAGAAATGCATGACAGAAGACATCTCAAAACTCATGGAATAAGAAAAAATAACAAAAAATAACCATGAAAAATATGAAGAGATTCATGAACACCGTTAAGAAACTGTGCAAAGAGGCACACAAAAAAGAAGCATGGCTTGAGGAAAATTGCAAAGAAACTGAAAACAAACACAACACCCGGAGTACCAAATAATGCACCCAAGAATAAATTACACCACTAATAAAAAATAAAAAAAATAATAAAAAACATATCAATGGATTACCTAAAAACCAACAATGGCAAAATCATAACAGAAAAAAGATCAGATTTTCCATGCATGGTCAGATTGTGTGAAAGACCTTTATGATGATGCAGGAGAAAAACAGTCTGATATTTGGAATAATTGTAAAGATGGAATTTCAATATGCTCTTTACCATATGAAAACTAACAAGACCTCGGGTCCAGACAACATCGCAACCCGAAATAGAAGTAGAACAATGTGGGTTCTTAGAAGGCAAGGGTACAGTAAATGCGGTTTATATGCTGTGAACATTAATTGAACGTTCTATAAAGTAAATAAAGACTTACATCTTTGTGTTATTGACTACACAAAGGATTCTGATAAAGTAAGACATGTCAACATGATGAAGATGCTTGCAGATCTACACATTGATGAGAAAGACCTTAGACAACAAGCTGCCATAAAGATTTATAATAAATTAGGCCAATAACAACAAACAACATTCAGGATCCTCGCCGGTGCTACGGAGTTCGTGCACTGAGCTGAGTTTCTCCAGACTCAGTTTTGAGTTAGGAGGAGAACTGAGCACTTATGGGTTGCACCCGTGTGCAGTGATGTTGATCCATGGACTAAACTAAACTAACCTAAGCCCATTAAGAAAGCTGCGAGACGGGGATTTGTAATGTTTCCAGATCTTGTTTCCTTATACGGTTGCGGTTGTTGCTCACAGGGAACAACTAGGGTTAGAATTAACTTGTAAGAAGACACAGATTATGATCGTCACTAGGAAGAGGGAAATACGAAAATTATCCACGACTCTGGTGATCGTGTTAGATGCAACACATTACCGCCCACGTTTATCGGCATGACACATAATGATTATGACTTTCTTTACAGATGCCAAGGAAGTCATATAGACATTAGGCGTATGCAATGAACAAATTCTGCACACGTTATAAAAGGAAATACACTTAAGAACTTGGTGACAGCTGGTAAGAATGAGGGTGCAAGAGAAGGGTGAAAGCAGAGACGTATATATCTTTATGGCTGGCCACGTGGCATTGTAGAGACTAGAACACGGAATTGATCCACGACAATGCTGATTGTATGAGATGGCGAAACATGACCGCTCACGCTTATGGGCATGGTACACGATGATGATAACCACGTCGACCTTGTCTAGAATGTTTACCAGGACATTTTCCGGAAAGTAAAGGCGGCTGGCTGTCAATTAACTAAATAAACCATCGAGTGTCAGTTCGTTTAACACTATGTGATTGCACAATATACGACATACGTCTCATAACGTGAACATCTGTCGCTCTCTTGTATGCTTCAATGCACGAGTCATAACATGGTCACTATACATATGCATTGATAATAGCTCAAAAAGAAGTTGCGTAGTAGTTAGTATGTTCGTTTACCAAGACAGAGGTCTGAGTTCAATTCCCAAATGTGAATGGATTAATTTGTCTCCAAACAGTACGGCTCCTCGTGTCGATCTGCCATGTAAAATATGTACAACAATGCATTATTTTGTTTTACAATCAATCAATCATGTGGCATGCCGGAAAGCGTGGGCGGTCATGACTCGCAATTTCACTGGATCACCAGAGTCGTGGATCAGCTCAGTGTTCTTGTCTCGACCATGCCATGTGGTCAAGCCATCCAGGTATTTACTTCTCGGACTTCCCCTCGGTCTGTTCCATTCGATCTTGCCAGTTGTCACTAAGTTCTCCAATCCATTTATTTGTTTTTTGTTTTACCTGTTCCAACTAATTGTCTGGGAGGGAAACAGGCCAAGGAAAGGAACTTACCATCTTTCATAGCCTAGTATATGTTAAGAGCGAAAATTGTACATACCAGTGGCAGCATACTCTCTGCTTTGTGACTGCGTTTACCAGATAGGACTACCATTACCCATTCAAACAGGTGACGGCAAACGAAATTATGGAATGCACAAATTACGTCTTTATAAACAATGTGTACTTGTGGTAGGGGATGAACATGATAAACGTGTCAAAACTCTACGGTTGATTCTCCACCTTGAAATGGTAGAGGATTCGATTCGATTTCACCATTACTCCTACCCGGTTCAATTTAAGAAGAAGTTATAGCTAGAGCATATCACTAGCTCAGCATGATAGTCGTGTGATTGAGTCAGGCGCGAAAGCAATCCTATTACACCGAAGGTATTGTTGTCGATACGGGGTCATGGACGCATAAATGTAGTATTGTAGAGGAACTTGCGTGTTCCAGTTATATCCTCTCCCGGCCACCTCCATGCTCCCTCCACCACCTTCCGAAGAGAACAAGACCTATGCCAGCGGTAACATAGCTACGTGTACGGTCTCCCAGCACGGACAGGATCTGAGGTGTAGAACCAGGCGAAGGGATGCACAAACCAGCTGCTATGTAGCAAGACTGGGGGATGTAACAAAAGCTGGGGAAAGCAAACTCGAAAAAAACAACAACGATGCCTACCGAAATGGAGTGTGCTTGTCACAGGCTTCACGAAACAGTGTAATGTAACCCGAAGTATGCTGACGATGACATCTGTGACAGACATGACCAGGGACATGACATCGATTTGATGTGATAGCTTGGACAGTTATTTTTTTTTTTTAGACGGTGGCACAAAGCCGTCAAAGACAAGGGGAAACAATCACATGTCTTTTGTAGAAAGAAGATAAAACAGGTGACAAATGTGTAATGGAGACATGTACAGAAACTTCATATCAGAGCTTTTGAAGAACTACATGAAATACGGGTTCTGTGGCAAATAGGTTACGGGCGCAATTCGTAATCCCACATACCACGTTAGAAACACAGCTGCAGGTGAATTGGCAGCAGGCCGCATTGTTTTGGTTTTCACACAATGGTATGACAACCGGTCGTACAGAAAGAAATACCAAACTACTGAATGTAAACTTACTAATAACAAAGAAACAGTCAACAAATGCTGGGGTTGACTGCAACGTCCTTTAAAAGGATATGCAACTAACAAAAATGGTATGTTCTTCTGAGATGTTGGTTTTTATTCTTAGTAAAGTGTGTTCATATCCCAAATATTATTTCTTGATTGATTGATTGATCTGATTCAAGCACCATCCCGGTGTGAAACGATGCATTAATGGTTCGATCTACTTCAGATGACAAGAGGAGGATCTCAATCTCTGGATCATTCCTGAGGCAAAACACATAACATGAATAAATATATTTACAGACATTAATTCGATTTCATAAAGGACGTGTGGCCCTTCAACCAGCCATAATATTTTTTTATCATGGAGGTATCAGATTCCAGTCTTGATAAAAAGACAGATTTCAATGTTTCTGACCTGTCAACGTGGTAATAATTCAACAACGGCCGGGCGACTATTACAGGACTATCCGACTTACGGTAATGAACGTAAACATATATGGCCTCAACAACCTTCCTTACTCCAGAAACCGTATAGGAGGTCATGAACTTGAGACTAACCACTGCTTTTTTTTTATAATCATTAGCGTTGGGTATGTCAGCGAACGGGTGAGAAGAAAATTCTGTCTGCAATGCGCAACTCAAGTATGGAATGGATGGGAGATGCTTAAATCGGTTACTTGTGAAAGATAACTGAGAACAACAAGAGAAAAATGATTTCCGCCCTAAAGCATTTATGATTATTTGTGTGACAATAATGAATATAGATACGTACTTAATGTATCAAATTATGTGTTTCATATGTTACTTCCATTAAAGCTATGGTTTCTTGTGTGGGTTTGTGAAAACAAATGGACATAATTTGTGGTTTGCACATTTCCTGATTCTTCTTGTTCTGTATATCCCATTAAATGTGTCCGTGCGATTAATCATTGAGACGGTGAACTTGGCTAAGATTATCCATTTTGTGACAGGAAAGTTAAACGTGTTGAAAAAGAAAGAAATATGGAAGACATTAAATGAGCACACATAAGTGTTTATTACATGTAGGTTTTAAGTAGTGAAAAGAAAGCGCTCATGTCATCATCACATCTAGTTCCTCTTGTACCTTGCGGTGTCGAGGATAAGTATAAACAATGGGAGAATGTCTGTTTATGGGCTTCATGTATCAGGAGTCCCTTAGACTCTGCTATTCCCTCTGTTCATCGCTTAAGTGGTCGGCCTCTTCTTCTGCTTCCATTTGGTCTGTACATCAATGCTTCGTGTAGTGTACTGTTAGTTGGTAACCCGGTTAAATGGTCAAACCATTTGACTTGCTGGCTTCTAATAAAATCTAGCACGGCTATAACCCCCACTATTTTTTCATTTCTGATTTTCTCTCTTCACTGTGGAGACTGCCCCTGATTGATTTATATAAAATATTGCAATTTCTTTCAATAATTACATTTAATGTCATTTTTAACAATTTCTGTCAACACATATCTATGTTTTTCTTGCTTCTTAGAAATTATATTATAATACAAGTGTTTAGTGTCTATTGTTTATTATTTTTTATCGTCGCACTACTGGTTTTTCGCGTGCAACTTTGTATTTCAGACAAAGCCTTGCTTTAAGCTTCTTCTTTCTTCTATTACCCCGAATGTTTTCTCTCATGTGGCTATGTTTTTGTTTATACAGGTTATTGAGCGATCATGTTGATAAGAAGAGAACGTTTCTAGCTTAAAACTAATAATGACGAGAAATAACAGAATACATAGACAGAACCTCAGCCAATGATGGTAATAATACTGATGATGATAATACAAAAAAAAAATATGATACTGACAGCAGGATTCAATAATTGTCATGTCATTAGACATGTGACAGAAAAGGAGGAATATGTGAATAAAAGCGAAAGGCAGAAGATGAAGCTAAACATTGATGAGATGTGTAAAGTCGATGAAGATAGACTGTAGGTCAATAAGTGGTCGTGACTGTCCCCGGGATAAATTTCGGACTGTCTGTCGGACTTCGACACAGAAATAGGAGATACGACACTCGGGGAGGAGAGAAGTAAGACCCCGAATAAATCGAAACAAAACAAAGAGAGGTGAGGCATTGATGAAAACAAGACATTCAGTGAAGAGAGTGAGCTGCTTGGAGAGGAGAATGATGCTATGAGAGGTGAAATGATTCCTGGGATGGGAAAACAGAGTATGAGAAGGTAAATGTGGAGCATGGGTTGGGGCAAAATGAGGATGGACTGGGGGAGAAATTAGTCGTCGAGGGGAAGATAAGTGAGGTTCTGAGTTTGGAGAATCCATGCCCAAAAAAGTGAGAAATTACACATAAACTGTAGACATGAGACGCAGATAGTGTAGACGTGAGAACTAGATAGTGTAGGGATGATACCCAGATATTGTAGAAATGAGACGTAGATAGTTTAGAAATGAGATCGAGATGGTTTCGAACTGAAACCCAGATATTATAGGAGTGATACCCGGATATTGTTGAAATGAGACGTAGATAGTGTCAAGATGAGACCCAGTCGGTGTCAAACTGAAACCCAGATATTGTTGGAATGTGACTCAGATATTGTAGAAACGAGACGCAGATAGTGTAGAAATGAGATCCAGATGGTGTGGGACTGAGACCCAGATATTATATAAATGAGTAGACAGTACGAAAGGTATAGAGCTTGGATAGTGAGAATCAAATGACAAGTGCGATAAATTAGACGCGACATATGAAAACAATTGAGCTCAGATGTGAAGAATAAAACAGATAATGGAGATAAACGAGAAATTGGTTTGGGAGACTTGCGATTCAGAAAAGAGATAAATTAGTGTTAAAGAGGATATAACTGACTCACAAAGAGTTAAAGAAGGATGTCAAGAAATCACAAGTGGTTATTTTGGGAATGATCTCTTGGATTAATGTATGGCTTGAGGTGGCGTAGTAGCTAGGCTCTCGTTTGCGTCGTGGCGGTTGTAGGCCCAATCCGCATCTGAACTGATTCGAATTTTGAATGTGACCTGGCTTCCCAGTTAAGTCCAGCCTAAATCTGTACCAGAAATTGTCGTGGGAACTATAGGCGGCTGGTGTGATAATTACCTATTACCCAAAGTTGAGTTGAGTTGAGTTGAGTTGAGTCAAGAACCGACATCACTGCACTCAGGACATTCCCATACGTGCTTCGTCCCCTCGTTCAACAGCCAGCGAAGAGTCATACTGCTAATCGTACCCACCGCTATCTGAATAAATGTTCTCCTGGTCTTCCCTCTCAGTTTTTAGATTCTTCCAGAACCCCTGCCAATCCCCCGCAATCTCATTCCTTCCACATATGGGTTCTCAATCTGTTCCTCCGCCTTCTCCACCTGGTTCCACAAGCGCACGACTACCTCCCCCTTGTCCATAGGCAAAATTCCACCAAGAGGTGCATTCCCTGCTAGCAACTATTACCCAAAAATGCCGATGACCTATAAAACATGGGATCTACCACCATAAGTCAAATAAACCTTAAGGCGTGTAACATGATCCTCTGCTATTTAACGACCTCGTACTTACATATCATTGGATTGATGTGAAGACAAGTTTCAATTACCGGTTAGACTCCTACAACATGCGCAAAACATAGCTTTTGACAGGAAATACCTTGCCCGTGGCTATCTCATATCAGTCAGGGCAAAGAAAAGAGTATATAGTGTCACATACCGGAGTTTTCCCAGAATATAAACCTTGTAATCAGGAATGCAATCATTCTTGGACAACTGAATCTCTGAATTAAAATTGCCCATTGCCTTACATAGGCATGAGGTCAGTCACATGCTAAAGACAGCAATCTGATGGCTGAAACCGGATGTGTAGCCCCAAGGATGCGGATATCACACACGGGCTGTAGGCTTTGACACAACATATTGTACACTCAGATGAGCGAACGAGGAATATACATCCCCTTAATCAACATTATTCGACATGAGAAGATTGCTAGATAGGAAGCCAGAGATGGATTTATCTTTGAAAGACGTCAATAGAGATGGATTAAGACTCGAAAATTTCCAGTAGGAATACAAGTATATATTTCAGGGAAACAAGGTCGCTTGAGTTAAGGTGCCCGGTTCGTAATCTAAAGATATTAGAATTCATATCCAGCTTAAGGGTATATTTTTATTACAAAACATCTGTGGATGCCATACTTTCAAGAATATTCTACACCTAGTATTTACTGGCCGGCAGCTGTGGCTTT
Organism: Cepaea nemoralis; assembly: GCA_014155875.1. NCBI lineage: Eukaryota > Metazoa > Mollusca > Gastropoda > Stylommatophora > Helicidae > Cepaea > Cepaea nemoralis. The sequence continues at coordinate 217,486 of JACEFZ010002530.1, forward strand.
GGTGTTAATTAACGTAGTTAATTCCCCGTCACACCGGGCAGAGGATTAGAAATCAACCCCAGGGGATTTGGTATCAGATCGCTGTGCGATCATTTTAAAAGTATAGGCGTCGGCCGTTCAGAAAGCAATGGCCAATTATTAAACGTAAAATTGCTCAGTAAATCACAAACAGGCATTAAATGCTGAGATTAGAACATGAATTGCCATTGCGAAGGTAGCGGTTTGCAGGATGAAAAACTTACTGCCCAATAGAAAGATATCAATTGCAACGTGAAAAAGAGTGTTGAAGTGCTACATAGAACCTTTACTTTTGTATGGATGTGAAGCGTGGAAAATAAGCAGTCAAGCTGAAAAACATCTCATGGCTGTGGAAATGTGGCTTCTGACGAAAATGCAAAGAATACCATGGACAGACAGAAAAACCAATAAACAAGTCCTTCAAGAAACAAATGAAGATCGTAAACTGATCAGAGTCATTAGAAGTAGACAGTCAACATTTGTGGGCATGTTATGAGAAGAAATGACTTGGATAACTTGGTGACAACTGGCAAGATTGAAGGGAAGAGACCAAGGGGATGACTGAGAAATAAATCCCTGGATGGCTTGTCCACGTGGCATGGTCGAGACAGAACCACGGAGCTGATCCATGACTCTGGTGATTGAGTGAGATGGCAAAATATGACCGCCCACGCTTATCGGCATGGCACATGATGGATGGATGGATTAAATGGTGAGGTTAATTGCAACGTCCTTAATCTAGATTCCCTCATCTAGATTCCCTCAACATTTTCAGATTGCTCATTTTGGCTGCCCAAATAATTTTATGCATTCTTCTATAAAATAACATCTTCTAGGCTTCCACAGATTTTTGCGACTAGTTCAGGATTCGCAGCCGCATGTCCTTAAAAAGGACATGAAACACGTTTAACTTTAGTGTTTGCTGATAAAAACGAAATAATAGATAGTAGAAATATACAAGTATGAAATTCATCATCATCAACCAGTGCCTAACCGGCTGGCGTGGACGATCACATCCCTCCACAAACCGTGATTCCCGACGGCATGGATCAATTCGTGTGTTAACTCCTCTCATTGCCATGCACAAGAATGTCAAGAATTTTCTCAGGCTGTCTTCTTCTATCTATCTTTCCGATTATCACAGCACGTTCTAGTTTTGGTCTTCTCATAATATGCCCCCCCCCCCCCAAAAAAAAAAAATACTTATGACTTCTTCTTACTGGTGTTTGTGATAAATTCTCTTTGATATCTAGATTCCCTCGAAATTTCCAGATTGCTCATTTTGGCTGCCCAATTAATTTTATGCATTCTTCTATAAAACAACATCTCCAAGACTTCCAGAGATTTTTGCGACTGGTTCAGGATTCGCCGCCGTATGTTAAAATTGGTTCTATGTAACATGCAAGAACTCTTTTACTGAGTTTCAAGGGCAAGGCTTTATTGCACACAATGTTCGTCAATTGATAAGTTTCGGTGTGTGCTTGTCAATTCTGCTCCTTATCTCAGTGATGCATCTTCCATCTGACGTTATCCATAAGCCTACATATCTGAATTTATGCACGTTCCCCCAAAATAGTGTCATTTACTCGTACTTTAATTGCACATTTAGGCTGGTGGCTAGAATGCCAGGTTCTCCAACGGGAGACCCGTATTCAAATCCTCGGTAGGGTGTAGATTTCATTATGTCGAGGACAAAAAGAAAACCCTAACCTTCACAGTTCTCGGCGTCTGCTCTATCCAGGCGGTCTTAATTCCTCAGGCTCAAGACGCCATGTCTGAAATCTACACCCTACACCGCAACGTACTTTAGGCAGTAGATGACAGTTGTACAGCACATTTAGACGCAATCTGTTTCTGTGATATCGCCGTGACTTCTATCTTTCTATTATTCAAGCTAACACCCATTTCTTTAACTTTCTACAACCGCTTTCTCTATCATTTGCCGTAGTTTAATAAGGCTTATTGCTATCAAGAGGGAGTCATCAGCATATCGCAAGTTATTTAAATTATGTCACCAACCTGGATCCCTGACATATTTTCTATAGATCTCATTATATGTTCACTATACAATGAGAATAAATCAAGATAGATTACATAACCTTGTCTGACGTCCTCCTTTATACAGTGAAATATTCTTAACAGGTTGTTGATTCTTATGGCTGCTGTTTGTTGCCAATTTATGTTCTCTTTTATTTGCAGATCGTAGCCGTTAATTTTCAGTTGCTTCAGTAATTTTATAATATTTTCCCTCATGTTTCACATCGTCAAATGCTTTTGTGTATATCTATAAAGCATAAGTACGTATATGTTTTCATCCATACTGTTCATCATTAATTTCTGATTTAACCTTGTTTCCTATTTCTTTCATAATTATTCTCAGTAACAGATTTGTCATGTGATTCATAAGACGTATTGTACGATGCTCTTCGCGTTCTAAAACACTTGGCACTTTGAAAATCTGTCGCCAGTTTGAAATATAATTGGACAAGTAAATTAAGCCAATGTTCATACTACATTTATAACTATCCGAATGCTGTTTTAGCGGGACAGCTGGATTAAAATGTTCAGACGTCTCCTTGATTCGGGAACGTAAATTATAAGTGCCCCACAAGTCGGAGCGGGTTCGTCTGATGGCAAGGGACACTGGTAATAGGGAAACCTAACCCCTACGCACAAATCATTCTATCGTACCAGAAGTAGTTGCACGTTTATGGACTACGATTGAGTTCAAAGCGAGCGATTGAAAAAAAAAAGCTATCAGAATAAAGTCGCCACATCAGAAAATCTGTATAATACATGGAGAGGAAATGGGCACACTTAAGCTAATAAATATTATGCCCCGATTGATTTTTGAATGTACAGAAATAAGGAGACACACTTACATACAGCTAGCTGTTAATGAAGATATAACACGGAAACTACGTGTATTTAAATTTAAAATACACATTATTTCAAAGATATTATTTTATTGTTGTGTTGCAGGCCCCTTATGCCGTTCGGCGTCGTGGGGAGTGGTTATCGAGGTTCCAGCGCCCGTAAGCTATTATGTGACTGTTTAAAATAAACGTCGCTTTTGGTGGGGACCGGACACATGACAATTATCATTATTACAACCTTGTTGAAACTAAAATTAGGATACAAAGAATTATATGTTATACTTTTTAATACATTTGATCACACAGGTGTAGTTTGGTATGCGTCTTCTTCTTCTTCGTCTTCTTCTTTTTCTGCGTTCGTCCGGTATGTTGTTTTAGACGTAATTGCTTTGTGAAGTTTACAGGAAAGCTGCGATATTTGCACATTTCTGCCGAAACATCCGGTTTATTCAGGCATTTGTTGGCCAGGTTATCCTCCCGGGGTACTTTTATTAAATAACGGGGTCTTTGGATTTCGCCTGAGAACATTTATAGTCCACTGAATTCATTTGTGATTCTGTAAATGTCTTTTTGTCCATGTATGACTCTTTTTATGTCAAGACATCCATTTTCATAATGCTTTAGTAAACACTGATGGGTGTGTGCTCAATAGAAAGAAATAGGGATGTCGATTTCTTATAGTCAGGCAGAACATTTGTTTCACCCATGAAAAACAAAATACGGGGAATATATGTCAAGATCTCCAGTACGAGACTAGTGATTTAGGGAGTCATTAAAGTATTGAGATTGTTATAAGAAACTCACGGAATCTGAATAGTGATTGTGATTGACTTCAAGGTACAATTCAAAATAAATAGTTAAAGCATTAATGCGCGACATACATAGATAGACAGATTACATCTTAAGAAGATGGAGAAGCAGAATAAAACAAAGAAGACGAAGAAGACTAAATTACCCCTTCTTTTAAGCACTCCCTGACTTCTCTACCCCCGAAATAACAATCTCATCCTAACCATTGTCAATACTAGACTAATTCTACAGCCCTGGAGACAGCAACGAGGGCAATGTGTCTTTACAGGTGCAATAAATCCCAGCTTCTTCCGGTAATCCTCCACTGACCACGGAGCAATGAAACCTCGAGTGGGAAAACGTGCAATCTTCCCAAGCTCCCCGATGCCTAGTCATGGAAGTATCTGCTATCGATTACACGCATCGCGTCCGCACATTGACCGGTGCCTGTTTCAATTCTTTTTCCTGACGAAGGACCCATCTGCAGGTTGCGTGGCGAGGCAATGTTTGCTATAATCTTGATTGCTGCAATTCTCTTGGGTGAAATAGTGTCGTATTATTTCAGGTTCCCTGTTGTCTTCGCTCTGTCCAGATTGCGCTGTTCGGTTTGTTGATGAATGTTTGTTCTTTGACAAATGATCAAAGGTTGGTGGGAGATTATAAAAGCGTAATTACACACAATACACATTAATCATTGTAACTGTACTTCCCGTGTGTGTTTATGTTTGTGTGTGTGTGTGTGTGTTTTCGTGCGTCAGCATCTTTAATTCATATGGGTCCATGGTTGGAGAACACGTATGGGCAACTCAGGCTGCCACAGATACCATCAAGCAGGAAAATCTTCACTGAGAATCGAGGAAAAGGATAGCGCATATGTGGTAAGCTTCCGCCGATCTCTCTCTCTCTCTCTCTCTCTCTCTCTCTCTCTCTCTCTCTCTCTCTCTCTCTCTCTCTCTCTCTCTCTTTGTGTTCACATTGGTCAGTTAGGAGCATTTTGTGATATTCACTGGCACAGGAACAGAGCAATATGGGGACGACCCGTTGCCGTGAAGTTGGAACTGCGACTAACTCACTAACTCTTTGTGTCCATGCATTTCTGTATCTCTTCTCTCCACCTCTCTCTTTCTAAACTCTTCCTATCTCTATCACTCCTCTATCTCCCCTCTCCTCTCTCTCTCTCTCTCTCTCTCTCTCTCTCTCTCTCTCTCTCTCTCTCTCTCTCCTCTCTCTGTATATATATATATATATATATATATATATATATATATATATATATATATATATATATCCACACACACACACACACACACACACACACATACATACAAATAAACACACACATACTGGAAGCGGTTTCAAATGAAAACCTTAAATGTCTTTGTGCGTGCGTGCGTGCGTGTGGGTGTGTGTGTGTGTGGGGTGGGGGTGGGGGGGGGGGGGGTTAATATATTCTGAAAAGGTAAACAAGAAATGTTGCATTTTTCAATGCAAGCCATCCAGCGCCAATGAAGTGCTTGGTCTCCCGTAGAAAATTCTCTTGGCTGTGCTTCGGACATGGATGTCTTTGAAACTTCCTACTCCAATCATACACTTGCTAGCCTGACAGGCATGCATTACCATACTGGACCTTCATTCGCCGATGAATGTCTAAGGGGCTCACACCTTCACTGATGAAAAAAACGGATAACAGAAATCTACTCGTTTGTGCTGCATCTTTAAACTGTCTTTATGACATCACCGTATTCGCCTGCACCGTGATGTCGCGTGCTAATTATTCTTGAAATCAGTAACAACAAAATTGACATGTTACAGGACAATGGCGTCCTTATTGTAATTTATATTACACTTGTAAGGTTTTCATTTGAATCCCACTCTTTTATGTATATTTCTATCTCTATCTCCCCCCCCTCTCTCTATCTTTCCTGTCTCTCCCGCTATCTTTTCTGTCTGTCTGTCTCTCTCGCTATCTCTAATCTTTTTCTCTTTCTCCTCTCTCTCTTTCTCTATGTCAACTCGCTCTCTCTCTCTCTCGATCACTCTCTTTCGTTCCTCTCTTCTGTCCACTTTCAACTCTCTCTCTCTCTCTCTCTCTCTCTCTCTCTCTCTCTCACACACACACACACACACACACTCGCTCACACACAACTCTTAGAGTTTTAAACTAGCTAGCTACCATAAGACAACGCTTATGAAACTATACCTAAGAATAAAGAAGCCAGACCATAGGACCTAATAAGTCAGTACTCAAACACACTTAGAATTCTTGTCATTTTCCATTCGAATATCAGTATTTACCACAAGATTAACTTTAACTTATAGCATCGGGCACATACCATAGTATAACCTGGTTAAGCAGACCTCCGGATAACTCTTATAATACCATTATTGGATTTGCTGACGGCTATGTTCAAACACTTCTTACAACTCGATAAGGCTATAGAAATTGCAGAACTCAGACAGGGGTTCGGGAAATGTAATTGGAAACACTCTCCAACAGACACCCGAAAGGTTTAATCAGGGTGGTAAGTGAATGGCAACAGTCTCTTTGAGTGGAATACGAACTTAGAAACCTATGTTACCTCAAACAACATGTGTGGCTTTTTTTTAGTGCAGGATACTAAACTGAAAGTTCGTAATCTTGGTCGTGTCTATTCACCCCCTGGATGAAGGTATGCAAGTGCGTTGGTTAGCTTCTAGTCCGTGCTTGCTGTAAAGCTTTGTGAGAGTTCCAGTGCTCTTACTTGCGCCAAGAAACAACTCACGCCATCGATGTCTTGTGTCCCTCTCTCTCTCTCTCTCTCTCTCTCTCTCTCTCTCTCTCTCTCTCTCTCTCTCTCTCTCTCTACATATATATATATATATATATATATATATATATATATATATATATATATATATATATATAAATATATATATATATGTATATATATATCGGAAATGGCTGTCAAAGGCAGAGTTAAAAGACCACCGTGTGAATGTGGAAGGCAAGGGGAAACCACCACATTATCTTCCCAAGATTTCATGGCGACACACATTTCAGAAATAGTGAACGACGTTAATGGCTGTCTTAGGACATCCTCGTCCGGTAGGGACAGTCATGAGCCACAGGTGACACCAGACCGTCATCCAGCTACTGATGGCAAAACTAAAACAATAACTAAACAAAATAATTTTAGAGTAGGAACGTGGAATGTTAGGACATTAAATGAGCTAGGAAAGTTAAACAATGTTCTAAGAGAAATGGAAAACATGAAAATGAATATACTAGGCATAAGTGAGATGAGATGGAAGGGATCTGGCAAAATTATAACCGACAAACACACAATAATTTATTCTGGAGGGGACACACATGAAAAAGGTGTAGGAATAATATTTGATGAAAATACAGCCAAATCTATGACTGGATACTGGTGCATTTCAGATAGAGTTATAATGGTCAAAATCAAAGGCAAACCAATAGATATAAATATTATACAAGTATATGCACCAACAACAAACAGTAGTGATGAAGATACACAAAACTTTTACGATGAAGTTGAAATGGCAATAGCCCAAATTGGATCACAAGAAATAAAAATAATACTGGGGGATTTTAATGCAAAAGTAGGAAAGGGAAAAATAGAGGATATAGTGGGGAATTACGGTTTAGGTACAAGAAATGAAAGAGGAGAGAAACTAATAGAATGGGCAAATATTAATGATATGATAATTGGAAACACATGGTTTAAACACCATAAAAGACGACTATACACATGGAAAAGCCCTGATATGAAAATACGCAACCAAATTGACTACATACTTATTAATAAAAGATTTAGAAATGCATTAATTAATGTAAAGACAATGCCTGGTGCTGATTGTAACAGTGATCATGTACCACTATGTGGACAAATAAAAGTAAGATTAAAGAGAGGGGAAAAAATGGTTAAAAACTTGAGACTTAATAAAGAGGTTCTGAAAGTAGATAAAGAAATTCAAGAACAATACAGAGTGACTGTGAAAAATAGGTACAATGCAATAGCTAAAATACAGAGTATAGATGAACAATGGGAAATGTTAAGGGACTCCATTCATCAAACTAGCAAAGAAATATTACCGGAGAGAAGCCAAAAAGCTAAGAAAAAATTGATGAATGAAGAAATCTTAAGGTTGATGGACAAAAGGAAACAGAATAAAAATGACAAACAAGAGTATGCTAAGATAAATAAAGAAATAAGAGATAAATGTGTGAAGGCAAAAGAAAGTTGGTTAAATTAGCAATGCAGAAAAATTGAATTAAATTCCATTAAAGATCAAAAAAGTATGTACAGACAAATCAGCGAGCTCACAGGAAGAAAAATAAGAATAAATACAGGGTGTTTGAAATCAAAAACAGGACAGACTTTATTGGAGGAAGGTGCTATAATGAAGAGGTGGAATGAGTGTATAAGGGAATTATATAATGGAGAAAGGGAAGAATTAACAGAAGAAAGTAACTTAGAAGGCCCACCTATTCTAAAAAAAGAAGTCGCTGATGCTATGAAACTTATGAAGAAAGGAAAAACAGCTGGGCCAGATGAAATCACAATAGAAGAATTAGAAGTGTTGGGAGAATTTGGAATAGATATATTAACCAAAATGTTGAATGATATTTACAGTAGTGGATATTTACCCAGTGATATGCTGAAATCTGTATTTATAGCTATACCAAAAAGACCAGGAGCAATTGATTGTGAAGATTTTCGTACAATTAACCTCATAAACCATGTCACTAAGCTTCTACTCAGAATTATAATGAGAAGAACAAGAAAGAAAATGAAAATGGAAATTAGTGAAGAACAGTATGGTTTTATGGAAGGAAAGGGTACAAACAACGCAATATATATATTACGAACACTAATAGAAAGATCAATAGAGAAACAACGAGACATATATTTATGCTTCATAGATTATACTGAGGCATTTGATAAAGTAAAACATGATGAGCTGATTAAAATGTTGGAAGATATCAACATTGATGGGAAAGATTTAAGAATAATAAAGAATATATACTGGAACCAAGTAGCAGCAATTAAAATGGGAAATAAAGAGGGTAGTTACGAACAGATAAAGCTAGGAGTACGACAGGGGTGTGTCTTGTCACCCGATCTCTTCTCCCTGTATAGCGAAGTAATAATGAGAGAGATCAAAGAGAAGCCAGGAATACTTATCGGAGGATATAATATAAACAATATACGCTATGCAGATGACACAGTATTGGTAGCGGATAATGCAACAGACCTAGAAAAATTGTTGGACAGTGTAGTAACAGAGAGTGCACAGAAAGGACTGTCCTTGAATATCAAGAAAACAGTAACAATGGTGATATCAAAGAAAATGGGGACGCCAAAATGTGACATAGAAGTAGAAGGGGGAATTCTCAACCAAGTGGATAATTTTAAATACCTAGGGGCACTTATAACATCAGATGGAAGATGTACAAAAGAGATTAAGAGCAGAATAGGGCAGGCAAAGACAGCATTTCAGAAAATGAAGAGTATCTTATGCAATAAGTCGCTATCAATGAATGTAAGAAAGAGAGTACTAAAATGCTATATAGAACCAGTTTTGCTGTATGGCAGCGAATCTTGGAATGTAAATGAACAAATTAGGAAGAACTTAGAAGCAACAGAGATGTGGTTTTTAAGACGAATGTTGCGAATTCCTTGGACTGCCAGAGTAACTAACAACGATTGCCTGAAAGAGGCTAATGAAACTAGAACACTATATACAACAATAAGAAAGAGACAAACATCTTTCTTTGGTCATGTGATGAGAAGAGAGGCATTGGAGAACATCGTGACAACTGGAAAGATCGAGGGGAAGAGAGGCAGAGGCAGACCAAGAGAAATGATGCTGGACGGACTGAGACGGTGGCATGGAGGAATATCATCAGCAGAGTTGATCCAGAACACCAAAGACCGAGATCTGTGGAGAGCCATGAACGCCTACGCCAGCCGGCACGGCACTTGATGATGATGATATATATATATATATATATATATATATATATATATATATATATATATATATATATATATATATATATATATATATATATGATCCCTTGCAGTACGTCTCTCTCATATTGACTCTAAATAGAAGAAACTCGAAAGTTTGCCAGTTCCCTACCTCAAGCATTCACAACCTTTAGTACCTTCAATGTCCTGTGTACATTTTCGTGCAGCTCAACCCTTGCTACTCCTTCCAGGAACCATACCTTCCACCAATGTTCTTCCCAACCATATTGACTTTTAATGCAGACCAGTATTTCAGTTTTCAAGACTTCACGATGTTTTTGAGCCAAGTTTCAGGAACGATAAAATCCTGCAGAATGTCAGAATTTGATTTTTTTTTCATTTTGCTGGTCTGCGGTATTCCAATATCTTTTCGAAACATGCAATTGCAAAACCCAGGATTATCTTCATTGATGACTGCGATATATTCAATGACACACATCCACATGTTACCGCTTGAGAGATACGTGTTCTCAAAGATTGGACTCATTTATTTGCTAGTGTTGGGGCTGTGGCGACGCATACCGTGTTCTAACCACAGAGCCGACGATTTGGAAGCTGACCCTCTTACACTGGCTTTAATTTAATGGTAAGTGTGGCCGTAGTTCAAATAGCAATGGTCAACTAATGAATGCAAACTTGCCAAGAAATCACAATCAAGAAATACTGAAATTGACTGCGACGTCCTGTGAATGATATGCAACATACTTTTTTTAAACCTCTGTATTGCTAAGGACACTCTACGTGTGACTTCTTTAAATAAGTATTCTCTATATTCACAAGACGGTCTTCCTGGCCTAGGGGTTAGCGACTTTCTCCGTAACGCGACGACGGCGAGAATCGGTAGCGGTTCTAGTCGTGTCGGTAACTTACGGAGTATGTGAGCCGGTAGCTCAGAAAGCAATGACAAACTACTGAGCGTAATCTTGTCAAGAAATCAGCAATCAGCTGAAAGATGCTGATGTTGACAGCGATGTCCTGTAAAGGATATGCACACATGTATTTATTTTATATCCCACAAGCAATATATCTACAACTAGCCGTCTCGTAAAAGATAGATGACATAAGCCTGGGTCATTGACAATGAGTTGAGTGACCGGGCATGAGAAAGAATGGAGATGAAAGTGGGAGACAGTAAGGTGAGTGACCTGGCTACGAGGAAAACAATCAACCCTGAGAAATAATGGGGCAGATATGAGTGGAAGACCCCAGGGGGGATGGGGCGAAAGACAGTTGTGTGTTGTGTGAAGTGAGGAGACTGGAAAGTCAGTGAGAGAAGAGACCGACTGCGGGTCAGGTCGTTTAAGGGAGTTGAGTTTGAGATACCGAATGAGTCGGTAGTCTACGGAGAACGGTGTTGTGTTGTTCTCCTAGTTGTGAAGACAGGCCTGAACCAGAGTGGGTTCTATAGTGAGTGAGGGCCTAAACCCAGAGTGGGTTGCATAGTTGAGCAGTGGCTCTGACCCAATGTGTGGGTTGTATTGTAGGAGATCCAGCCGTGGATAGTAGCTGGACTGAATGTCTTGTGAATGTGAGATTCATCAGGCCGTGAGAAGCCAATGATGTGTGCTGGTTAAATTGTGAGGAGGATATTTATATTCTATGGATTACATTATTTCTGGATGTATAAACATGTTCCGTCTGTCCGTCTTATTTCTGGAATAAATGATTATGTGCGCCAACTCAATCTTGTTTCATGACTGGTGAAGGTGCACTTCTGTGGTGAGTTGGATTAACAGACAGATATCTCAATTGACACACCATGAACATCGTTACCTAGACAACGACAATCACACGACAATATCACGCAAAGATCATCTAGAACATTGAACTTATAAAGAACGACGTGTGACTATAGAAAATCTCTTATGTCCCGTGCACACGTTGCGCATGTTAATAATTCCCTGGCAATTGGGATTATAAAGAAGCAGGTCGACTCAACACGTGTCCACGAATCACAGTCTACTAGAATAACACACATGCGTCTCTGTTGAGTGCGTAATGTAACATGGTGATATACTTCTCTGTACAGCGCTGCTCACACGAGACACGCCATTGATGATACCGGTTTAGTTCAAATACAGGAAAAGACAAGAGAAACGAATTTTCAAGTACGGAGGCCATGTAATAGCTACTATAACAGTTAACTTATGTTACCAGTGACACAACGAAACAATAGTTCAGATAAGAGTTCTATGTCAGTTATCAACGTTTTTTTTACAAGAGAGAAACACTGGTCATCTAATCCATCTGTGCCATCAGGCTTACACAATGTGATATCCCCAACACTTCAAATAACCGTAGCAGATTTCTGAAACGGAGACTTAATGTCATAGTAGTTTTTATTTATTGTGTGTGTATGTTTGTGTGTGTGTGTGTGTGTGTGTGTGTGTGTGTGTGTGTGTGTGTGTGTGTGTGTGTGTGTGTGTGTGTGTGTGTGTGGGGGGGGGGTTATTATTGTATTGTACTTCAATTTAAATTAAGAAATCTTTGCAAGTTCAGTTTGCAGATTTTAACTAGGATATCTAACATTCATTCAGTCATTCAGTTGTATGTCGTTTGTAGACCCTCGCACCCATAACAGCCTTCCGGAAAATAAACGGTCATAGGCAAGATTTCCCGCGTCCAATACACTCATCTGGAGATAATCTGCCACATCCTGCACTCATCTTCTCTTTGTCCTTCCTGTCACGAGTTAAATAAACTTATCAGTCGATCGATGACAACCAGGCCCGACCTTAGTTTGCAAACACAATTGACCCTTTGATGTGGAACTAACTGGGGAAAATACGTTGTTATAACTGTCTGCATCTGGTCGACATTTGTGTATGAGATCTAAGTGAGTCACGTCGAGTTGTCTACACACGGTCGACAGTTTGTTGACAGGTTGTTGTTTGAGAGACGTGTACTGGCGACATCTGTCTACGAAGCGGGAGTTGACCGTTGCAAGTGATAGACAGAATGCCTGCTAAAGGTCGGAAGGATTCGGTAATGGGGGAAAGGTCTCCTGGCTCACAAGACAGCCAGGATATTTGTTGGATGAGACAAAGAACTCCCCAGATGAAAAGGAAACTTGACAGCTAATTGACTCTGGTTAGTCTGGAAACAGGAGGACAAAGCCAGATTCTGGACTGATTGGCGTCTGGACTTTCTGGTGACTCACTCAAGCACCCATATAAAACCCAGTGCGGTAAACAGGTGGAGGGAGTCGAGAAAACATTCTGAAGTGTTAGGATTGGGGCATTATTCCGAGTTGTGTTATATGAGAGGGACTAGACTGTCTAAGTAGTGATAGTTATCCGCGGACATAGATCCAATCGGATTGCCTAGTTTCTCGAGTAACAACTAGAATAGGCATATGGTAGGCAATTAATAATATCTGACTTAAGAGTATGATTAGGAATATAGTACAGTACTGTGCGGTGATATAATGTATTATAGGTGCAGTGATATAATGTATTATGATTAGTGATAGAATGTTCTATAAGTGCGGTGCTAGAAAGTATCATAGGAGCGTCGGCACTAGTATTCTATTGTGTGGCTTCAACTAGCTTATGTGAGAAATCATTTTACTCAGGAAGTTGAGGACAATGTATGGGAATAATAATTAGAGAGATTAAGGATGGTTGAGAGGGAGAAGAGGTATGTGTAATGGTAGGATCTTCCAGTAGGGCATCTGCTGGGTTTCTACCCGTTCCTTTATTCTTTCCTGGTGTTGCCATGTCTCAGATCATATGATTGAGTTATTTGGCCGTATGACAGCGATCGGATCTCTGTTATAGATCTGAGTGCTGTTAATTGGCCTACACTTACCCAATTCTGGCCAGGACGGAGTTGCCCTCACCATAGTATTCTCTATTCTACAGGTTCAATTTCCAGGTCCACGTATGTGTGCTGTGATTTTCAGCGGTGGGACTAACACAAATTTAGAAGATGATCGCTCAGAATCTGAAGACAGAGGTTGCTGAGAGGCCGCTACATAGGGCTTATACCCAAGTTGGTTTGCGGGAACCTGGCTTCTGCTGAGCAGGACATGTTGATGAGATTGAGGTTTAGCCAAGTGATAGATGTATCAATGAACAGTCAGAACATTGCATAATTTATACTGATACCCAGAACAGTTAGATTGTGGTGTTAATATGAGGAATCTTTAGAACCAGTGAATCCATTAAGATTTCTCCAATAACAGTGACAATAGGATTAGAATTTCCTGATTAACAATCCGGTAAATAACCGAGGAAGTTCATAGTGTGAAACAGACTCTAATTAGACAGTGTTTGTCAGGGGTGTCCAAGCATCCTAGTGGTTCCAGAGACAACGGAGGAAGTCTTCACGTGACCGGAGGAGCATCACCTGGGTGAGGCTACTTGTATGGGATACATGGTGCTGGTGTGTCTTCAGCACAGGGATGAGAATGACTGTACTCTTGAACACTGATCTGAGTCTATAGACGATTTAGAATATACGTCACACATTCTACACCTTATACACACATACACTTCTCCTACATATACTCTTTGCTTTAATAAATTTCTTGTTTTTATTTGTTGAAGCGAGAGTTGTCAAGTATGTTATGTTGGGGAAGAATGAGAGGGGGCATGATCCAGGGGTGAGTAAGAGTGAGAGGAAGGTGTCTTCAGATTGAGGGAGTGTGTGGACGGAGTCTGCTGGATATCTCCAGAATAGAGATATTGAATTAAAACAAATGTGGGTGTTGATTCCCCTCACTCCAGGGACGACACTAAAGTGGTAAAGAAGAACAAGTAACTACTACGACATTCATTCTTTACACACACGACATTTATTGGGGCTCGTAAACGGGATCTTTGTACAACGGGATCTTTAGACAACGGGATCTTTTAACATGGGATCTTTAGTTAGAGGATGGAGATATCCTATTAGTAAGAATCCAGCTAGAGTGAATGTGGATAGGTGTTAGGACTTATCTTACCTGTTCACACTTCACACGTCTGCATAGGTCTGTGGTCCTGATTCTACTCTTGTCACTGAGTGATTGTGTTGTGTTGTGTGGTGTGTTATAATATATATAGATCTAATTGTATTTGGTCATTATCTATATAGTTGTTTAGAGATAATCTATACTCTATCTGTTGAGTTACCTCTCTGTAAAATGGCCACTCCTAAACTTACTACGGGCAGAACTTAGAGCAAAGGGGGAAGAAATGGGATTGTCGGGTTCTGCACTAACAGATTACATACAGGAGGTGGAGAGGGAGTATCGTCAAGCAGAAAGGGAAGATCGGAAGGCCGAGTTGGAATTGAGAAGGGTGGAGGCAGAGCAAGCAGCTAAGAAATTGGAAGCAGAACAAGCTGCTGGGCAACTTGAGGCTGAGCAAGCCATGAGAAGGCTAGAAATAGAAGCTAAAAAACTGGAAACAGAGCAAGCTGCTAAGATACTTGAGGTTGAGCAAGCTGCTAAGAGATTGGAAGCGGAGCAAGAGGCTCAGAAAAGGGAACACGAGTACCGGATGCGGGAACTCGAGCTCAAGAAGCAATCTAGTGGGGAAACTGAGGGAGCAGTGGGAGGTTCCTCTCTCCCTGGCTCAACACCAGTAGTGGACATAGCTACCATGCTATGAAGTTCCCTCTAGCGATCTACGAGGAGGACAAAGAGAAGATTGACCAGTATCTTCAACGCTTCGAGGCTATGTCAGTTGCTATGGGTCTGGAGCGTGAAAAATGGAATCTCAAGCTATCCCAGGGATTACGCGGGACCGGTTACGAGGTTTATTCTCGCCTGCCACCAGGACATGAGAACAATTATGACGAGTTGAAGACGGCTTTGCTGAAACGATTTCGAAGTTACGTCACATACCTACCGGAAAAAATTTCGAGGAGCGAAACGAGAACCGGGGGAGTTGTTCGCCGCCTATAGTCTGCGTCTGAAAGCATATCTCCATAAGTGGATGGATTTGGCTGGGTTCGCGCATGACTATGAGAGTCTGGAAGAGCTCACGGTAGTCGACCAGATGCGGAAGCAAATGTCGAAACCTCTCAGGACATTCTTGGGAGAACAAGGGGCGGAACGAATCGACATGGTGACGAAATTGGCAGAACGGTTCGTCGAGGTCCATGGGGAGGCAGCAGAAAACCTTTCTACAAACACCAAAAGTCAGGAAAAACATAACCTGAAGAAAGCAAAAAGTACAGGAACTAAGAAGGTGGAACCATATGTCAAAATTTCAGAGGAGAGTTCGGAGAAGACGAAGGGGAATGCAAGAAAACTTCGAGCTCTACACAAAAACGACCATGGTCGGAGAAGTGGTGTTCGATTTGTAAGTCGCCCTCTCACAATACGAGGGAATGTAAATCGAAGGCTAAGAACCCTCACTTCGCGGCATGTCAAGTGACTTCAAAGCAGGGGGACACTGACAATGCCAAGGTCGACAAGGAGACTCACTAGCAGGAGAGCTCACTAAAGTCCGGCACTAGAAAATCTAGGACAGGGAAATGGTGCAAACATTGCAGGTCGAATACACACAATGCTATTGACTGCAGGGGAAAGTCAGGAGACACTCAATTCGTCGTGTGCCCCGGAAAACCTAAGGTGGAGCCCACCGAACAGGTCGAGGCCGAAGGAGAGACTCCAGACCAGGAAAAACCACCTGTAGTGGAATTGGTAGAGGTTAACGGTCGTCAAGTGGAGTGTTTATACGACACAGGACTGGACGGGGAGGCCGTGATTTCTGCGGATCTGGTACATCCAGAACAATTCACAGGTGAAACCATGGAGATACAGCCTGCACAGAAGAGTGCTGTAGCCATGAAATTGCCCATTGCCAGAGTGGAGATTCGGTCAAGATATGTCACCGGCACCATCAAGGCCGCTGTGTTGACCGATCCCATTTTTCCCGTAATCCTCGGTTGCCGGTATGTCTTTCTGGGAATGCCCAGGGAGCCAATCCATATGGGAGCAATACAGACTCGCTCTCAGACGAAAACGGATGAGGCAGAAGCAAATGTGACTAACCCACTGCCAGGGGAGTTGCGAACTGCCCAGAGTGAGGATGCTACTCTACGTCCTTGCTACAAAAAGCTGCAGAAAAGTGCTGATCCACCCAAACGGGGGCAGTACTATATGAAGAATAGGATACTCTACAGGAGAGCCGGAAGGGGAGACAACCTACATGGTCAGTAGGTTGTCCCAAAGCCCCACCGTTCCCAGATTCTTCATATGGGGCATACCATCTCATTCAGTGGGCATATGGGTATTGCCGCCACGATGCAGCGAATTTCCTGCCATTACTATTGGCCGGGAATGACAGGTGATGTGCGTCGGTATGTGAAGTCATGCCCTGAGTGCCAGAGGGTGGCACCGAAACACTG
Organism: Cepaea nemoralis; assembly: GCA_014155875.1. Lineage (NCBI taxonomy): Eukaryota > Metazoa > Mollusca > Gastropoda > Stylommatophora > Helicidae > Cepaea > Cepaea nemoralis. The sequence goes on from JACEFZ010002530.1 coordinate 234,551, forward strand.
GACAGCGCCGGTGGTCTTGGGTGAAATGCCCATCATGAACTCTCCTTTCGAGAGGGTAGCCATCGATATTGTGGGTCCACTTCCTAGGACTAGGAAGAGGAACATGTACATACTCACCATGGTGGATTGCTGTACAATGTGGGGTGAAGCCATACCGTTGACCACAATTGACTCGAAACGAGTGGCGGACGCACTGATGGAGGCCTTTACTAGATTAGGCTTTCCTGATCAAATACTGACGGACAATGGGTCCCAGTTTTGTGGAAAACTTATGGAGGAGGTATTTAGGGTATTCCACTCTAACCATATCCATACCAGCCCTTACCACCCTCAAGCCAATGGACAAGTAGAGCGTTTCAACGGCACGTTGATGACAATGCTCAGGAAACTAGCGCAGGAAAAACCTGATAGGTGGGATGAATATATCCCAGCAGCCCTCTTTGCCTATCGGGAAGTTCCTCATGGCTCAACAGGACTACCACCCGCTACGTTGCTGTTTGGTCGTCCAATCAAAGGACCGTTGGAAGCCATGTTGAGGAGTTGGACTGAAGAGGGGACGTCAGAAGAAGTGATCTCTTCTTACAAATATGTGGAGGAACTGAAAGAAAAACTTCACAAGGGATGGACTCTGGCTAATCAAAACTTGAAAAAGGCCAGAAAAAGACATGCGGCTTACTACAACCGTAGGTCGAAAGACAGATCTCTAGAGGTGGGAGACAAAGTATTGTTGCTACTCCCAACGGGAAACAACAAACTGGAGATAGGTTGGCAAGGACCATTTCCCGTGGAAAGGGTGATATCCAGAACCAACTATCAGATTCAGGATCCGGGGAAAGTCGAAGATTTTCCATATCAATCTCTTGCGGAAATACGAAGAGAGACCCGGAGAAAAAGCAGCTCACCTCATGGCAATGGCAGTTGCAGTGGAGACAGAAGTGGGAACCAACGAGGGAAGGGAATATCCCCTGGTACACCAGGAAACCTACAAGGATGTACAGGTGAACCCTGATCTGACTTCCCAGGAGAGGGAAAAGATAACCCAGGTTCTCGAGTCTCATAAGGAGATACTGACTGATAAACCAGGACGAACGAGGTTGGTGGAGTTCGAGATGACTTTGACCACTCAGGAGCCTGTTCGCCAAAAGGTTTACCCAGTGCCATTCTCTAAAGAAAAGGCCCTGGAGGAGGAAATACAGAAACTGTTGGAGGATGACGTGATTGCACCTTCCACATCCCCATACAATGCGGGGGTAGTTTTGTTACGAAAACCAAGTGGAGAACACCGGTTGTGTATAGACTACAGACTTCTGAACAGTCATACACAATTTCAGGTGGAACCTTTGCCGAATCCAACTCAGCTATTCGCGAGGCTCCATAAAGCAAGGTATTTCTCAAAGGTGGATCTGAGTCGCGGGTATTATCAGATTCCGGTCAAACCAGAGGTTCGACCCCTATTGGCCTTCAGTACCCCCAGTGGACATTATGAATTCAAGGTCATGCCCTTTGGACTCAGCAATGCACCTAGTGTGTTTACTCGCATGATGAGGACTTTACTTGATCCTTTAAAGGATCCGTCCATCATCTCATTCATGGATGATATTCTGATTTCCAGTGACAGTTTGGATGACCATTTACAATCCTTGGAAAGTGTTTTCAATAGGCTCAAGGAAGCAGGGCTTACAGCTCGCCCAACCAAGTGCATGATCGGTTACCAGACTCTGGAATTTCTAGGTCACACCATCACCCCAGGACACATTGTCCCAGAAGAAAAGAACCTAGAGAAAATCAGATGTGCTCCAAGGCCAAAAACGAAGAAGGATGTGCGATCTTTTCTCTCGTTGTGTGGGTTTTACCACAAATGTATCCCACATTTCACGGAACTGGGAGCTCCATTAATAGAAACCTTGAAAAAAGGATTCCCAGACCAAATAGTTTGGACACCAGAATGTGAGAGTGCCTACAGTCAGTTGAAGGAGGCCTTGGTCAGCAAACCTGTGTTACAGCTCCCGGACCTTTCCAAACCATTTGTGTTGAGAACGGATGCAAGTGGGATTGGGATTGGGGCAGCTTTGTTACAGGAAGGAAAAGACGATGCTTCAGTTTTGAAACCAGTGGCATACGCAAGCAAGAAACTTCTCCCGGCTGAGATGAATTATTCGACCGTTGAGAGAGAGTGTTTGGCTCTTGTATGGGCCGTACAAAAATTCCAGCCTTATTTGTATGGAGTTCAGTTTCGAGTTCAGTCGGATCATCAACCTTTGATATTCCTGGCCACTTCTCAGAAGCTCAACGCCTGTTTGATGCGGTGGTCGTTGCTACTTCAGCCATACCACTTTACAGTTGAGTATATACCTGGGAGGGAAAATGTTGGAGCTGATTTCCTGTCTAGACATCCAGCTCCTGAAGAAGTGGAATAGGTCATCTGGATCGAACATCCAAGAAGAAAGAGTTGTTGCGGACTACTCTCTTAGGAGGGGGCCTATGTCACGAGTTAAATAAACTTGTCAGTCGATCGATGACAACCAGGCCCGACCTTAGTTTGCACACACAATTGACCCTTTGATGTGGAACTAACTGGGGAAAATACGTTGTTATAACTGTCTGCACCTGGTCGACATTTGTGTATGAGATCTAAGTGAGTCACGTCGAGTTGTCTACACACGGTCGACAGTTTGTTGACAGGTTGTTGTTTGAGAGACGTGTACTGGCGACATCTGTCTACGAAGCGGGAGTTGGCCGTGGCAAGTGATAGACAGAATGCCTGCTAGAGGTCGGAAGGATTCTGTAATGGGAGGGAAAGGTCTCCTGGCTCACAAACAGCCAGGATATTTGTTGGATGAGACAAAGAACTCCCCAGATGAAAAGGAAACTTGACAGCTAATTGACTCTGGTTAGTCTGGAAACAGGGAGGACAAAGCCAGATTCTGGACTGATTGGCGTCTGGACTTTTGGTGACGTCACTCAAGCACCCATATAAAACCCAGTGCGGTAAACAAGTGGGGGGAGTTGGGAATAACATTCTGAAGTGTTGAGATCGGTGCATTATTCCTAGTTGTGTTATATGAGAGGGACTAGACTGTCTAAGTAGTGATAGTTATCCGCGGACATAGATCCAATCGGATTGCCTAGTTTCTCGAGTAACAACTAGAATGGACATATGGTAGGCAATTAATAATATCTGACTTAAGAGTATGATTAGGAATATAGTACAGTACTGTGCGGTGATATAATGTATTATAGGTGCAGTGATATAATGTATTATGATTAGTGATAGAATGTTCTATAAGTGCGGTGCTAGAAAGTATCATAGGAGCGTCGGCACTAGTATTCTATTGTGTGGCTTCAACTAGCTTAGTGTGATATATCATTTTACTCAGGAAGTTGAGGACAATGTAGTGGAATAATAATTAGAGAGATTAAGGATGGTTGAGAGGGAGAAGAAGTATGGGTAATGGTAGGATCTTCCAGTAGGGCATCTGCTGGGTTTCTACCCGTTCCTTTATTCTTTCCTGGTGTTGCCATGTCTCAAATCATATGATTGAGTTATTTGGCCGTATGACAGAGATCGGATCTCTGTTATAGATCTGAGTGCTGTTATTGGCCTACACTTACCTAATTCTGGCCAGGACGGAGTTGCCCTCACCATAGTATTCTCTATTCTACAGGTTCAATTTCCAGGTCCACGTATGTGTGCTGTGATTTTCAGCGGTGGGACTAACACAAATTTAGAAGATGATCGCTCAGAATCTGAAGACAGAGGTTGCTGAGAGGCCGCTACATAGGGCTTATACCCAAGTTGGTTTGCGGGAACCTGGCTTCTGCTGAGCAGGACATGTTGATGAGATTGAGGTTTAGCCAAGTGATAGATGTATCAATGAACAGTCAGAACATTGCATAATTTATACTGATACCCAGAACAGTTAGATTGTGGTGTTAATATGAGGAATCTTTAGAACCAGTGACTCTAGATCCATTAAGATTTCTCCAATAACAGTGACAATAGGATTAGAATTTCCTGATTAACAATCCGTTAAATAACCGAGGAAGTTCATAGTGTGAATCAGACTCTCATTAGACAGTGTTTGTCAGGGGTGTCCAAGCATCCTAGTGGTTCCAGAGACAACGGAGGAAGTCTTCACGTGACCGGAGGAGCATCACCTGGGTGAGGCTACTTGTAGGGGATACATGGTGCTGGTGTGTCTTCAGCACAGGGATGAGAATGACTGTACTCTTGAACACTGATCTGAGTCTATAGACGATTTAGAATACACGTCACACATTCTACACCTTATACACACATACACTTCTCCTACATATACTCTTTGCTTTAATAAATTTCTTGTTTTTATTTGTTGAAGCGAGAGTTGTCAAGTATGTTATGTTGGGGAAGAATGAGAGGGGGCATGATCCAGGGGTGAGTAAGAGTGAGAGGAAGGTGTCTTCAGATTGAGGGAGTGTGTGGACGGAGTCTGCTGGATATCTCCAGGATAGAGATATTGGATAAAAAAAATAATGTGGGTGTTAATTCCCCTCACTCCAGGGACGACACTAAAGTGGTAAAGAAGAACAAGTAACTAACACGACATTCATTCTTTACACACACGACACTTCCTCTTCCTCTCTTCCCGGGCATATACCACTCCATTACTGTTCTCTCCAAACTGTTATGACGTTTAAGTGAACACAATTTTTTCAATTTTCTTTGTTTTAACGTCTTTAGTGGTTAACCTTCTTCAATACTAAGCTCTTGTAGTTTGGATTCAATTTGTCCTTTTCTGTGTCGAAGATATTCTTAGAACCTGTCTATAACATGTATGCTCCAGGGTATTTGTGCGCTGTTCAGCGTGTTTAGTAAGTGGCCAGGTCTCACGTCATTCCATTTTAGGCACGGTTACAATAGTAAGAAATGATATGATTACACCATTATATACATCTTTGCAGAGTTTGAGTCTGGAGCGGGGAATGAGAACTCGGAAAAATAGTCACAGCTGGTATTGTATATTGCTACCAGTTCGGGTTAAACGTCTCTAAAATAACTTCATCTCAATAGATTCAGGTCTTTTTTGTTTGTTTTGGACATACACGGCCCGAACGTCAATTAATTTGACTTAATAGAAACATAGTTTATGTACACACAACCAACCACACGACCAATTAATAAACCAACCAGCCAACCAGCCAACCAACCAACCAATCACCCTGTCAATTACTAAATGAACCAACTAACCACCCAACTAACATCCCACAAACCAACCATCCAACTGGCCAAACACTCAACCAACTACCCAATCGCCCAAAAAATGTCCCAACCAACCAATCAATCAAGCAACCAACGTCTCAGTCACCCACCCAGCCAATCACCCACCTACCCCCTAGCCAAGATCCCAACATATTAACTTTTCAGTCAGGCAGCTACCCAACCAACCAATCCACCCCACCCACCCAAACAACTAATAAACCAACCAACCAGCCTCCCAGCCAACCAACCAACCCCTAGCCTACATCCCAAACTATCAGCCTTCCAGTCAGCCAGCCACCCAACAAACTAACCAAACTCCCAGTCAACAACCAATCAACCTCCCAACCAACCACTCAACCAATTAACAAACAGCCAAACTACCACCCAAGCAACCAAACATCTACACAACCAACCAACCCGCAAATCAACCAAACTAACCAACCAACCAACCACCCAACCATCCAATCAACCAATCAACCTGTATAATCTTATTAACTACTTCCATCATTGTCTGACACTTTCCAATAATTTTTCGCCCGTTCATTTACTAAGCTTAAACACAATGACACTTCGCAAATGAAAGATGATGGTAATCAACGTCTGCAATCTGGTCCCTGGCGCGAAAAATAAATACCCAATTTACCACAAGCACAGCTACGAGACACTGATAATCCTTTAATGCACCAAGGTTTCTCCATCTGGTGGCGGACCACCAGACAACTCGGTGTATCTTCTTTTGAGCTGTTCAACAATTCCGTAGATTAGTCCTGTCCATCTCCTGTCAGCTTGTGTCTGTTTCCTGTCACAGTTTCATCCCGCTGCCCTCAATTTTCCCGTCCCTGAAAACACGGCCTGGAAGCGAGACAGCATCTAGAACATTCTCCGCCTGTGGGTGAAGTAGAATCGTGTTATTGTGAATGCACGTATGTGTGTATGCATGTTTTCTGTTTCAACCTCAGTTTTGTGAGGCGAATTTATTTTCTCAATTCGTTTCGTTTCTTACTCTCAATTTTTCATCCAGTGGCTAACATTTCCCGTGTGCCTCAAAATGTGGGGGTAAATAGTACACATGTGTGTATGTAACTCTACAAATGTTTTGTTTAAAAACTAGTATCTGAAAATGAGTGTCCATCATATATCTTAATTTGATTCATCTCCGTCACTGTAACTTTTTTTTCAAACGCATTCCGACCCCTTAATTCCCTTAATTACTATTGCTCACGTTCTATCTCTCAGACTTTCTATTTCTTCACTATTCATCTTGTTTCCTACCAGTCATCATCATCATGCCATTGTTTGAGCCATTTTACACAATAACCACAGTCGTGGATCAGCTCAGTGTTCGTGTGTCGACCATACCATGTGGCTCAGCCATCAAGATCAGTTGTCACCAGGTTCTCTAGTTTATTTATTCTTATAAAGTGTCCAATAAATTATAACTGTTTACGGTTAATGTCTCTAATCAGACTGCAGTTTTGATATGCTTCTTGTAGGACTTGCTCATCATTTTTATTTTTGCCTGCATATGTTATTCTTTGCATTCTCCTCAGAAACCACATTTCCACTGCCATTATATGTTTTTTTTTTAGTTTGTCTGCTCATTGTCAACGTCTCACATCCATACAAGAGTAAAGGTTCTATGTATCACTTCATCGCTCTTTTCCATCTTGCAAATGGCCACCTTTGCCATAGCGATTCGTGTTGTAATACCTTTAACTCACTCCCGATCAGATGTTATGACTGTTTCCAGATGGATGTATCCGTTCACGAGTTTAAGAATATTCTCATTTACCCGTATGTTATATTGTTGTATTTCTTTCTTCCTAGTGTTGAATATAATCTTTGTCTTCCTACAATATAATTCTTACCCTAGTTGTTCACTGTGTACAACAAACGCATCTACTAAATTTTGCAGATCATGTTCATTGCTTGCAATCAATACTGTATCATCCGCATATCTAGTGTTATTGATGTTTTGTCCTCCAACGGTGATTCCTCTAAGATCTTCTAAATTTTTAGAAATATTTTCACTGTGTAGGGACAAAGAATTAGGGTCTTTATACATCCCTAACACAAACTCTTTTGCACCAGAATGAGATTTGTCGTTGTCTAGGTTCTAATGCTTATACTACCTCACTGCAAAGAGGAAGCTGAGCTTGCCACCTCTCTCACACCACAAGTCACCAATGCAGCACACATCTGCGAGTCAGTGAACAATAGTAAGTTTGCGCACATAATATCCTTTAATTATGCATGAACACGGACACACAACACGTAAATCCAGGAACACTAATTCTCTCAGAATATATCTTCCTCACAACTTATAACTTACATAACGCTGCCTTCTCAAGGTCTAATTAATCTCATCCACCACGACAGTTGGACTACTAGCCGCTCTTCCCGGCCCGAATTCACTCGATCCAGCCCACACTGGATCTAAGCCTCCGTTAACTATATGACCCTCTCAAGGGTTAGGTTACAATTCACTATCTCTGCTTATAACCGGGCTCAGGCTTTAATCCTTAGGCTCAGACTTCCTATCACTGAACACCACAGCTCGGAGTTCTATCCTTAACTCCGCTATCCTTCAATTTCCCGGACTGCTGACCTCTCTTGTCGGTTCCCAACTCTCAACTGTCCAAAACGATCCGACCCTCTCTCGGTCTCAACTTCAACTGTCCCCGTCAATGTATTTCATTGTCTTTTAAACCCTTCTTTTCAGCCCTCTCTCCCACACCTTTCCCCGTTTATCTTCTTATTTTTCCTTTCCGGGGAATGCACTTTCACCCCGTGAACTTGTTTATATTGCAGCATTGCTATCAGGGCACTCACCTTAATGCTAGTGAACCCAGGCATGTGTCAATACCTGTCGCACACCTCCCTTAATAGGCTGAAATTGGCATTCTTCATTATCAATCTTTATAGCAGTTTGTTGTTTCCAATATATGTTATGTAAAAGTCTAAGGTCTTTCCCATACATTTGTAGATTTGTATGCATCTGCATCAAGTTGACACGTCTTACTTTATCGAAGGCCTTTGTGTAGTCAATGAAGCAAAGATGTTCGTCTCTGTTTACTTGTATAGAACGTACAATTAATTTTCTTAGTAAATACACAGCATGTAGTGTACCTTTGCTGTCTATGAACGCACATTCCATCCATCCATCATGTGCCATGCCGATAAGCGTGGGCGGCCATGTTTCGCCATCTCACTCGATCACAAGAGTCGTGGATCAGCTCCGTGTTTCTGTCTCGACCATGCCACGCGGCCAAGCCATTCAGGTATTTACTTCTCGGTCTTCCCCGTAGTCTCTTCCCTTCGATCTTTCAAGTTGTCACCAAGTTCTCCAATTCATTTCTTCTCATAACATGTCCAAAAATGTGACTGCTACATTTGTCTCTAATCATTTGTTTCTTGTAGGACTTGTTCATTGGTCTGTCCATGGTATTCTTTGCATTTTCCTTAGAAACTACATTTCCACAACCATCATATGTTTTTTCAGCTTGTCTGCTCATTGTCCACGCTTCACACCCATACAAAAGTACATGTTGTATGTAGCATTTCAACACTCTTTTTCTCGTTTCAGTTGAAATCGTTGTATTGGTCAGTATGTTTTTCATCTTGTAAAAGGCTACCTTCTCAATAACAATTCTTGGTCTAATGCCTCCAAACATCACCAACCAGATGTTATGACTGTTCCGAGATAACTGTACCGATTCAGTTGTTTAATAGTATGCCCATTTACTTTTATATTATATTGTGGTATTTTCTTATTCCCAGTGACGACCATAACATGTGTCTTCTTACAATTCAATTCTAACCCTAGTTGAACCCATATTATTATTTCCCTGTTTCCGGTTGCATTTTCTTCCTAACCCTTTGAATAGAGATTCTTAGCAAAATCTTCTTGGATGTTGCTCATTAGGCTAATTCATCGATGCTAATCACATTTCAAGGCTTGTGACATTATGCTATTATTTTGTGGTTTCATTTTGTCCTTCCTATACATTGCAGATCGGTGGGTTGTACTTCCTGACTTTCTTGTGGTGGATAAGGGGACCTATGTACAGGAATGAGAGGAAATTAAATCACTGAGTAAAAGCTTCCTGGGTGAGTACATGAATGGAGAACATGCATACAAATAACAGACATAAACGCAGACTGACAGGTGGGCATGTGGATGAAAGGACCGATCAAACAAGAAATCTTCCACACACAGAGACAGGCAGACAAAACGTCGTGCTGGCAGAGGGAGGGAAGGAGGGAAGAGAGACAAGGATGCAGCAGGCCGACAGGTGTGTATATATATATATATATATATCTGCCTGTTTGTCTGTGTGTTTGTCTGTGTATCTCTCTCTCTCTCTCTGTCTCTCTGTCTGTCTCTCTCTCTCTCTCTCTCTATATATATATATATATATATATATATATATATATATATATATATATATATATATAGAGAGAGAGAGAGAGAGATACACAGACAGACAAACACATAGACAAACAGGCAGACAGACAGACATGCAGACAGACAGACAGACAGACAGACAGACAGACAGACAGACAGACAGACACAGACAGACAGACAGACAGACAGACAGACAGACAGACAGACAGACGGACGGACAGACAGACGGACGGACGGACGGACGGACGGACGGACGGACGGACGGACGGACGGACGGACGGACGGACGGACGGACGGACAGCTCAATGTACTACTACGAAGAGTAGTCATTATCTGATAAACATTTTACGAATAACCCTTGTCTACAATATTCCGAACCAGAAATTCTGTGTGTGTTCAACACAGCCCCACTGCATAGCAGCAGACTTGATTCATCTGCCCGCTTGCTTCCTGATGCTTTTTAAGGGAAAAACATTGTATATGGAGCCTTCAAACAAATTCACCTCGTCGCAATATGCAAAACTCTGACCACCGAAATGCTTTTTCAAGGGTCTTAACAAGTGACAGTCCAATGGCGCCATATCTGGATTGTACGCTAGATGTTTCAAGACCTCAAATTTCATAGCACGAAGTATAAATAATTATACGCATCGATAAAGGGCAAGCATTGTCGTACAGCGACAATCAACCAACCACGTCATGCGTAAACTGCTGGATCCTCACAATGCCTACATGGGGCATTGATTAAGTGCCAGTTTGTGCCCTAAATTAAGATTTTCCAGTGCCTATATGTCTTCATGTATTTTATAATAAAATTTCCGTTACTTCAATACTTTCCTTCGCATAAGTGTGAATTGTAGGTATGAGTAGGTAGTATAAGTTGGTATGATTTTCTTTGATCACATATTCAATGTATTTCTCTGTGTAAGCAGAACTATCATGATCATGAATACTGTTGCTTGGAGCAGTGCTTTTACTTACAATATTGCATATTTAAAAATGATTTTTCTGGCCTGAACAGTTTTGTGTTCTGTTGTTTAAAATTCAGTTAGCGCTGTTTCGTGTTTCTTATGCGTTTCCCCGCAATCGTGTTATCTTCATTCATGTAGTCTTTGAAGCAGAACTCTTGTAAACACGATTAAATTAAACTGAGGATTCCCGGAAAGGTAAACACGGTCAACACATGTCTGAAGAAGTCGGATGTATCATCCGAATTGTGAAAATATCTTAGCTTTGCTGTAAACAGGCACACGGCGATTGCGTCTAAAACAACATTCCGGGCGAAAACAGAAGAAGGAGAAGAAATAACTCAGCTGTGTTCGTTTAGTGACTGTAAGTTCAGACCACTTATTAAACCAGTAGAGACGTTCAAATCTGCATAAAATTGGGCCTCCAGCGACATCATTGACATTAGCACTTTGTCTTACGATTAATTTACAGTTAGTTCCTCTGACATTGCCTGGTCTGTGGCGAAGGCTTTACGAATGCGTTCGAAACACAGCTGAAGCAGATTAGGAAGCAGACCAGCTTACGTTGGTTTCCATACAATGGCATGTCTGCATGTCGTTTATGAGGCAATGGCAAACTAATGAACATAAGCGTGTCAAGAAATCATAAACAGCTAAAAATGCTTGGGTTGACTGTGACGTCATGTAAAGGATATGCAACTAATGTAACTCCTCTGACATTAATGACGCACACTTATCAAGTGTGGAATCTCCTTGATTGTTTCTTTCAAAATGTATTTAATTGAAAAACGGATGCAGCTGTTCATCAATTCATTTGCATAAATATGTGATGCCAAGTGAGCAGTCTCTACCTCATCGTCTCTTATGGAGCTGCAAGAATTAATTGTTGTGTAAACACGCAAACGGCTTCCCAGTTTTGCGGTTTAGACTAACGAATATAAACTAAATCAGCTCGTAGTAACACAAGTGTCTCTCAGTTGTTATACCTCTTCGTGTCCCTTCTTCTGTCTGAGACTATCCGTCCGTATTGTTTCTAATCTCCCCTTTGTAACTCAGTATCTAGCTATCAATACCTTGTCACATTTCAGCGTCTCCCCCAGTCTCACGCCTAGTTATTCTGATCTCTAATGTGTTGACTTGTTTATATACTAGACCTAGCTTTCCTTATCGCTGGAGAGCCAAGGGACATTTTACAAATGAAAATGGAAGTCTTTTCATATATTCTGGTAGAGACGTCGGAGGCAAGTGCGGAGTGGCATATTGTTTAGATAAAACAACTGGATAAACTAACGGGATATAACCCAGTTAGTGATAGAATCCTCACTATCAGACTTGAAGACCGTTGAAAAAAACACAACTCTCTTACAGATATATGCACCTACTTCTACAGCAGAGGATGACGAAATTGAAGATTTTTACAACACACTGCAAGACACATTAAATAAGATGGTCATAAAGATATAGCAATAATAATGGGAGATTTTAATGCAAAAGTAGGTACAGGAAGAGCTGAAAATGAGATACACGTTTTAGGAAAATTTAGATTCGGAAATAGAAATGATGCAGGTGGCAAATTAATTGAATTTTGCACAGAAAATTAGTTAACGACAGCCAACACACTTTTTAAACAACGCTCAAGAAGACTGCTTCCCGGACAGTATTACCAAATACTAGATAGATTATATTCTAATACCAAGAAGATGGAGATCAAGCATAGCATCTGAAAACACCCTATGAAGTGCAGACTGTGATACAGATCATTAGTTATTAGAAGCAGATCTGGAATAAAAACTCAAAAGCTTACCCGAGGACCAAGGCCTCTTCGTTTTGATCTCACAAAAATACCACATGCATACAATGTAGAAGTGAGAAATCGTTTTGTGGTCTTGATGTCTATACAAGAGGAAATGACACCTGATGAACTGGCAGTACAAGCTAGAGATATCTTGATAACAGCAGCCAAAGATTTAATTCCGACCTGGACTAAGTCAAATAAGCCATGGATTACACCATGCATGTTAGAATTAATAAAACAATGAAGGGCACTGACAAAAGAAAGCATCTGTTACACAAGAAATAAGAAAGAACACAAGAAAGGACAAAAATCAATATATACAAGATTGATGTACCAGAATAGAGCAATATCATAAGACTGGAAGTGATTACGAAATGTTCAAAGAAATGAACTTATTGACAAGAAGTGTTCAACCTCAATTGAATGTTATCTGTGACAAGATGGGAAATACCTTAACAGAATCTAGACAATTTTAGAAAGATGGCAGGAACACTCGGTGAAATGTATGATATGAGTGACTGTGGGGATATAAATGATATGCATGGACCAATGACAGCAGAGACAGAACCAGAACCCACATTAGATGAAATTGCATGGGCAATAAAGAACCTGTAAAAAGACACATCACCACGATGTGATGAGATACCAGCTGAACTAATTAAAGCGGGAGGAGAAGAAAGCATACAAATCTATTGTGGCGAAACGCCAGTGGCCCATGTCCTCATGCCTTCTTTGATTTTGGGGAAACAGAGGGAAACAGCTTTCGGGAACCCTCAGTTCTCTTATTCGCTCAATCCCCATGGAAGATAGTTCTCTTGGTTACTTTGACCACCCGATATTCTTAATAGAATTATTAGAAATATATCTTTTCTTCGGGGAAAACCCGATAGGGCACCTTGCACCAAATACGCACTAATGTATCTTCTGGTGCAATTCATGTCCGTTCCAACACCTACCGTTTGGTATTTGCAGCATGTCAATTTAATTTAAAGATTAGGACAGAAGTGCAGCCTACTACTGGTGGATTTGGAAAGGTAATAATTGGGTTTTAGGTAGTCCGGCCAGACCTGGACTTATAAATGTATGTTGTCTCGACGGGGGAGACGAATTGGCAAAAAGCCAGTCATAACATATTGAGAGTTGGTTGACCGTTGGCCAATCTAGCTAGGCGTCTTGTTCTTGGCATTGCCGGGGAATGAATCTGAACAATATATCTCCCCAGAGGATTTCACTTGTTCTTGACAGCAGATGGGCTGTTGCTATCTTTCTTTCTACGGCCTGAACTTGGCATACTGTCATCTTTCCTTGGAATATAATCATTATATAGCTACGGTATGCCGGAAGGAGGGAAGGGTTCCACCCATCTATGATCTATCTTCTTGAGCCGGAAGAGGGTATCCACTGTGCTATCTCTTTCGTCTTTTAGCAGATGGGGTGGCCAGGTAGACTGAATAGTTACTGGTCGATAAGATCATCTAGTTCTACGTGTAAGGTGAGGCACTGCCGGTACATTGCGGCGACAGCTCAGACGAGAGCAGCGGCCGGAAGGAGTAGTATCTTCTTTCCTATTCTTGCTAGAGATGGGGAACTACACTGCGTGCCACACAACCCCACTACTATAACATTAGTTAAGGGGGAGAAACAAATATCACTACGCACACCACACCACAAGAGCTTTGTCGTGAGAAAGGCATGGTTTGCAAGTGAGAGGGAAGCCGGGAAACTAATGTGCCCAATAATAATAAAGGCAGGGTATGAGTGTGGAGAGTGAGTCTTGTAGGCCAAAAGTTCCTAGGGTGGACAACCGGACGTCTACAAGCTGGAGCTCTACTCAAGCCCGGACGTAGCCAATCCAGGGGCTACCTGACATGTCCGGCCCATTCATTCGGGCCTCTTATCTAATGTATTGGGTAAGGAACCTATATGTCAAATGTAGTAACTGAGGCCCTATTGGTCCTCAGGATTGTGGTACTCGAGTCAGCCTAGTCGCTCACTAATCTCTGTCATCTCCAGGGTCCTCCTTGAATTGAAGGGAGCATAAGAGATCTGCAAGGCCACGAGAGAATCACCTTAAGACATTCTCAGGTGAACCATGGACTTTCAGGACGGCCACAGGCTAATGACTCCAATCAAGGAATCAATGTCCGATTAGTCCTGATCTAGTGGCATCCTTCAGTACCCGCTCAATACAAATCCCATCGTCAATAGTGGAGTGGTTGAACCTATGTTCCTGACTGGACCTACAGCTCATTCTCGGTCCTACTCATCCGTGTCAGTGACATTGAAAAACCCATACCCATTCCATATTCACGAACCATTCCCATTATGTGAAATCTTACCCAGCCTGGTCAGTGACATTGAAACACCCATACACATTTCCCCCTTCAAGAACTGTTCCCATTGTGACAAGTGATGTATTCCTGTACCATTGGGCTACAACGAACACAGGACTCATTGTGTAGAGAAGACCACTGGAACTAGTAGGCCTGGTTCTACAGGCGCCTGTTGTTTGTACAACCGATCGGGAAGGAGGAAAATACCTGCGGACCCAATCGGTGAGGCAGATGTCGACTGACGGGACTTTGTAGTACTCTTCGGTCTATGAGGGAAAGCCATGAGGCTCTGTGCCTGAACTTTATCCTTGTTGTATCTGTTTAGAACTATCTGTTTTAACTGCCTTAATGTTTTCCTGTGTTGTTCTTTATTAGGTTAATAAAATTACTTTCAAGTTACTCTGACGAGCGCCATGTTATTTATGAGTCAGCCAGAAAGACACCTTAGGGAATAGGCCCCGAGGTCGAAAGAGAGAGTGACAGTGAATCCAGGGAACGGAGGAGGGTTGGCAAGCAAAGACCTATGCCAGCCAGGGCTATATAATAGTATTGAAGAATTGTGACAGGAATAATTGGGACCCTCCCCATAGCTTGTTACATCTATCACGCATTATTAAAAAGATATGGCATTATGGTATATGACCAAACGTTTTGAAAAGAACTATCTTCATTGCAATATCAAAACAGAGGCAACCAAATTATGCACCAAACTATAGAATTGTTGCCCAGATCAGTCATGCAAATACAATTCTACTACAAATCATAATGGGAAGACTTAGTAAGAAAATGGGAGAAGAGATTAACGTGGTTCAAACTGGATTTAGACAAGGAGAGGAACAAGAGATCACATACTCAACATGCGTTTAATAATAGATAAATGCAGAGAATTTAAGGTAAACCCGTTCTCATGTTTTGTGGATTATTCAAAGGTATTTGATTGTGTACAACATCAGAAAGTATGGGAAATCATGAGGAATATGGGCTTTCCATCACATGTAGTACAACTCATAAAAATACTCTATCTGGACCAACAAGCAGCGGTTAGAATAGACGGCAAGACATCAGATTGGTTTGACATCAGGCAAGGAGTCCGTCAGGGCTGTGTGCTGTCACAATATTTGGTTAACCTATACGCCGAAAATATAATGAGAAATGCCAGAGATGATATAACTAGGGAGCAATATGATGCCCAATATATCGGTGGTCATGAAATACCAGTGATTCGATATGCTAATGATACAGTACTACTATCCAGATCACAGAATGGTATAGAAAAACTCATAACCTCAACCAAAGAAATAGTGAACATCACAACTTATTTCTTAACACAGAAAAAACAAAGATAATACATACAGATAAAACTGCTATGGAGAAAGAAATATATGTTAATGAGGAAAGATTGGAGGTGGTGGAAAGTTTCGAATATCTTGGGTCATTGATTACCAACAATGGCGACACAATGACATAAATTAAACGACGACTATCAATTGCTCTTCAAAGAATAAAACAACTGAATAAATTATGGGGTGGGACAGATATAACTACACAAATTAGATTTTTAAGAGCATGCATCTTTCTCATTGCAACATACGCCTGTGAGACGTGGACACTTACTAAAAAGCTGAACAGTGCATAAATGCCTTTGAATATAAATGCTATCGACGGGTTCTAAGAATATCTTGTGTAAAGAAAAGAACAAATGCATCCATAATTCAAGAGTTGAATATTGAAGTGGGTTGGCTAATAACGACGATAATTAAAGAAAATTGATATATTTTGGTCACTTGAAACGTCATGAGAGTTTGAAGAGAACACAAATGGAGGAGTATATGCCTGGAAAGAGAGGAAGAGGAAGGCCAAAGAGATGATTGGTGCAGGATGTGGCGGAAAATCTCCATTTGGTTGTATCAGACGAGGGACATCCTGCTTGTGATCGAGAAGTTTTCCGAAAGGTTGTTATGGGAGCTATGTTCTGCAAAGGACATGCGACTGAATGAATGAATGAATGAATGAATGAATGAATGAATGAATGAATGAATGAATGAATGAGCTATTTCTAGAATGCGGTTATTCCTTGCTGTTTACGCTTTTTTAAGAAGGAGTTACAAATGCAATTCGTAATCCCACATACCGCGTTCGAAACATAGTTAAAAGCGTTTAGGAAGCAGGCCGCCTTGCATTGGTTTCCATGCAATGGTATGAGTGCCGATCGTTTAGAAAGCAATGGCAAACTACTGAACGTAAACTTACCCAGGTATCACAAGCGGCCAAAGATTGCTGGAGTTGACAGCTACACCCTGTACAGTATATACAATATACTTCTTTTGCGAATTAACTGCATTTTGGTCCCTGCGGAAAAGGGATCGAACTGCGCCATCACCGTAGGCCAGGTTAATTAAAGACTAAAAATGCAATTAGACATCGCAAAAATCTGTCCAGAGGTTTCATATTTCATAAAACACTGCTCGTGTTGCGTCATATTTGCCAAAAAATAATTTTCCCAATGTGGTTGTTTATCATCAACTTAATTTCTAGAGCAAAGACTTTCTAGAATTTACTCTCTTAAGACGTATTTTCTTTTCACAATAAAAAGTTGAAATGCACGCTCTTTCTCCTAGTACTCACTGAACTCTCTGCTAGAGTCACGCTGATTAATTATTCTATTGCCATCTTTCCTTGTTGCTATATTTCAGTGAACAGTATGATAATGAAGAACCTGGAGGTAGTGAAGATGTGGGTGTTGAAAGAGTGGGGATAATATTGTGGGGGGGGGGGGGGGGTAGACAAAACAAGGTAATTATATAAAAGAGTAATTAGCGTTATGTAGTAGGGATGGGGGAAACAAGGCAAGAAAACAGAAGACGGCGCAGAAAATACATGTGCAAAGTTTTGCGAGTGCGGTGCTTTAAACGTTAGAGCGTTACTCTAATGTCATAAGAGTGGTCGGACGAGGGTTCGATTCCAGCGCTCCTCTTCCGCTGAGGGCGGGAAAAATTGGCCACCTATTAATCCGTGCATTCGATCCTACAAAATACGATCATCATCAACAAGTGCCCTGCCAGCTGGCGTAGGCGTTCATGGTTCTCAACAGATCTTGGTCTTTGGTTTTCTGGATCAACTCTGCTGCTGATATTCCTCCATGCCATTGTCTCAATCCATCCAGCACCATTTCTCGTGGTCTGCCTCTACCTCTCTACCCTTCGATCTTTCCAGTTGTCACGATGTTCTCCAATGCCTCTCTTCTCATTACATGACCGAAGAATGATGTGTGTCTCGTTATTATTGTTGTATATAATGTTCTAGTTTCATTAGCCTGTTTCAGGCAGACATCGTTAGTTACTCTGGCAGTCCAAGGAATTCGCAACATTCGTCTCAGGAATCACATCTGTGTTGTTTCTAATTTCTTCTTAATTTGTTCATTTACCGAGAAGTAAATACCTGGATGGCTTGGCCACATGGTATGGTCGAGACAGGAACTCTGAGCTGATCCACAACTCTCGAGATCGAGTGAAATGACGAGTCATGACCGCCCACGCTTTACGGAATGGCACATGATTGATTGATTGATTGATTCCAAGATTCACTGTAAAACTGGTTCTACATAGCATTTCAGCACTCTCTTACATTAAGTGATAGTGACTTATTGCATAAGATACTCTTCATTTTCTGAAATGCGGCTTTTGCCTGCCCTATTCTGTTCTTTATCTCTGTTGTACATCTTCCATCTGATGTTCTAAACGCCCCTAGGTATCCAAAATTATCAACTTGGTTAAGAATATTTCCTTCTATTTTTATGTCATATTTTGGTGACAACATTTTCTTTGATACCACCATACAAAAATATTGTTTTCTTGAAATTCAAGGAGAGCTCTTTCCTTGCACTCTCTGTTACTACAGTGACCAACAATTGCTGTAGGTCTGTTGATTTATCGCCACCAATACTGTGTCATCTGCATAGCGTATATTATTTATATTATAGCCTCCAACTAGTACTCCTGGCATCTCTTTGATCCGTCTAATTTTTCGCCACACACACACACGCACGCACGCACGCACGCACGCACGCGCGCACGCTCGCACACACACACACACACACACACACACACACACACACACACATATTATTGATGAAGATAGCGAAAGGCTACACATGCCTGTATGTGGAGGTTTAATGGTATCTTAAGGAACACACAATAGCGCTCAACAGTATGGAAACAGGAGGAGAGACGCGACATATTACCCAAAGCGTTAACGTGTTTATTTATTAAATATGTCTCTATTTCACAAAGAATTATATTCACGATGGAATAGTGTCTGTTGAGTAATCTTTGCTATATTATCAGTATATTTACTTATATGCTTAAATTTGCTGTACTTATAAGCGGCTGTAGCGGAGATTTGTATTTTTTTTTCTTGTTTATTCGCCTCTGAACACAACGGTTCTGAGTTCAAACCTAGGTAATTGTATATCACTCTGTATTAGTTAAATATCGTAGCATTTACAAGGGCAGTAGATCTACTAGATGACATCCAGCACCTCCCTGACAATAGATCTTCATGTCGATTCCCATCTCCTATATATTCATCAATTCGCTTGAGTATCCATCTCATATCTGACAATAGATCTACTCGACGGTAGCCAGCTCCTACCAGACAATAGATCTATTTGTCGATGCCCATCTCATATCTGACAATAGATCTACTCGACGGTACCCAACTCCTACCAGACAATAGATCTGTGTGTCAATGTCCATCTCCTATATGACAATAGATCTACTTCGGGGTGCCCGTAACGTGTAAAGCATAGATCTATCTATCTGCTGGTGCCTATCTATTTACCATTAGCTATATGACAGCAACTCATCTATTTGGCGGAGCCTACTTCGTCTCTGACAATAGATCTATTTGACGGTGCGCGTCTCCTCCGTGACAATAGCTTTAATTGAAGATACTCATATCCATTCCGAAAATAGATCTACGACTCACCAAAAATGACAAAGCGCAACTGGAAGGCCAACTGAAGGACCTGAGAACGCAGTTCAAAACCATAGACGAAGGGAAAGTCAAGACGCAAGAAACAAGATAAAAGCTGCTCAGCGCATCCTGGACGAAACGAAGCAAGTTCAGCAGAAGATTGAACAGGATGTCGCCCGAATGGCTGTTATACAGGCTGAGACAGAAGAAAGGCTATCAAGCAGGGAGAAAGAAAAGGACAAGAAGCAAGAAACACAGACAACGACTGCTCAGCGCATCCTTGACGAAATGAAGCAAGTTCAGCAGAAGATAGCTCAGGATTTCGCTCGAAGGGCGGCAATAAAGGCTGAGACGGAGGAACAGCTACTTAAAATACAAGACACTTTTCATGAGATGCTCGACCTGCTCCAGACCAAGACCCAGCCAGCCACACCAGAACCAGAGGATACAAGGGCACAAACAGAAGAAGAAGCAACAGAGGAAGAACGATATCGCTCACCACCAAGATCCGACTGGCGAACGCCGAGAAGATTCGAAGGCAACTCACGACGGGGAAATAGGAGGAACACCAGGAGAGACGACAACTGGTAACACTCCCTGAAGGAAACAATACCATATGACGGGGTGGGTAACCAATTACTCCAGGCCTCAACAAGTGCGCGACTCTTCCCAGACATGAAAAACATCATCAAGAAAGTAACGATCGCAATCAACCCATCAGAAGCCGGGAAGCTGACAACACGCAGCCCAAAGTACGAAAGAGAAACTTCAAGCTACACCATAGACACCCTACATAGCCAAGTCAAAACACGAAGGCTGAAAGGGGGTACTAGTACCAACATTTGGATTGGATTGGATTGGATCTAAGTGATGTCTCCATCTCCTCTATCGCAACAGATCTATAAGGCTATGCCCATCGCATTGCTTTGATAATAAATATACCAGGTGGTACCCATCGCATCGCTTTGATAACAGATCTAGTTGATAATAACTAGCTTCTCTCCGACAGTGAATCTATTTGACGATGTCCAACTTAACTCTGAAAATAGATCTACTAGACTTTACATGTATCCTCTCTTAAAAAGATTTAATTTGCGTCGACAATTTCCACTCTGACAATAGATCTCATAGGCATGCCCGTCTCTTCAATGACATTATGTCTATTTAAAAGTGCCCGTTTTCGCGAGGACATATTCGTTTGACAGTGCCCATGTCTTACCTGTACTAGATGGTCTCCTCTTTGATAGATAGATCTATTGTATAGTGATTAGCTTCTCTCTTAACCTAGATCTTCTAGACTGCGCCATCTGCAGAGAGACAATATATCTATTTGAGGGAGTCCATCTTTTCTCGGACGATGAATCGATTTCGAGCAGCTCGTCTTCTCTCTAACAATAGATTTACATAACCTTGCCCATATCCAATCTGATAATATGTGTACTAGTCAGTGGCCATCTTTCCACTCCTAAAATAGATCTACATAACAGTGCATATCTCCTCAATGACAATATATCTATTTGACAGTTAAGTCTCCTCAATAACAGTATCTGAATAACGAAGACACAAACGATAGATTACACGATTGATTGCCTGACATATTTCGCTGCAACTCGTCAGGTACATACTGCTTAAATCACTCAACATAAATTAAAGTGATTAGATGCATCCTTTAAGGGGATGAAGTAATGCAGTGTCTACAGGACCGGCTCATTTAAGCAACCTGCAGAACATTCTATGCCGCAACTCCAGTTATTAGGTATAGAACCACAAATATTCCCGCCCCAGCAGTAAAAGAACCTGCCCCTCTGTATGCCCAAATGTAATTGTATCTATCAATTTACATGCAGGTGCCAGTCTACCTACATCGGAAGAACAGAGAGGCAGCTAAAGAACAGGGTGGTCGAACACATACCCAAATGGATTGGCAGAATAATAAATATGGCTGCGAGGAAACTGACCAAGCCGAAATACCACAGACCCCCTACGCCATCAATTGGATTGCACATTTTGGAAACCGGTCATGTGGTTGATATGTACATTGAGTTTCGCGTATTGTTAAACTCACAAAATGGTCACTTGTTGACGGTTGCTGAAGCCGTCGTCATTAATCTTCAGAAGCCAGTCTTGTTATAGTTAGTTTAAAATTACTGTGGTAGGCAATTGAAATTACTGTGTGAATATGTGTATATTTCAGCTTGAAGGAGTTTAATTACTTTACTTTTTTTAAATGTTGTGTGATTTGTAAGGTATGTACCTGACGAGATACAGCGAAATATTCCTATCATAAATCGTGCAATCTATTTTCTGTGTCTTCGTTTCTCAAATTCACTACGGGAAAACATTGTTTTGGACAATGTATCTGTTTGACAGTGCAATCTCCTCAACAACAATATATATGATACACAATATTACCTCCTTAATGACAATAAATCTACTTGACATTGTCATCTCCTCAATAACAATACATCTGTTTAACAATGCAATCTCGTCTATGGCAATATAACTGTTTGAAAATGGCAATATAACTGTTTGAAAATTCAATCTTCTCAATGACAACATATTTACT
This sequence comes from Cepaea nemoralis, assembly GCA_014155875.1. Classification (NCBI taxonomy): domain Eukaryota; kingdom Metazoa; phylum Mollusca; class Gastropoda; order Stylommatophora; family Helicidae; genus Cepaea; species Cepaea nemoralis. Next base: position 256,834 of record JACEFZ010002530.1, read on the forward strand.
TCGCAACATCACCTCATTAACGACAAGTGATATCTCCTCAATGACAACATATCTGCTTTACAACACCACATCCTAAAAGAAAATAGATCTAATTGACAGTGCCATCTCCGCAAAGACAACACCTTGGCTGTGCCCATCAATACTCTGGCAATACGTATACTGAGTGGTGCCCATCTCCTCTTCAAGAACACCATATATATTATACAGAAAGTAGATATACATCACATCTCTATAAAATACAACATTAAACACTAAACTGAATTGCGCTGACTGAATATTGACATGAAAATGCAAACGGACGCCAGGACTTTGGATAATTGACACATCAATCAATGCCTAAAGCTGCTAATCGGACAATTTCTGTCTAATTAATAACGCTTAAGTAACACAACTCAGCTGTGATATCGTAGTGGCTAGACAGACGCCTGCCGATCCGGTGGAGTTGAGTTGAACTCAACTTAACTCTTAAAGTATACCAAACACATTCTGCAGGGAGTAGATTTACCTCACATCTGTATAAAATATAACATTATACACTAAATTGAATTGTGCTGACTGAATATTGACATAAAAATGCAAATCGACGCCAGCACTTTGGATAATTGACACATCAATCAATGCCTAAAGCTGCTAATCGGGCAATTTCTGTCTAATTAATAACGCTTAAGTAACACAACTCAGCCGTGATATCGTAGTGGTTTCACGCGCGCCTGCAAGTCCGGTGGTCATATATTCAGTCCGATGATTCGATTTGTAAAATTGATCTTATCTTCCAAGTAGACCAGGGATAAAATGCGTACAAGGGAATATATTGGGAAGTAAAGACAGCCGGTATGGTACTTACCACAACACCCACCGAGTGTTGATTGTCTTTATAAAATATGGGTCTATCACCACATGCCCCTGGCGCCTTAAAACGTGTAATCGGGTCCATTACTTGCTTACTTAAACTAGCACAACTAGAGAAACAGATGAATAAAACCGCAACATATTAATTGAACATCAAGAAGAGAATCACTGAAAACAAACAAATATCAGGACATTTATATCTCATGAAAGATGTAAATTTGAAAGTTCGCATACGATTACGTCTGTTCAGATCATGCTGTAACATTAGCAAGATGAAGAACATTCTGACCAATAAAAAGATGTCAATTGAAACGAGAAAAAGAGTGTTGAGGGGATACATAGAGCCTGTTCTTTTGTATGGATGTGAAACTTGGACAATGAGCAGTCAAGCTGAAAAGCATCTGATGGCTGCAGAAATGTGGTTTCTGAGGAAAATGCAAAGAATACCATGGACAGACAGAAAAACCAATGACCAAGTACTACAGGAGACAAACGAACATCGTAAACTGATTAGAGAAATTAGACGTAGACAGTCAAAATTTTTTGGACATGTTACGAGAAGAAATGGATTGGAGAACTTAGTGACAACTGGCAAGATCGAAGGGAACAGACCAAGAGGAAGACCGAGAGGAAAATACCTGGATGGCTTGGCCACATGGCATGGACGAGACAGGAACACTGAGCTGATCCACGACACTGGTGATCGAGTGAAATGGCGAGTCATGACCGCCAACGCTTTCCGGCATGGCACTTGATTGATTGATTGCTTGATTATTAAGTGTGATAACTCTCGTTCAAATCATGTTGTAACATTCACCGGTTATAACTTCTTGTGCTTAGCATCTACTAGGCGGTGCCGATATCCTATCTGACAATTGATTACCTGTCGATGTCCATTTTCTATTTGATGATAAATTCGCCTGAGAGTGTCCATCTCATATCTCACACTATACCAACCCGACGGAGCCCGTAACTTCCATGACATCAGGTCACATTGCTACATTAACCTGTTTTAACTTCATGTGTATTAACTCCTGTTGACTTAACCCGTTTTAACTCCGTGTTGTTAACTTCTGTTCAGATAATATTGTAACATTAATCTGTTATTACGCCATGCGCGTTAACTCCTATTCACATCATGTTGTAAAATGAACCTGTTATAACGACATATGTGTTAACTCCTGTTCAGATCATGTTGTAACATTAACCTGTTATAATGTCATACGTGTGTTAACTCCTGTTCAGAACATTTTGTAAAATTAACCTGCTATAACGTCATATGTGTTAACTCCTATTCAGATCGTGTTATAACATTAACCTGTTATTACTTCATATCTATTTTAGAATTGTAACAATAATGCATAGTCGGCGCGCAAGCCAGGCTGGTGAGAAATTGCGATGATGATGTCATGAGCACGGCCATGCGCCGGTTCTACACCTTGACTGGCTAACGTGAGGGACAGACTTGGCTATCTGTTCGTCGCTGCTCTCAGGCATACAAACTGTGTTGCCATGTCACATCACATACCCATAGCGGGAAACTTCTTATGGTTACATTATTTCTTGTCACTTACAATCACACTGTCCCAGTTGTTGGCTTGCCAATACTCCTGTCTGTTCCATTGTTCACTTTTGGCAGTGAGGAGCATTTTGTGTGATATTCACTGGCACAGGAGCGGAGAAATATGGGGACAACCCGTTGTCGTGAAGTTGGAATCACGACTAACTAACTAACTAACTAACTAACTGTATTCCACTCTATCCTGTACGTGAATGTTTATGACCATGACACTTGATACTTTTAAGTTAGCAACTGCCAGGGTGTAAAGGGGCAATAATGTAAAAAAAAAAAAATATCGAAATTTAACAGAAGAACGCGCATTATAGTGACATCACATTATTATCTTCAGCTTCAAATTGTTCTCACCCTTCCTTAAGTTTTTTTTTTTCGCTCGCTGGCTTTGAACTCAAGCGTAATCCCATAATACTACTTCTAGTAGTGTGGACTGATTTTTGCGAGTGGATTAGCCTTCTCTCGCCATTATAAGGTATTTGTAATTTACGACACCCCGTCAAGGACGATGGATCAACAGTTTTGTCCAACTGTACGGTGTTGGGGTGAAACCCTTACATCGGCAACAGCACATTATAAGTTTAAAAGCACCCGTCGTTATCCATTCAGCCATGCTGACCTACATCCTTCATTGGTTTAACCACATCTCCAAGGTTTCCACATAATTCATCACTTGGTTGCTAATTCTCCTTTACTGGCTACCGTACGTCAGGATTAACTATTGGATTTAAACTTTCCAAGGCATCACAAACAGCAAAAATATGTCGGGGTTGACTGTGACGTCCTGTGGAGGGTATTCAACTAACTACCATCAGGATTGACCGAATGTAGCTGTTGAGAATTCTTTTCCTCTCTTCGATTGGCACAGATGGCAGCGAATATTCTTCATTTAGTGGTTTGGTGCTTTCCCTTAGGCTATTCTTCATTTAACTTTCGTAATGCATCTTTCATGTACTGTTATTAAACTACCTAAAATACTTAAATATTTAAGTAAGTTATGAAATAAAATACAGCCAACACTAAATTTCTCAAACAATAGCAGTGTGGTTGATACAGTTGAGACTAAACAAAATACTTACCTTCCTTCCAGAAATCACTTGCAGTGAAATGTGTATAGGCCTGGTCAATTAATCCAAAAGAGAAAACACGGGAACACTAAGACAGCCAACACTCCAAATAAATGGTGTCGTTTGAATTCCGCTCGAGTTCTGGTTAAAAACCGTGATCACAGTTTGCACTGTTGTCTGAAAAGATTGATGACTGTTTGTGAAATTGTTTTATTGTAATTTAATTATTGTATTCTAAAGTTAAAACTGTTCAAAAAACATATTATCTTGTTATCATTAAAGTATAGTTTTTTCTTTCCTTAAGCAAATTATATTATCAACGAACAAACCAGTTTTCTTTTACGGGCCATAATACTGTAATTAATAAGCTAGTTGCGCTATTGATCAATCAAATGCTGATGCCAAATGTTATCACAAGACACTTCTAAACTGGCTTTAAAAAACGATTCTGTAAATATAAGTACAGTGGCGATGCATATTTTGTCACAAATTATCTAAGCCAAGCAGGTGACGTCACCTAAAGATTAAGCGCACTCTAAATTTTAAAAGTCCAGTGCGTTCACGTTGGGGAGCAGAATGAAAGAGGTTGCAGACTTGTACAGAGAGCAAAAGAGCATGATATGGTTATTGGAAACGCCTGGTATCAACATCACCCAAGCAGATTATGGACATGGAGGACTCCTGACCGTAGGATGAGAAATCGGGTTGATTTTCCAATCAACAGAAGATTTCGAAATGTCTTAAAAGTCGCAAAAACTATAGCAAGCGCAGACTGCTACAGTGACCATAGATTAATAATAAGCAATATACATATACAATTAAAGGAAGTCAAATATACACCAAGAAACACAAAATTTATCTACGGGCACTGAAGAGTGGGGAGATAAAAGATAAATTCAACGTAGTGGTAAAGAACAGATTTGATACATTGTTCGATATGGAAATATTATTTCAAGATGTCAGCCACCAATGGGAAATATTAAAGAAGTAAGCCAACCAAGTTGCAGAAACACCCATCCCTAAAGATAAAAATGTTGGGGCGCAAGAAGAAGATGACAAAATACATTTTAAAACTCATGGAATAAGAAGAAATAACAAAAACAACCATGAAAAATAAGAAGAGATTTACAAGAACATGATTAAACTATGCAAAGAGGCAAAAGAATTGCTTGAGCAAAAGTGCAGGGAAATTGAAAACCAACAGAAGACCGGGAATGCCAAATTAATGCACAAAAGAATTAATGACATCACCAACAAAAGAATACACACATCAATTGGTTGCCTAAAAACCAAAGATGGCAAAGTCATAATAGAAAAAAGATACGATTTTACATGTGTGGTCAGATCTTGTGAAAGACCTTTATGATGATGCAAGAGAAGAACAGTATGATAGTCGGAAAAATAATGAAGAACCTTCAGTTTTGAAGATGGAAGTTCTGAATGCTCTTAACTATATGTCAACTTGCAAGACCCCAGGCCCAGATAACATCACAACAGAAATGATCAATACCTTTGAAGAATATGGTATAGACCAGGTCACCAGACTGCAGAACGCAATATATGATGCTGGAGATATAGCTCCTGAATTATTATTATGGCTGTGTAAATGTGGTTTCTAAGGAAAACGCAAAGAATACCATGGGCAGACAGAAAAACCAATGAAAAAGTCATTCAAGAAACAAATGAAGATCGTAAACTGATTAGAGTCATTAATCGTAGACAGCCAAACATTTTTGGGCATGTTATGAGAAGAAATGTCTTGGATAACTTGGTAACAACTGGCAAGACAGAAGGGAAGAGACCAGACCATGGGGAAACCGAGAAGTAAATACTTGTATGGCATGGCCATGTGGCATGGTCGAGACAGGAACACAAAGCTGATCCATGACTCTGGTGATCGAGTGAGATGGCAGAACATGACCGCCCACGCTTATCGGCATAGTACATGATTAATGGATTGATATTTATTGCCATCCCGAAGAAATCAGGAGCCGTGGAATGTGATCAACATCAAACAATTAGTATAATGAGCCACATCACGAAAGATTTTACTAGAATTATTAGTTCCATTGCCTCCAGCTACAGACCAATTAGCCTCACCAGCTGTCTCTGCAAAACACTGGAGCGCATCATCAATCACAGACTACAGTGGTACATTGAAAGTGAAAACATCCTTGTGCCACAACAGTCTGGCTTTAGGCAGTGCTACTCTACGGAAGATCAGACAACCTATCTCTCTCAAGAAGTTGAGGATGCATTCCAAGAGAAGAAGCTGGTACTTACGGCATTGATAGATCTGAAGAAATCCTTTGACAAAGTCTGGAAAGAAGGTCTTATAAAGAAACTGAGAAACTAAAAAGTCAATGGAAGAATGTACAAATGGGTAAAAGCATATTTGCACAACAGAAGATCCCGAGTACAGATAGACGGTCCCAAGAGCAAGAAAGTACTATTGCGTCACGGTGTTCCGCAGGGTGGAGTCTTGTCCGCCACACTTTTTCTAATCTTCATCAATGATCTTGTTGCTAATCTACCCGATGGAATTAAAGCGGCAATGTACGCTGAGGACCTGGTTTTGTGGAGCACAAATGAACATGCATCAGTGGCCACAATATTGCTACAGAGAGCTGTAGATACATTTGTTGCATGGGCGGATAGATGGTGTGTCAGCATAAACATTGACAAGTGCAGTACCACTCTATTTACCCTATCACCGACACAAAAGGGAGGGATCATCCAGATAAATGGATCGCCCCTAAGAGAAGATAAAGAACCATCATTCCTTGGTGTAACATTTGATGACAGGTTGACATGGAGAAATCACATCAAAAAAGCTGTAGCAAAAACCAGAAGGAAAATAGCCATCCTGAGAAAGCTAAGTAGAACCACATGGGGAGCCAGTGGGAGAATACTTAGCAAAGTTTATCAACAGAGCATACGACCACACCTGGAATACGGGTCGACTGCGTGGTGTTCAGCATCAAAAACCACACTACAAGAGCTGGACAAAGGTGCAAAATCAAGCTCTAAGAGTCATCACAGTAGGGATGAGATCAACCCCTATAGTAGCAATGGAGAAAATTGGGAGAACACAATCACTGAGAGAACGCAGAGATACAAAAACACCAATTACAAGCAGAAAAGTTCCTCAGCTTGCCAGGCCACTCTATGAAGAACCGATTTGAAAACATAGCTATGGGGCGGTTGAAAAGAAGTAGTTTTATCCACTAGGCTAAACGACTCTGCAGAGAAACCACCGATCTTCCCACAGTTGGTATTCTACTGACAACTATTCCAGAGCTACCTCCATGGAAAGATGAACATAGACTATCGCTACAAATCCAGACAAAAGTGAGAGGAATATTTGACAAGGAAGAACAGAACAGTGTACAGCGCAGAACAGCCACTCTCAGCTTCCTTGATGACGAATACCCACAGGACCTCTGGATCCGAGTCTACACAGATGGGTCAGCGCAAAATGCTGTTCGAAATGGAGGAGCTTAAAAAAAAATAGTCGCTTAAAAGTCGACAGGGTCGACTTCATTTCACCGGGTTTTATCCCATATGGCTCGGTCTCATTCCGCAGCGCGGAAAGCGTCGCACAAAGCACGAACTCCTTAGCTCTAGCGACGACCCACAGGAGTCTCCCAAAAAATTTAACTCGTGAACCGAAGGTCGTTGCCCGAAATCGAACCCACAACCTTCGGAGCCCGAGCCAAACGGCTTGACTACTTCGCCACAGAGACTCCCAAATGGAGGAGCGGGAGTGTATATAGAATACGGAAATAACACTAGGGACACGGCCAGAGTTCCAAGAGGAAAGTACTGCCATAACTACAGTGTTGAAATTGAGGCAATCAAGATAGCAATTGAGAAATTACAAAATACCAGCCATGGTAGACAACCTGTGGTGATATTGACAGATGCACAATCAGTAATAGAGGCACTTCTGTCTGGGAAATTACCAGTTCTAAGGACACTACTTTGTGAACTTAGCAGTCAGCATAAGGTCACCATACAGTGGATACCATCCCACTGTGGAGTACCCGGAAACGACAGAGCTGATCGACTGGCTAAGGAAGGAGCAAAAGAAGAACAGCTTGATGTGCCTATTACATTCCACCAAAAGAAAAGAATGATCAAATCAGTCAGAAGGCCACCAAGCCCTACTCAAGACGACTACCACGTTATGGACAGACCAGAACAGGTCATTATTCTGCGCCTCAGAACGGGATACAATAGATTGCGCAACCACATGAATACAAAATTCAAGATTGGTGACACAGCCATGTGCACATGTGGTTTGGCGTCGCAGACAGCAGAGCACATACTCCAGGACTGCCCAAACTACAACATATCCAGGCGAACCTTCTGGCCTAGAGAGACAACAGTGGAAGATAAACTCTATGGACCGCTGAGTAAACTAAAAAAGACTGTTAGATTCATACAAGAGACAACATTGCAGTTATAGACATATTTCAGGAGAACGAAAGAAGAAGAAAAAACTAAGAATTATCATGCAAAGAATTAGGAAGAAAATACAACCCGAAATGGGAGAAGAACAATGTGGGTTTGTAGAAGGCAAGGGTACAGTAAATGCTGTATATATGCTGAGAACATTTGTTTAACGTTCTATAGAAGTAAACAGAGGCCTATATCATTGCTTTATTTACTACACAAAGGCTGTGGATAGAGTGAGACATGTCAACATGATTGAGATGTTTGTAGATGTACAAATCGATGGCAACGACCTTGGTCTTGTAAAACAAAAATATATTGGAAACAACAAGCTGCCATAACGATTATAATGAAGTAGGTCAATATCAACCCATTAAGAGAGGTGTAAGACAGAGATGTGTAATGTCTCCGGATCGTCTTCCCTGTACAATGGAAATATTTTCAGAAATGTAGAAGATATAAAGGAATCATCATTGGGGGACGAAACATCAATAAAATTAGATGTGCGGATGATACACTATTGATCGCAGACAATGAGCAGAATCTGCAACATTTAGTAGATGCGGTTGTTGGACACAGTGAACAACTAGGATTAAAATTAAACTGTAAGAAGACACAGATTATGGTCGTCACTAGGAAGAACGAAATACCAAAATGTAATATACAAGTAAATGGGGATATTCTTAAAAAAGTGAATAGGTACAATTATCTCGGAACTGCCATGGCATCTGATGGGAGATGCCTTGAAGAGATTAGAACAATAATCCCCATGGCGAAGGTAGTCTTTTGCAAGATGGAAAACATACTGACCAATAACAAGATGTCATTTGCAACGAGAAAAAGAGTGTTGAGGTGCTACACAGAACCTACGCTTTTGTATGAATTTGAAACGTGGACACAAAAGTCGCTTAAAAAGTCTGTGAAGCGTGGACAATGAGCAAACAGGCTGAAAGAAATCTGATGGCCGTGGAAATTTGGTTTCTGAGGAAAATGCAGAGAATACCATGAACAGAAAAAAAAAAAAGTAATGAATGACCAAGGCCTATAAGAAACAAATGGAAACCGTAAACTGATTAAAGAAATTAGACGCAGACAGTCTACATTTTTGGACACGCCATGAAAAGAAAAAAAATTGGAGAATGTGGTGACAACTAGCAAGATCGAGGGAAGAGATCAAGGAGAAGGCAGAAAAGTAAGCACTTGGATGGCTTAATCACGTGACATGGTCTGGACAGGAACGCTGAGCTGATCCACGACTCTGGTGATCGAGTGAGATGTCGAAACATGACCACCTACGCTTATCGGCATGATATATGATGATGATTATGGTGATGTTGATGATGATGATGATGATGTAGTGATATTGACCACACCCCTCATTGGAGTCGCCATAGGTCTAGTATATGAGGCTCACAGTATAGACCAGATACACCTCTTGACGTTAACATAGGCTGTACACTTATTTTCTACTTAATCCGTAATGTCAGTTTGTATTTTGTTTAAATGTTACATGTCCCCTTGCATTGTCGTTGCGATCAATCCTAACACCAACTTGATTTACTAGGCAATGTTACATGCAGTAGTTTGCCAGAGCTTTCTGAATGATACCTCAAGTTGAATCAATCAATCAATCACACACACTGAGTTTGTTCATTTTGACATCATCGCTTCAAATGTGTGTATATCGAACCAGTCATCATGCTTTTGATATGTTGTTTCAGATTAGTATATATTGATTCAATCTCTTCATATCGATAAGGTACTGTTAGCTGTGTACAGCTCTATTCAGCCATTTTACTTAGAAAAGATAGTGCCAGCTGTATTGAAGAAGAAGGAGGAGGAGGTTAGGAACAAAGAAGAGGAGGATGAGGGAAAAGAGATGGGGGTATCCATAGAATAATACACGGATCAGTAGTAGAAGGAGAAGCATAAATCATCTATAATGAGACTCCCTTCCCTCTGTCCTGGGTCTGTAAGATGTAGTCAAACAAGGAATTCCAAGATGTTGTCCGCTCAAAAAACGCTGTCTTCCTTTCTCAGTTTTCCCTTCCTAGCGCCTTAAATTTATTGTTTAGCGTACGGTCAGACTTGTATACCCGAAATAGCCAACACACGAGCAGCAGAATCCCAGACTTGTGTACTTCCGGCAAACCAGGTCAGTTAAACAACATGATTTCAGCTCTGACATGGCTAATTATATTTGTTCCTGCATTACCAGCAGCATTTCCATGTGTACTTTAAGACTCCTCGTCAATTATCATAGCTCCTTGCACAATTTCATTGTCGCATAGCATTTCCGATTCAACAGTCATTTAGTCTGCATGCCGCCAATCATTTATTTTCGGACATCGAAATATTTTCACAAACCGGAAATGTCCTTCACGTCGAAATTATTTATGTTGTTTATTCACAGTATACCACATGAAAGATGGAGTTACGGTTTAAAGAACAACCTTAGATAAATGAATACCACCTTACAAAGATAATTAGAAATATCGCACAAACAATCTTTAGAGATAATTGAGGTAAGTGGAAGCGGTGAAGAAGAACAAGAAGAAGCTTATACGATATTGTTGCTGAATATCTTCCAGTATACCAATAATCACATCCTATTAAGTCTCTTGTTTAGTTTGAACCAGGCTATCTTTCCACGACATATTTCCAGACAGAAATGGTATGTAACATTGTCTTTTGCTGTCATACTTTCACACTACTAATTTATTTGTAATCTGTTTCTGTTCACACATGAATAAGTTGTGATCTTTAGTACAGTAGGGGTGCTTATGTAGACATTATTGTTAAAGCAATATCTTAATAACTGTTGTGTCCACGAAGGCAACAATTACCGGCGGATAATATTGTACCTAATAGACTCGTTTTCCAATACATCGGATTATTTTGTAAACAATTGTCCCTTAGTAGTTTCCTGTTACGGGTCTGTAATGTGACAGCGCCATCATATTTTGTAGACCTAGAGCCAGGAGATAGAGGTGGTCAGTCTTTCCCTCGCTGTGACCAGCGACGAGCCCAGGTGTCGAATCCGTGTCCAACCGACCTCATGACATTATCAACGGAGATCGTTATGATTGATTGATTGATTGATTGATTGATTGATGAACCAACATCAAAGCATTCGGGGCATTCCCATAAGCGCTCCGTTCCAATCCTCAGCAGCCAGCGAAGAGTTCCAACACTAATAGTACCAGTAGCAATCTGATTATATGTCCGTCTCGCCTTTCCTCTGAGCGTCGAGCGTCGGCCAAATCCCCTCGTCACTCCTCGCTGTCTCATTCTTGCCAGACCATGGTGATCCATTTGCTCCTCCGAGGTGTACACGTGCTCCCACAAGGCCGCAACCACGTCTGCCTTGTCATGCATCAATACTCCACCAAGTTTTGCAGAGCCAGCCAATCTGTCCGCCTGTTCATTCCCCAGCACACCGGCATGCCCCGGAGAAAAGATCCAGGCGATGCTTGCCACCCGTGACCTCCGAAGCGAAGCAAGCCACTCTGCTCGAAGCTTGCCTGTCCTCACCTTCCTCAGCATGCTTTTTGAGTCAGTTACAATCACGATGTGTGTGTGTATCGTATTCTCCATCCAGCGGAAAGCTGCACTGACCGCCTCCACCTCCATTCTTAAGCTAGATGTTGTGGTATCATATGCCAGGCTCTCCTGCACCAAACGTCGGTCATTAGCTTTTGCTAATAACCCCCAGGCACTTCTCCTTACCTCTCGACACCCGAGATCGTTATCAACTTCGCTAGTGCACCCGTCATGATGAATTATAGAGTATCTAATAATCGAATTTTGCCTTTAACGAATAACAGTGTCTACTGATCTAGTTTTGCTATAAGACCGATTATGGAGTGTCTATTATTCGAGCTTTACTAGATAACGAATTGTATAGTATATAATTATCAAGTTTCGCTATAAGATGGGTTATAGAGTGCCCAATATTCCAGTTTTGCCAAACACTGGATATTAAAATACCGAATAGTCGAGTTTTGCTATATGGCGGACTAGTAATTAGTTGTATATCCTTTACATGACGTCGCAGTCAACCCCAGGAGACTTTAGTTTTTGTTGTTTCTTGGCAAGTTTATGTTCAGTACTTTGCCACTGCTTTCTGAACGACGGGCACTCATACCGTGTTATAAAAAGCCAAATCACCAGCAGCTGTGTTTTGAACGCCGTGAGCGAGTTTGCGAATTGCGTCCGTAACACCTACGCCACAGAGCCGGCGACGGATTATTAGAGTACTTAGTAATCGAGTTTTACTGTGTGACGGATTACAGAGTGCCTAATAATCGAGTTTTACTAAACGCTGGATGTTAAAATCCTGAATACTCGAGTTATACTATATGGCCGATTACAGAGTACCTAATAATCGAGTTTTGCTATAAGACGGATTATGGAGCACTGAATAGTCGAGATTTGCTATATGAGAGATTATAAACTACCTACTAATCGAGTTTACAATAAGACGGATCATAGAATACCTACTAATCAAGTCTTACTATGTGACGGATAGCCATCATAGTGTAGCAGATCCGTTGCGGAAAAGCCTTTCGATTTCTGTAATGTTTTCCCGCCTCATGCATCATCATGCCAAAGGTGTCTGCAATGTTCTGTGCCCATGATCGTGCGTGCCGACCTCAGTCTCTTCTATCCTGGTCCATGATCCCAGACATTAAAGTATTTCAGTTTCGAGACACGTTGCTGGTTATAAGCCATTTTTATTCCCTGTTAAGATTTTGTAGAATTTCAGTATTTTTCTGATTCTTGGTACACGATATTCTAATAACGTTTCTATTGCAATTTGGCTAACAATCGCCAATTATCTTCTTTAGTGATTGTACAATTGTCCATGATTCTTATCCATATGTTTGCACAGGAAAGATGCATTAGCTCAAAAGCTTTATTTTAACTTGTTTGCTGGTGTTGTGTCATAGGTTCTTAATGCGGTTTATCTCCGTTGCGCTATGGCCAACCTGCGTCTCATTTCATATGAAGTCTCATTTGTTGATTATAAAGCCAAGATATTCAAAGTTTGTGACATTTTCAGTTTTTTTCCTTTATTATTTGTGATCTATGACTGAAATGTGGTTTTGTCTTCAGATTTATTTTTATTTTGTTTAAGTTCATAAACAGATTTTGACTTTCACTGTGACTTTACACAAACAGGATCAAATCTTCTATTCCAGTAGCACTATTTGCGAGGAGAACCGTCGTCTACATATCTAAATTCAAGGGAATGATTTCTATCAATTACAAATGGATCAACATTTTCTCTGGTCTTATCATTTCTGACGTATCTCATTACATTCCAGACATATATGTTGAATAGATATGGCGTGAAAATGCTGCCCTGTCTTACCCTATTTTACACCGCAAACCAGACTGATGTTTCACCGGCTACTTTCAAATCTACATGTTGATCATGATATAATAATTCAATTAAGTTGATCACATGTGCTGGAAACCCCAAAGCTGTTTATGAACTTAAACAAAATAAAAATAAATCTGAAAACAAAACCACCTTTCAGTTATAGGTCACAATTAATAACGGAAAAAAACTGAAAATATCACAAACGTTTCTGATGTTTAACACAGTTGAAGGCTCATGACGGATAATTTTTTTTTTCATTTAATAGTACGTGCTATTTACTTTGTATTTTCATTAAATGTCAGTCTTTATGAACCTGAACGTCCACACTAGAATATGTTTTGTAAAAATATATAAAACAGTATTTATCCTGACCAGTGTGAATGTGATTATACCAACATAAGACAAAATTAGAGATTAACACTGGCATAGAATTAGACCAGCTGAGACATAATTGAATAAAGATTGACGCGAAAAAATATCATAGTTAGTCCCATGGCAGACACTGCGGATGTGGTCCTGACCAGTATGAGACAACAATGAATTTAGACTAACGCTAACTTGTGACTAGACTAACACAAGACCAAAATAGATAGCGATTAACACTAGCCTGAGAATGTACCGATATGTGACCTAAATAAATAGAGATTTACACTAGTATCCTATTATATGTAGTGTTAGGCTTTAATAGGCCTCTCCAGTATGAGACAACAATGAATTTAGACTAACGGTAACTTGTGACTAGAATAACGCAAGACCAAAATAGATAGCGATTAACACTAGCATGGGAATGTACCGATATGTGACCTAAATAAATAGAGATGTACACAAGTATCCTATTATGTGTAGTGTTAGGCTTTAATAGATCTAGGCCAAGACATACAAACCTCTGTAATCAGTTCCCTTCCTCGTCGCCCTTCATTCCTACACCCCACACAACTTTCTGGTAAGCATGTTTTACAGGTTGCATCGACCCCACAGATCCATTGTTAAGAGGAAAAATCTGCCTCTGATGGGGGATTGACCACGGATCACTGTCTTGGCAGGCAATCGCACTACCCACTAACGAGCTGCGTGCATACATCTACTACCAAACTTAGAATAATTAAATATAACGTCAAATCAGTGCTACCGTATAGATTAACACTAGCAAATACAAAGATGTGTGACCTGGTAGTTGGTACTATTATTTACCTATTTTTATGCATAGTTACAAATCAGTGATCGAAGCAATATCTACATGCATCATGCATGCAAACAGTATATATATATATAACCATCAATTGCCTTCCTCAAGTTCTCACCAATGAGACTCTTGATGACCTGCCAACCATAGTGGAAATAAACAAAGCCATCCAGCAACTCTCCAGCGGCAAGGCACCTGGTCCTGACTCCATCCCAGCAGAGATATACAAGGCAGGTGGGCCGGTCCTAACAGAGCAGCTTCACCGAGTCTTCACAAACATATGGATGAACGAGACCATGCCACAAGATTTTAAGGACGCGTCAATAGTCCACCTTTACAAACGTAAAGAAAACCTCCAATCCTGTGACAACCACCGAGGCATCTCCTTGCTTTCAATTGCAGGGAAGATACTCGCCAGAATTCTTCTCAATCGCCTCACAGCCCATCTCGATCAAGGTCTTCTTCCTGAGAGTCAATGTGGCTTCAGAAAAGAACGTGGAACTGTTGACATGATTTTCGCTGCAAGGCAGCTGCAAGAGAAATGTCAGGAACAGAACTGCGAAATGTTCTCCACTTTCATTGACCTTACCAAGGCTTTTGATACAGTCAGCAGAGAAGGACTGTGGAAGATTATGGCAAAATATGGTTGTCCACGAAAGTTTGTCCAAATAGTGCGGCTATTTCATGACGGCATGCAGACAAGAGTACAGGAAAATGGTGAGCTGTCTGAACCCGTTCCTGTCACCAATGGAGTGAAGCAAGGATGTGTCCTGGCACCAACACTGTTCAGCCTCATGTTTTCAGCCATGTTGATGAATGCCTTCGAGAACGACGACATTGGAATAGACATCAACTACCGTATGGATGGAAAGTTATTCAATCTCAGAAGGCTGAAAGCTAAAACCAAAATTGACAGTGGCACAGTCAGAGAGCTCCTGTTTGCTGATGATTGCGCTCTATACGCCAACTCAGAGGCGGACATGCAACATAATGTTTCAGCTTTCTCACATGCCTGTGCCAACTTTGGGCTCAATATCAACTTGGAGAAGACTGTAGTTATGTACCAGCCAGCTCCAGGGAATAATCACACTGTGCCGAATATCAAAGTGAATGATCATAGACTACGTGTTGTGGACAAATTTACCTATCTTGGCAGCACCGTGTCACAAGCTGCCACAATCGATGACGAAGTGAATGCAAGAATCTCCAAGGCCAGTGCAGCCTTTGGCAGACTGTACAAGAATGTATGGGACAGAACTGGAATAAGCCTGCAAACAAAGCTAAAAGTCTACAAAGCAGTTGTATTATCCACACTGCTATATGCTTGTGAAACCTGGACTGTTTATCAGCGACACGCTAGGAAATTAAACCACTTCCACACAGTCTGCCTAAGGAAGCTACTGAAGATTAAATGGCAAGACAAGATTCCAGACACTGAAGTCCTAGAAAGAGCATCCATACCCAGTATCCACACTCTACTGATGAAGAATCAGATTCGCTGGGCTGGTCACTTGACTCGCATGCCAGATCACAGGCTCCCTAAACGAATTTTTTACAGCGAACTGCGTTGTGGTAAACGCTCCCAAGGTGGCCAGAGGAAACGTTTTAAAGACACTCTGAAAATTTCACTGAATGCTTTTGGAATTCATCATGACACCTGGGAGGCTGCAGCCAGAGACCGAAATTCGTGGCGTGCATCATTGCGCAAAGGTGCAGTTATATGTGAGGCAACCAGGACTGCAAGAGCTGTGAAGAAAAGGCAGGACAGAAAAACCACTGCAGGAAATCCTCCTCCAGAGACGTCAAGCATTCTTTGTCCACATTGTCAAAGAACATTTCGAGCCAAAATAGGCCTTATCAGCCATCTTAGAACCCACGGCTCCACACCTTCAACCCCACTGGATGAAATGAATGGTCATCATCATTCTTGATGGACAAACAACATAACATATATATATATATATATATATATATATATATATATATATATATATATATATATATATATATATATATATATATATATATATATATATATATATATATATGACTATTGGATCAAGTTATGTGAGTCCATTCAAATCGCAAGTGATAAGGGAAACATCAGAAGCATGTATGAAGGGATAAAGAAAGCCTGTGGTCCAATGATCAAAAGAAGTGCACCGCTGAAAACCTTTACTGGAGAAATCATCACTGATAAGAAACAGCAGATGGATAGATGGGTCGAGCACTATTTAGAGCTTTACTCAAGTGAGACCAAGCTGGCGGATGATGCCCTCAACGCCATAGAGGCCTTGCCAACTCTTGACCACCTGGACACACTTCCCACTATAACATAAGTTAAGTGTGATATAAATGAGCTCGCATCTGGCAAGGCTCCAGGTAAGGATGGGATTCCAATAGAGGTGATCAGGAGTGGGCAAGACACCCTCGCTCTACAGATCCACCAGCTAATAGAGCTATGCTGGCGAGAAAGACAAGTCCCACAGGATTTCAAAGATTCAAACATCATAACGCTGTACAAGAACAAGGGAGATCGGAGCGACTGCAACAACTATAGGGGTATCTCACTTCTGTGTATTGTTGGGAAAGTATTTGCCAGAAATGTCCTGCGCAGACTTCAAGTCCTGGGAGATCAAGTCTACCCCGAATCACAGTGCGGCTTCCGTCAGAACCGGTCTACCATTGATATGATATTCTCATTGCGACAGATGCAAGAAAAATGCCGGGAACAAAATCAGCCACTGTTTATTGCCTTCATCCACCTAACAAAGGCATTCGATTTGGTCAGTCGTGAGGGTCTGTTCAAAGCACTAAAGAAGATTGGCTGTCCACCAACTCTTCTGTCCATTGTAGAATCGTTCCACATAGGCATGAAGAGTATAATCAAGTTTGATGGCTCAACTTCAGAAGAGTTTGAAATCAAGAGTGGAGTTAAGCAAGGTTGTGTACTATCCCCCACCCTCTTTGGGATATACTTATCACTTCTACTGAAATATTCCTTTCGTGATCAGGATAGTAGTATATTACGTCCTAACTAAGTAGTATTTCTGGATTGTGGTGCTGGATTGGCCCCAATCCAGCTGGATTGGGGTTAGGGGTTAGGGTTAGGGGTTAGGGTTAGGGGTTAGGGTTAGGGGTTAGGGTTAGGGTTAGGGGTTAGGGTTAGGGGTTAGGGTTAGGGTTAGGGCTTAGGGTTAGGGGTTAGGGTTAGGGGTTTTGGCTTCTCCTAATTATACTTTCTGGATTGACCTCGCTGGATTACCCCCAATCCAGTTCGGGACCAGGGCGGTTTGGGTAGGGTAGGTACTTAGGTCATATGTAAGGGTTGATACATCTAAGAAAAGATATGTTTTTCTAAGAGTAGATAACTGAGTGTGTGTATAATATTTAAACTAATTGTAAAAAATAAAAGTAAAAGACAATCAGAGGCACGCGGCGGCGGGCGCGGTCGCGGCGGATCGGTCGCGGGTGGCTATCGCGGGCGCGCGGTCGCGGGTTCGAGCCCCATAAAATACGTCACATAGGTAGGTAGGGGGTCATTGCTGAGTGCCCACACGGTTGGTCATTGGCGAGTGCCGACTAGTCCGATCATCGGCCCAGCGAATAGCGGCTATATACTCGTAATAATAAGGGCCAAACGACTGTGTCCTTAAAATGTCAAAACTTAAAAACACATAGTTGTGCACAATCTGGGACAAAAAATCAATACTCATATTCATAACGACTAATCCAGGGTATTATGATTCCCGGTATGAACTAGGCGGTTTATTAATGTTATTGATGTCTCCGCTATGACAAACAGTTCGCGATATTAATAAAGGACCTCATAAATATCGATAGAGGATTAAGAGCTTAACACCTATTGTAGGGCACCCAATAAAAAATCAATAGCACTACTGTCATTTCTTCTCATAATTGTTGGATGGAGCTTATAGGATTAATCATCATTGCAGTGCGCGCAGTAATACATGGTGACAGCTGATGTCGGCCACATCAACACAACCCACTATAAATACTAGGAATAAGCGTTATAGAAACCACAGTCGCCCAGGGCGCTGAAGAAGATACATTGGAGGAAAACCAGACTTGGACCATTGTTGCACTAGGTGAGTATATTGTCTTGGTGGTAAAACATATGCTTGTGTGTGAGCCTGTGTGTCTGTCTGTCTGTCTGCTTGTCTGTCTGTAGGCATGGTTATGTGTATGTGAGTGTGTGTATATATATATATGTGTGTGTGTGTGTGTGTCTACATTCTGTGTGTGTGTCTGTCTGTCTGTCTGTATGTAGGTGTGGTTATGTGTATACGCGTGTGTATGTATACATGTATATATGTGTGTATATATGGTTGCGTGTGAGTATGTAGGTATGTATATATGTGTGTATGTCAGTGTGTGTGTGTATATATGTGTGGCTATATGTATGTGTGTGTATATATGTATATGTCTGTATGTACATATGTCTGTATGTATATATGTCTGTATGTATATATGTATGTGTGTATATGTATTTATATATATGTGTCTGTTTATATATGTGTGTGTGTGGTTGGCTAAGTATACGTGTGTGTGTGTGTGTGTGTGTGTGTGTGCGCGCCCATCATGGTGGAGTTGGTTGGTAATGTATTGTGTCTTGTTTCCACAGAGCGCCTTGCATCAAACATAGCAAAGGGTCACCACCAGTAAGTCGATCTTGTCAACAAGTAGCATTTCCTTGTGTCTGACCAAGCAAAGGATCACCACCAGCGAGTTGGTACTACAAGCAGGTATTATATATATGTATATCTGTATATATGTATATGTATATGTGTGAATACTGGTAACCTTGCAAGCTGAAATTAAATGTTGATAGCTCATGTACTACTCCAGTGATATGAAGACAACAATAGAATACAACTCTCTCTCTCTCTCTCTCTCTCTCTCTCTCTCTCTCTCTCTCTCTCTCTCTCTCTCTCTCTCTCTCTCTCTCTCTGTATCTTATGGACACTTACGTTTTTTATTTTTTGTTTATTTTTGGGGTTCGTTCTGTACTAATGGATGTGTGTCGTTTTTTATTTTATTTTTATATATGTTTTTATTTTTTATTACTCAAGATGGACTGCTATCTTCAATCAGTCATATCTTGTGGTCTGTCATATTCAGTGTTAACAAAAGCACGCTCTGGCCTTGTGAGTTCTTCATCTTCAAATGTAATGTCTAGACCAGATGTCAAACTATATTGATTGTGTCTTGTTGAAGTTAGAAAAAAAAAATGTTCTTAACTTCACATTCTCTATAAAGATTAACTTTATATATGGTTGTGTCACTGTCTACCTAATGGCAACTTAGTTAAAATTATATTTCACACATGTATGATATCGGTTGCTAGCTCAATATAAAATATGAAAATTAAAAATTATTGGTAAAAACTAAAAATTTTTGTGATTGATACTTTCACAGGTGTACGTGGTCAACCTGGTAGAATACAAAGAACCCGTATCCTTGTACGCAAACAACCACTATTATAAAAAGCGCCTGTGATTAAATATAAAGAAAAGTGTACCAACCCGCACTACGAGCCGACTAACAGTAATTTACATTATTGTCAGCTGGAATCATGGCCACTAACCAGAAAAATATCCACCTGTGTCCTACATGTAACAAAGGCTTCACTGAACGCCACAATTTTACACGTCACATTCGAACAGTCCACAAAACCGAAACTCACACATGCCACATCTGCGGTCACTTATACAACAGAAAAGACACATTACAACACCATTTAAGAGCACGCCACCAGACACCAATGACATCAACTACACCCGCATCATTAAACATGGACACTACACCTCCAACACACATGGACACTACACCTTCAACATCAAACACGGATACCAAAAAATCATCAAGAAAAAGAAAAGCACATTCAGATCCACAACCACTTAAAAAACAGAAACACAATAACGAGCACGTGGTAGCAGAGGAAGCTGTCGTAGAGATAGATGAGAGAGTAGAGATAGATGAGGAGCTAAAGACCTTAGACAAACTCCCCACCGTCGACAGTATCCAACAGACATATAGAGACAACTGGAATAGTATCAAAACACACTACAAGATCAACAAACATATATCGACCTACAATTTTTTTCACCGACCCGACTCAACACAACCAATAGACTGGACCGAGAAACTAGCGACTGTGTTAAGTAGTCAGACAAACCGATTTAAGGTAAATTATAGTCATCACGTGATACTCAGACATAAGGAGACGAACGAACTTAGATATTTCCATTCTTCATCAAATAATGCTTCTGCACTCGACGTCCCTTTTTTAGTAAACAACGAACAAGACTTTGACGACTTTATAAACATAGTTCAGGAAAGCGACATGTTCAATTATGCCCTACACAATAGACCCGACTCTACGTATTTGGTAGAGACAATCCCTTGCGTCTAGCTTCTATATATATCACATCAATGAGCACCCGATAGGTTGTTGTCTAACGGGCTTACCTTACCACATAAGACACAACTACGGTATCAATATGTTGCAATACGACTCAAACAAAAAGGCATACACTGATAATTTTTGTCTCTTTCGATGTCTGGCGGTATTCCAAGGGACACCCGTTAAGGATCTAAGGAAACACACCAGTCGCTTAGCTAACAAGTGGCAGAAATACCAGAAACTAGATTCGTTAGAAAACTTCCCAGGGGTTAGGCTTATCGATATGCCCATTATAGAAAAATGATTTGAGGTAAAGGTAGACATATTTGAATTCAACGAGACCCAAGCCTTGGTCCCCAAACTTCGCGGTAGTGGGGAATATACTAAAATTATGCGGGTATTATTATACAACGATCACTTCATGTACATTAATGACTTTGATAGAGTAGCCAAGTCATTTGGGTATAGCGAATGTGGGAAGTTGTGGGCTAGTTTTCGGGATATGGATAGACATACTCAGACTTGTCGTGGGGGAGCATCCGTGAACCGGTATAAAGGAGGGGTCTATACTGTGACAGAGACTGTGTGGGAGACCATTAGCTCATTGGGGGTCAAGGTAGATACCAAGTACGTATATCCTTATAGGGCTGCCTATGACTACGAATGTTACTTCGAGACTAGCAATTTACCAGGGGAAACCAAGTCCACCAAATGTTTAGGTAAGCATGTCCCACTTAGCTGGTCGATAGCGTCAAATGTCCCTGGGTTCGAGGACCCCGTCTGCCACACCACAGCGGGTAATCCTCTGGACTTGGTGAGAAAGATGGTTGAATATCTGACTCAAATCGCTGATGCAGCGTACGCCAAATTACGAACAAAGTTCGATTGGTTATACACAAGGTTAGAAGAGCTAATGAACACAAACTAATAGCTAAGTTAGACGAGTACATGCAGGAAATGCCGGTGATAGGATATAAATCTAATTAAGCCTTATTTGATAGAGTCCTTCCTCTCTGCTACTGATGACCCCTTTAAATGCATAGTGAAGAGAAACAATAACGTCATGGCTATTTCCACAGGAAAACTTAAGTTTTTGGATATAGTTAACTATTCAGCCCCAGGATTTAGCTACTCCAAATATTTAGCGGCCTATGACGTAGAGGAGACCAAGGGGTTCTTTTGTTACGAGTATATCACCTCATTAGATAAACTACAAGAGACTCGCTTACCTCCACACAAGGCCTTCCATTCGCAGCTGAAAAACTCCAACATTTCAGCTGCTGATTACGAGGTCTGCCAACGAGTATGGCGCGAGAACCATATGTCGACACTGGCAGACTTCCTAAGATGGTACAACAACAAGGACGTGCGACCATTTATTAAAGCGTTAAATACTCAGGTTAAATTTTACAAAGGCTTAGGAGTAGATATTTTCGAAGATGCCATCTCAGTTCCCGGGGTGACCCTAAAGTACCTGTTTAAAACCATCCCCAAGAATATAGTGTTTTCACTATGTTCCAATAAAGAGAGTGATCTGCACACTACCATTAGAAAAAATATTGTCGGGGGCCCCTCGATCATATTCCATAGGTATCATGAAGTAGATAAGACCAGGATTCGAGGGGGTGAAGTAGTTCAGAGTGTGAAAGGGTACGATGCCAACGCTCTATACCTATGGGCACTGATGCAGAAGATGCCCACGGGTTTTCCTGTGATAAGAAATGCAGAAGATGGGTTCAAGCCCCATAAAACCAGAGTGTACATCGTCCAGTGCAGAGAGTGGTTGGCATGGGTACAATACAGTCAAGGCATAGAGCTACAAACACAGTTTAATGGGCGGGAGATGTCTCTAGGAGAACAACACATCCGTGTAGATGGCTGGGATAAGAAGACTCGAACCTTCTACCAGTTTCACGGGTGCTTATTTCACGGGCATCAAGACTGTGTGCTGACACAGGGTATTGATGTTAAAACGGTGAGCAAAAAACCCTTAGCCGAGCTGTATGCCAAAACGCTTCAGATTCACGAGTATCTGAAGAAGGAGGTGAATGTTACGGTCGTGGAAATGTGGGAATGCGCGTGGAAGTCTCTCAAAAAGACTAAAACCACCATTAAGAACTTCGTGAAGACGACATTCCCATACGTCGCACCCTGGCATGGTTACCAGGACATAGACCAAGACAAGATTCTCAAGGCTGTAAAAGACGAGACTTTGTTTGGTCTAGTGGAATGCGACATCCACGTACCAGACTAGTATAAAGAGTATTTCTCTGAAATGACTCCCATCTTTAAAAACACTGATGTGTCTAGAGCCGACATTGGTGAACTTATGAGTCAGTACGCTGAGAAACATAAGTTGTTGAATAGCCCACGTCGGACTCTGATAGGTAGTTATATCGGGGAAAAGATCCTATTGGCCACACCATTGCTAAAATGGTATTTGACGCATGATCTAAAGGTCACTAAAATATACCAAATAATTTAGTATAAACCTGAGAAGTGTTTCGAAAAGTTTGGTAAGGAGGTGTCTGCCGCCAGACGGGCCGGTGACAGCAATACGGCTTATACTATTAAAGCTGAGACTATGAAACTGCTGGGAAATGCAGCCTATGGCAAAACATTAACCAATAAGGCCAAGCACACCAATGTTTCATATTGTCGTGGGGTTGGCACGTCAAAGGTAGTGAATCAACCTCTATTCAAAAAGATGACCATGCTGTCAGAAGATGTGTCTGAGGTGGAGTCTCTAAAGAAGAACATCTTATGGGATCTACCCCAACAAATAGGCTTCTTTGTGTACCAGTACGCAAAGTTGCGAATGTTAGAATTTTACTATGACTGTTTAGATAAGTTTATAGATAGGAAGGATTTTCAGTTGTGTGAAATGGACACTGATAGTCTGTACTTAGCCCTTAGCGCCCCAACCCTATCACAGGTCGTCAGACCTGAATTTCAGCAAGAATTTTATAGCGTCTATAGCTCCTGGTTCCCAGCTGAGGTCTGTGGTAGCAATAAAAAGGATTTTATTAGCAGTAGGGACGTTGTACCAACCTGTGACCTGTGTAGAGATAAGCGAGTCTTCGACAAAAGAACCCCTGGGTTATTTAAGCTAGAGTATGAGGGGCGGGGAATGGTCTCCTTATGCAGCAAGACATATCACTGTTTTGGAGACTCTACCAAGACCAGCACGAAAGGGTTGACAAAATACCACAATACCCACCTTGACAGAAACACTTTCTTAAATGTACTCGACACACAGACAGCCAGTGGAGGGACAAATATAGGGTTTAAAACACAGGATTCCTCTGTCCTCACATATCAACAGCACAGAGAGGCCTTATCCTATTTTTATATTAAAAGAAAAGTACAAGCAGACAAAGTTACCACCTCACCACTAGACATTTAACATTCACTCACGTGGCCTGTTGTTTATTAGTGTAAATGTGTATCATACTATGTAAATACTCTTTGGGTGTACATTACTTTGTACCTTTTCTACTTTTTTCATCTCGAGGGATAATAGGCTCCTTGGTCAATGAAACGTGTGTGTTCTATAATATGATCCATTAAAAACTTTTATGTGTTCATAAGTGTACTGCGACAGACTTGTGAAATTGGTGGTACAGTGAAATGTCTACATCATTGAAACTAAAAGACTCAATGTTTGTGAATGTCACTGCTTTTGTAAACTGATGACGGTCACATTTTTCACTTGGATGCCATATAAATGCAATTTGTAAACACTTGAAATGCTTTTTAATGTACTTTGTAAATGAATGTGTTGTAACTACAAGCCTAAGTATTTGTGAATATGTTTTGATACTTTGTCACTGATTTTGTAAATTGATGGTTGATATACATGAATGATATTTTGTAAACGATTGAAAAGTTTTAATGTACATTGTAAATGAATGCGCTAAAAATACACAGTCATGATATCGTTGTCGATAAAATTGCCTTGTTGAATAAACTGTGTACGGTATTGAAAATTTATCCCATACTGGTTGTTGCTGAAAAAATAAAAGCTATGAAAACCAACTGGTGTGATTGTTGGTTTATTACAGTGGTATAACTGATTATGCTTTTTCCCGTTGTCTGGCTTTTTCCTTGTTTTTCATGTTTTCGACTTTCTTGTCTTTCTTGTTTTCATGCTGCAAAGTGTTGTTTATTCAGTGGTTGATTGACTTGGCATAAACCTGTGGAACAATTGACATACACAAACAGACAATAACAAAAACACAAGGGAACAAACGGGCCAAGAACAGTGGAACACAAGTACAAGATCAAAAAAGTACAAAGACACAAATATTTGCCAACGAGCCAAGTACACAAGAAGAATATCACAAGTACAAAAGGACAAATGTTTACAAAAAATGATACAAAACAAATAACAAAGACAGAGATTTTCATTTTTTATGTTTTAATTTTCATAGATGGATAGCTATACACGTTGTCTCTTCTTTCTTGGATCACCCAGTAGTATACAGTTGTCTGAGTAGTCAAGGGCTGCTGGTCTCCGGGCTGGTGGACTCTGATCACACATCTGACTGTATGTTGGTTGACTATCAAACATCTGGCTGTTGTCAGCTTCATCAAACACCTGGTTGTCTTCGGCTTCATCACCTGCCTGGTAGCTGGGTTGATTATTGTAGCCTGATATGTGTTGGTGACTTGGCTGTCTTGGTAGGGTTGAACACTGTTAGTGACTGGCTTGGCTTGAACATTCTTAGTGACTGGTTTGATTTGATTAGTAACGGGCTTGGTTTGAAAACTGTTAGCATCTTGATTGGATGAGAGTCTATCAAAATCAGCTAGAATCCCACTTTGCATCGCTATCAATTGTTCGTATTCTTGGCGAGTAAGTGTCAGACCCATCTTTGTCGGGTATTTTTTATCAGACTCACCAAAGAAGCGGCGTATATGCAACGTAGTCGTACCTCTGAAGGATGAGACAAAGACTGCCTTGACACCATCCCCCACGGGTCGAACGGTTTCACCGCCACGAGTCATGTAGACGGAATTAGCTGGTACAGTCTTGAGATCTGTAGTCATCTTCGGTTCACGGTGTGCGACTGGTCTCAGCCACGGGTTTATATACCAGTCGTTGAGCCACGTGTAAACCGGTTTCAACGAGCCATAACCAGAAGCAGTCGACCTACATTAAGGTTTGTGGTAACAGGTGGTTAACCTTTATTAAAAGATGACTAATCGACCCACAATCCGGTCATTGACCCGTTGTTTATTTGAAAACGCCTGCAGAATACGTGGCATACTCCACCCTCGACATTTCCGCTTGAGAAAATAGATAGCGTACAGGCCAAAGGTGTTACTTATTACATCTTGTAAGACACGGGTGTTGTACATTAACGGTCTGACTGAGTACTTCTCAATAAACTTGCTTATGTCAGCGTGTAAGGGTGGTAGCCCAAACGAATCAAAGTATTCACATTTGCCTAACCCATCGTAATACAGCGCGATCCAGTGGGACCCAGGTTGATCACTGGGGTCAGTGTTTATCACCAAAGCAGCTGGTTTAGTTCTATCTATTTGTGTAGGTAACTGATCACGAGCACATACTCTGACCTGGACCCGTCGAACATATCTATCCGCTAGAAGTAGACTGGTAATCTGTTCTGTGTCCATTATGAAGCGTAATCTGTTAGCACTTGCCTGGTCTTGGATATTTCAATTATCCCGTCGTGCTCGGCGGAGACGATAACTTGTAATGGTTCTGGGGTGGGTGTGTTGAACTTAAATTCCAGGGTTAGGGGACCAGCCCTCGGCATCTCAAACTGATCTCCGTCCAGTAAACTGGGACTCAGGTCAAAGGCATACAGCGTATACCCATGTTTATATTGCATATAGTCAATAGAATTACCTGCGTCCTTGCCCACCAGACCCATGGCTAGATTAGTGCCAAAGAAGGCACGTACGTATTGATTACGTTCATAGTCCATCGTTAACGGCTTGCTGGTGGCAGATCGCCCATCGACTGTTACGTTCAGATACGTCAGCCCAAAGGTTTGAAAATTATAAGGATTAGCTTTGAAAGTACCGTTGAAGGCGGCTGATGTTATTAGGCCAACCACGATACGGGTGGGTGTTTGACTCATAAACAGATTATCTTGAGTGTGAGATAACATCCCTTGGAGGATAGCTAATGTTTTCAGCGCCACACGCTTGATCGGTAGCTTCATATTAGCTCTCATCAAGGCTTTCTCATGGGCGAGAGCGACGGCTGGATTTAGTTTGGCTTTACGAACCACCAGTGTGGCATGTGTTATAACGGATGAATAAGCAAAGGTGTCGTCGGGGGCCACTAGGTTAAAGGTAGCTTTCGATGGAGTCAGCTTAATTTTCACATCCACACCGTTTATCATGTAACGGTCTTGCGCAAAGATATCGACATGTAGTCGACACATCATATCTATTTCTTGGCTCTCGCTGGCTAGTTGTCGTCGGGTGTTTCGACCTTTGTTGTTATCGCCTTGAGTCTCATCGAGAAATTTAGCTGTATCGTAGTAATAGAGGGCGGCTGAGAGATGACTCTTCTTGGCTTCTTCCCCATGATTCAGTGTGGCTTCCAGATAGGCTCTATATGGGTATGTGTTCTCACTCGGGGTGATTAGCGTGTCGTTGAGTGAGACATCCACTTGTGAAAACAGACTGTGTAAGTAATAGTTGACGGGGGCCACTTCGGCTGTGGGTGGTAGTTTATCGCCGTTGGGTAGTGTGACTTTAGCTCTGATGTGTAAGAAGGTATTATATAAGTCTAGATACTCTTCACTGCCGCCAGATATAGCAAATTCTATAGGTGCTCCTGGTGCTAGAGATGCAAGCGGGTGTATCTCCACACACTGCCCCTCTTCTACGGCCGTTTGTGTCGGAGGCACGCTAAACAGATCCAAACCAGAATGCAGACACTCACACGAGTTGGGATGAATCAGAGCCATCATGCGAAGATATCCGAATACTTCTTCTTATGAGCCCGACTAGGACCAGCACTTAGTTTTATACGTTTACTCGGCTCACCAGGTGGCGCTGGTCGTCTTTTTCTTCTAATACCGCTACCCGATTGGCTAATATGATCGGCTGCCCCTTGCAGTAAACGCTGACCGGCTTGTTTGGCGTGGTCTTTAAAGGCTTCTCCAACATTCCTACCAGCTAGAGCGTCTTGGGCCACTTTCAAGCCTGTGCCGAGACCTTCTCGGAGTAAGGCCTTACCGCCTGTCTTTAACCAGGGTAGAATTGTGCTACCAAGTCCACTGAAGAAACTGCCGATACCACGACCTCTCTGACTCCTGCCACCCACAAACACTGGCATGCCATGGCCAGCTTGGTTGCAGTAAAAGTCCTCGTACATTTTGGGAGTTCGACGTAACGCCACGTATTTCACCATTATTCTAGGTCTGAATGTTTCCGCGTGCGAAAATGTAACGTCAGCACTGAAGTTCCGCTGGTGAATGAGATCGTTGTCCCCGTCTCAGTGATTAAAAGGATCTCCACCATGTCGAAAGAGTACCGACTCAATGGCACGTAGTGTGGTTTTTCATAGATGCGAAATACCGAGGCTGAGCGCTGGTCCAAGATCGGGACAGTCCTTAGTAGTGGGACCATGGCGTCTCCGACTGGTCTCGCGGCTATGAGAGCGCAATAGACGTAGACATTTTGAATGTCATTATTCAGTTCTACCACCACCTCGCCTTCCATTAGAGGGTTGGCATCCGTCACCTTGCCAGAGGGAAAACCTAAAATACTTCTCAATCTCTCGCTAAATTTAACAGTGGCCCCCGGTTCGAATAGTTTCACGAGGGCTCTCTTCAAGGCCTTGTTATAATAGAATCTGACTCGCACCTTGTCATCAGTCTCTTTCACTAACCGATCAGGACGTGTCCTGTCACGCTCTTCCTCCCCTTTCACTAGTCGATTCAGTTCCTCTATAAAACCAGCTGGTGAGCTGTACATACCCGAGGGACACACCACTCTTATGGGATGTTTCCCCTGGGGTGGATATGTATATGAACCACACTTCATTCTCTAACACATTGCAGTAGTAGTTGGGAAACTGAATTTCGGCCAAACCCACTTCGTATTGTTTGGTCACATCAATAGTCTGCGGCAACTTGACGAAAAAGTGACCCGGGTTGTTGTTGGGAAACATATTCGGTGAAGCATTGCTCGGTAATGTCACGTAGAAGCTCATAGTTTAGGGTTAGGTAGCATGTAACCCAGACAACTACTCATTATCGCAATCCACAGCTTGCCCTCAGATGCTTCGGCGCTGCCGCGACTCAGATTGAATAGTGATACGCCGATAACGGTGTATATAACGACCATCTGACAGAAGAAGACAATCTCTGTTCGCGGCACCCGTTGACCAAAAAACGACCAGAACGAGGTTCTTTCGCTGGGTGGGTTATTTTGTGGGCGCAGTACAGTAGTTTCCGCAATGTCTTCATCCATTAGCCTCGGTATCTAGTTAGGTCTGAGACCCAGCTGTTGAATGACGAATTATACCCGAACCATTTCACTAAATACTCTTTACCACCACCTCTCCTTCGTCTTTCTTGTAAAACGGTTTCAACCCGATACACTTGTTTATCTCCGACTGGTTGGATCTCTTCTCGATAAAATGATCCTCGTAGTTCTTCGCCCGAATCGTCTTTTAGCACATACGTCACCGGACTGGTCTGGTTTATACTACTGACGGTAAACAATTCTTCTGTCCACGACGGCACATAGCCCTTTTTAAAAGGTTGTTTGGGTTGAGCCAGTCTGACTCGGTCCCCTTCTGTAAAATATACTTTTCTTGACCCGTCGGGTTTTTGGTACAAGTTATGCCACACCTCTTCTTGATTAGTATAGTTGACTTGTCGGGGAGCCATGCGAATACTTCTGTGATATGAACCGTTGTAGTTGCGGATCAGTTTATCTATGACGTCGACATAGCGCAGTGTATTAGTCTTGGTGAAATACCGCCACATTTTTTCTTTAAGCGTCCGGTTGAATCTTTCCACTATAGAGGCCTCAACGTCTTCATTCTCGGTGGTAAAGAAATGCACACCTCGGTCTTTCAGAAATTTTAGGAAGATCTGGTTGACAAATTCCGACCCTTTGTCGGTCTGAAAGTTTACCGGTTGTCTATCACCAAAGATTTTACTCACAGCCTCCACCAGCGCTTTCCCTGTTTTCTTCTGGATCGGGATGGCCCAGGCATATTTACTAACACATCGATGCAGGTCACTAGATACGACAACCCGTCGTTGTATCTTTGTAATAGGCGCATATCTATCAAGTCGGCTTGAAACTGTTGATTTATCCCACCGGTTATGGTCTGGCGTCTTTGAAAACGCCGACGGATCGGTTTATGCAAAGTATACGTGTCCTGATGGCGTAACCATTTCTCTATTTGCTTAGCGTTCAGTTTAGAATTTCTTTTTAAGGCGGCGGCCCCGCCATAGGCCCCCGGCTGCTGGGGATCGTAGTAATACTTCCTTAATTGCGCGGCCATTTTTCCCATTTGGGCGTAGTTAACTTACTCGGCTTCTTCTTTCGTCTGAGCTTATACACTGGAGTGGTCTCAGCTACTTGGCTCTTGGGTGTTATTGGCGTATGGGCAGTTACTTGACTCTTGGGTTCGCTTACTTGAATAGGTTGACTAGTTGTCTCGGTTATTTGACTGGTTGTCTCGGGTAAAGTGTTGACTTCGGGTTTTTGTTCCTTTGATAACCACTAGGCCTAAAGGCTTGTGTCTGTACTGATCTAGTCGATTCAGATAACGCTGCAAGGTTTGTTGGTATACTCGGGCTTTTTCACGAGGTGGCAGATCTTCACTCTCCAGGACTTGGCGCATTTGTTGGTCCAAGTCACGCAGGCTATCGTTTAGTGTGTCGGGTGGTGTATAGGGTCTTTCTAGCAAACGAGGGTCGATCAGGAGCATTTTCTTGGCCATTACAAACACACGATGCCCTTCAACACATTTAAAATTGGGCCGAGTAAGGCACCTATGAAACCACCTTGTTGCAGGATCTGTTTCCTTTTCTTGAGCGACAGTTTCTTACTCGTGAGCGCTCTCAGACTGTTTTTGTGTCGCTGCAGCCGGCGCTTCTGACTCGGTGTCAGGGGAACATTCCCTTTTAAGACATTGTGACAGCATTCACATATTGATTGGACGAGCTCCGGGGAAGCTGTTTTAATTACGGCTTTTACGGCGGCTGGCTTTGCCTCACCCAGAAATCGCAGCATGGGCCCGTGACGTTTCACTCGATTGGACATATTACTTGGGGACGTAGACAACTTGGTGCTGGTCAGGAAAATATACGACTGCGTAAACGGAGCTGATCCGGTGTTTCCTGTCGAAGGTCGAATAACAAATACCCGTGTGGCGTCGATGTCGCGTCTTTAAAACTATCTTGGACATATGACACGCGGCCTGGGTACATCTGTTTGGCCAGGTTGGCAATTTGCGACCCGTCTCGAGGAATTTTAAACACCACTAGGTAATGCGAATTTAGACTGATACTTCTTTGTTCTTTGTTCTTACCAAAAAGGTTCTGGACTATATACATGACACTGAGATTACGATGATGACTACCCTTAGTAAATAGTTTGGTCACTCTATCATCTGTCTCGGACATTAAGTCATCTATAACCACTAACCGCCGTCTATCCCCAGTCCATTTTTCCACATCGGGCAGTCCCTCGTTAAATTGGACACCCTTCATAGTCTCGTACATGGGTTGCCACTCCCCATAGCACCATATAACCTCTTCTGGAATCGGGTCGACCATGTCAGGGAGATGGGCCAGAAACTGTTGTACAAAGACGGATTTACCACATCCTGTTGGACATGCAATCATCGAGGTAAAAGGATGTTTCCATCTAGGATCCATGCTTACGAATGACCACCTACCTACTTATGCAACGTATTTTATAGGGCTCGAACCCGCGACCGCGCGCTCGCCGCCCGCACCCGCCGCGTGCCTCTGATTGTCTTTTACTTTTATTTTTTACAATTAGTTTAAATATTATACACACACTCAGTTATCTACTCTTAGAAAAACATATCTTTTCTTAGATGTATCAACCCTTACATATGACCTAAGTACCTACCCTACCCAAACCGCCCTGGTCCCGAACTGAATTGGGGGTAATCCAGCGAGGTCAATCCAGAAAGTATAATTAGGAGAAGCCAAAAACCCTAACCCTAACCCCTAAACCCTAACCCCTAACCCTAACCCTAACCCCTAACCCTAACCCCTAACCCTAACCCCTAACCCTAACCCCTAACCCTAACCCCTAACCCCAATCCAGCTGGATTGGGGCCAATCCAGCACCACACTCCAGAAATACTACTTAGTTAGGACGTAATATACTACTCAGGATGACGGTATATACATTCACTCAGGCTCAGATGGTGGCCTCTATAATGCTCAGAGATTGAAGGCCAAGACCAAAATTAGCAGGGTACTAATCAGAGAGTTGCTTTTTGCGGATGATGCTGCGATTACGACCCACTCTGATGAAGAATTACAACATCTACTATCTGCATTCTCCAATGCTTGTTCTGAATTTGGTTTAACAATCAACAAAAAGAAGACACAGATTATGTCACAAGGTGCACATGGTGTACCATCAATCTTTATTGACGACGCCGAACTGGAGATAGTAGACCATTTTACATATCTTCGATCAGAGGTAAATAGCAAATTATCCCTCGAATAGGAAATCAACATCAGTATTTTCAAGGCAGAAACAACAATGAACATGTTAGCAAAAAGAGTCTGGGAGAACAGGAAGCTTTCTGCCAAAACAAAAGTCCTCGTCTACCAAGCCTGTGTCCTTAGTACTCTTCTTTATGGCAGTGAAACCTGGACAACTTACTCACGCCAAGAGAAACGTTTAAACAGCTTTCATATGCGGTGTCTGCGAAGAATACTTGGTATTAAGTGGCAAGACAAAATCACAAATACTGAAGTATTGGAAAGATCAGGTTGTGTGACGGTGTATTCCATGCTCAGTCTTCGTAGACTTAGATGGATAGGACACGTTAGGAGGATGGATGATGGTAGAATACCAAAGGACATCTTTTTTGGTGAATTACAGACGGGTAGGAGATCTCAGGGTCGGCCTCTACTACGATACAAAGATGTGTGTAAGCGGGACATGATTGATACAGGCATTGATAATGCACAATGGGAGCACGTCGCCGCTGAACGTGTTGCATGGAGGGCAACTATCAGAAATTGAATAAAGACAAAGGAGAAAATGATTGCAGATAAAGAACACACAGAGCGTGAGAGACGTAAGATGGTGCAAAATGGTGGAAATGACCATGTTTTCACATGCACCTACTGTGGGCAAACATTTGCAGCAAGAATTGGCCTTACCAGCCACACTCGCCACCGCCATGGGTCGTAGTTATTGCCTTATGACAGTTATTAAGCCTTTTTGAAGCACAATGTACCAAACTATCGTCTGTCAAGACGGAAATGTGCCAATGTATATATATATATATATATATATATATATATATATATATATATATATATATATATATATATATATATATATATATATATATATATATATATGTTAACAGTAGCAGCAGTAGTTTTATTATATATCCGTCTGGCGCTTCCTCGAAGATTTGAGTGTCGGGCATGCCCTCTGGTCACTTTCTGCAGTACAATTATCTCAAAGCGTGATAATCTACCCATTCTTCTGCACTATCCACACGATTCCAAAGGCCCCCGACGCATCTGCCTTATCATGCACCAGTACCCCACCAAGAGGTGCAGACATATCTAATCTATCCGATTGTTCCATTCCCACCGGGTCAGCATCCTTGAGGAAAAAAAAAAACATATATCCTACAAATGCTTTCTATTTTTGATTGTTGAATGAAAGCCTGCCACTCTGCCCCGAAGCACGCCTATCTTCACCTTTCTCATCATATTTGCGAATAGGTTACAATCGCATTATGAGTGTGATGTTTTATGTTCATAAAAGCTATAAGAAGTTAAAGAAGTAGGTTTATGGGCAGTTAGATATTGTAATAAATGGAATGAAGTATATAATGTAATATTTACCTTCTATCCTGAACAGC
The DNA here is from genome assembly GCA_014155875.1 of Cepaea nemoralis. NCBI lineage: Eukaryota > Metazoa > Mollusca > Gastropoda > Stylommatophora > Helicidae > Cepaea > Cepaea nemoralis. The sequence continues at coordinate 290,888 of JACEFZ010002530.1, forward strand.
AAAACATTTCAAAATTCTTAACGAAAAAGTATGCATGAAGACAAGCAAACAAAATATCACAAACAAAACAGCGACTCAAACAGAAAAAAAAATTCACAACGTAGAGTAGAAGAATAAAAACACAAACACGAAGACAAGCTGTAGAAAAAACGATAATAATGAAGAAAATCAATTTGCCAGCAGTTTTTATTGCCGAAGAGGAAAATATAATGAGAAACACAAAGACGCCAGGAAGATGTTCGTTTAAATAGGTCAGTCCGGAGTTTCTGCGAAATTTCCCTTAGATTGCCTGTGTCCTAGAAGATAAACTAAATAACTTGCTAATTCAAAGATAAACATATTTTTAGATTAGATGATTTTAGTCACATAAATGCAGTTTTGTCAATATAAAATTCCTCCGACAATTCAAATTGTATGTTTTCTAAAAGTGTTCTCTTTTATCTTACACCTGTCCATTTGTGGATATTATTTACCTAGAGTGAAGAACATCAGTAGAGTCGGGTGATAATATTTTACATATTCCAAAGAATGAACACTTAATTACAGCTAATATTACTCTATATATCAAATTTAACCAATTTAAGCACGAATCTCCTAAGATTCGATAAATATGATTTAAGATGTTAATGTGACTGACTCTGACGATTTCGTCACCTAAGGATGTTGTTATCTTTGCAGTTGTACGCTTAACATTTTACTGTTTTTCACAAAGACAATAAAACAAAACTAGGTTCCGCATATACACAAATGCAAGTTTGACGCCATAAGGTCATCTTAAATCGGACATACATATATTTACTTTTAAAGTTCCAAAGCAGGAACCTTTCTTACGAGCTTGTGATGTGTAGGACTACTACATTTTGTAGACCTGAGTATACGGGGGAATAGGTGACCACGCTATCCCCTCCTATAGAAAACGACAAGCCTTCGTATCGGAACCCTCGTCTGACATTGATCATTTCATTGTCAAAGTAACGTCCTGTTTTATCAGTTCTCTGGCTATACATATTTACAGTGGCTGAACAGCTTAACGGTTGGACAGTTATTTGTTATCGTGCGCATAGTTATTTGTTGTATGGATTATATTATTTGTCATTGTGATTCCTTGTAATATGCTGAAATTGGTTATAAATATTTATACATTTGAAGATTTTATTTAAAGTAATTTAGCAGCGTAGCATAACGATAACGTTTTCAAGAAAAGGATATGGCAAATATACTGAGAATTATGAAAATAAACATTGATAATATTATTTACATTGCGAAAGGTCTTGGCAAAATTGAGGAAGTTTGATGTGTATGAATAAACATTGAGAAAATGCAAAACCCGATAACAATTCGATCCATTATATCGTTGTTGTTTTTTTGTTGTTGGTGAAAGCTCGTTTTTGTGATATACAATAAACAGGCATGTGATGAAGACATGCCATTATGTTCCATGGCTGGAGATACAATGATAGCTTTTCTCGCATTGTTGATGTTGGGGGAAAAACATGATGTTTTCTAGCGTTTTTACCCAATAATGGGCGGAAGACCAGTGTCGATGGCCGGTGACATTTCATCAAAATCATTATCATCATCACAATCATCATCATCATCCTGTGACGTGTCCTGTACATAACTTTGCTTCCATAACAGGCTTCCGAAATGTTTCTCCGAAACAAAAAGAACATAGTCATAAGCAGCAACCTACTATGTATCTGTGATGTGATAGGGTCAATAGATTGTGTAGACCTGAATTCAAAGAGAAACAGGTGGCTAGTATTTATTTCTGCTCATCAATCAGCTTCTTCTTCTTCTTTTGTTCTTTTGAAATATGTCTATAACTGCAATGTTGTCTCTTGTATGAATCTAACAGTCTTTTTTTTTAGTTAACTAAGCTGTTCATAAAGGTTTTCTTCTATTGTTGTCTCTCCAAGCCAGAAGGTTTGACTGGACATGTTGTAGTTTGGGCAGTCTTGGAGTAGTGTGCTCTGCTGTCTGCGACGCCAAACCACATGCGTACATGGCTGAGTCACCAACCAGCTGAATTCACAGAGACACAGGTGGCTAGTTTTTATTTCTGCCCATCAATCAGGTGCCGTCTCCACAATGAAGGTTGGCTGCAATGGATCTCCAACATTGTTTGTCTCTCGCCCTGACTGTATATTCTGTCAATTTGCTTTTCGTCCATCTCTTTGTTTTATCTACCCACTTGTATCGTTGTATACATCTTGCGCGCTTACAGTCATCCGTACCCTCCAGTATGGCTTTTATAAGAGTGTTGTGTCTTTTAACGTGACTTAAATATTTAATTCTAATCTTTTATATATATTTCATCAACTCTCTTTTCATTCCCAGTTTTTTCTAGAACCTCTGTATCTGATTGTTTTTGTGTCCATGAAATACTACATATTCTTCTGTATATCGACATCTCCAGGGCTCTATTCGACATTCTAATTGTTTGGTCATTGTCCAGATTCCCGCGCCAAATATTCGTGTTAAATATACATAGCATTTAATAATTCACAGTTTTAACGCGTTGTTAATCTCCGTAGATGTTAATACTGATTTCATGATGTTGAAAGCATGTTTGGCCATTCCTAATCTCGTTTTGATTTCTGTTTCACTACCGCCATCAACTGATATTAAATGTCCAAGGTAGGAGAAACTTGTTACATGTTCTAATATATCCCCTTTAACTGCGTTGATCATTGATGACCTATCCTTTCCACTGCTATTACTTCTGCTGTTCTTTCAGTAGTGTGTCATTGTTTTCTAAACGAGAAGTTAGAGTTGAAATCCAAATTAATGCTGTGAATGGGTTTAGCTGCCATCGGCAATAAGGAAGTTTGATATCCAGCGTTCTTTTGCTTCAGACCAGATGGACTAAAGACGTTAATTGCTTTAGTCTTTGCAGAGCAAGACAATTTTTTGTACCAAACTATTTTCTTCCTGCCGTTGCTTGTTATAGTGTATATGTTATAAATAAAAGAGAAGATGGGTGCCGGATTTGGCGGTTGATCTCCAGATGGGTGTATCGGACGCGGGATATCTTGCTTATGATCGAGAAGTTTTCTAGGCGGCTGTTACGGGAGCAAGGTGTTCTGCACAGGACATGCTACAATATGAATGAATGAATGAATGAATGAATATATATATATATATATATATATATATATATATATATATATATATATATATATATATATATATATATATATATATATATATATATATATATATATATATACATTGGCACCTTTCCGTCTTGACAGACGATAGTTTGGTACATTGTGCTTCAAAAAGGCTTAATAACTACGATCCATGGCGGTGGCGAGTGTGGCTGGTAAGGCCAATTCTTGCTGCAAATGTTTGCCCACAGTAGGTGCATGTGAAAACATGGTCACTTCCACCATTTTGCACCATCTTACGTCTCTCACGCTCTGTGTGTGCTTTATCTGCAATCATTTTCTCCTTTGTCTTTATTCCATTTCTGATAGTTGCCCTCCATGCAACACGTTCAGCGGCGACGTGCTCCCAATGTGCATTATCAATGCCTGTATCAATCATGTCCCGCTTACACACATCTTTGTATCGTAGTAGAGGCCGACCTTGAGATCTCCTACCCGTCTGTAATTCACCAAAAAAGATGTCCTTTGGTATTCTACCATCATCCATCCTCCTAACGTGTCCTATCCATCTAGGTCTACGAAGACTGAGCATGGAATACACCGTCACACAATCTGATCTTTCCAATACTTCAGTATTTGTGATTTTGTCTTGCCACTTAATACCAAGTATTCTTCGCAGACACCGCATATGAAAGCTGTTTAAACGTTTCTCTTGGCGTGAGTAAGTTGTCCAGGTTTCACTGCCATAAAGAAGAGTACTAAGGACACAGGCTTGGTAGACGAGGACTTTTGTTTTGGCAGTAAGCTTCCTGTTCTCCCAGACTCTTTTTGCTAACATGTTCATTGTTGTTGCTGCCTTGCCAATCCTGATGTTGATTTCCTGATCGAGGGATAATTTGCTATTTACCTCTGATCCTAGATATGTAAAATGGTCTACTATCTCCAGTTCGGCGTCATCAATAAAGATTGATGGTACACCATGTGCACCTTGTGACATAATCTGTGTCTTCTTTTTGTTAATTGTTAAACCAAATTCAGAACAAGCATTGGAGAATGCAGATAGTAGATGTTGTAATACTTCCTCAGAGTGGGTCGTAATCGCAGCGTCATCTGCAAAAAGCAACTCTCTGATTAGTACCCTGCTAATTTTGGTCTTGGCCTTCAATCTCTGAGCATTATAGAGGCCACCATCTGAGCGTGAGTGAATGTATATACCGTCATCCTGATCACGAAAGGCATGTTTCAGTAGAAGTGAAAAGTATATCCCAAAGAGGGTGGGGGATAGTACACAACCTTGCTTAACTCCACTCGTGATTTCAAACTCTTCTGAAGTTGAGTCATCAAACTTGATTATACCCTTCATGCCTGTGTGGAACGATTCCACAATGGATAGAAGAGTTGGTGGGCAGCCAATCTTCTTTAGTGCTTTGAACAGACCCTCACGACTGACCAAATCGAATGCCTTTGTGAGGCCGATGAAGGCAATAAACAGTGGCTGATTTTGTTCCCGGCATTTTTCTTGCATCTGTCGCAATGAGAATATCATATCAATGGTAGACCGGTTCTGACGGAAGCCGCACTGTGATTCGGGGTAGACATGATCTCCCAGGACTTGAAGTCTGTGCAGGACAATTCTGGCAAATACTTTCCCAACAATACACAGAAGTGAGATACCCCTATAGTTGTTACAGTCGCTCCGATCTCCCTTGTTCTTGTACAGCGTTATGATGTTTGAATCTTTGAAATCCTGTGGGACTTGTCCTTCTCGCCAACATAGCTCTATTAGCTGGTGGATCTGTAGAGCGAGTGTGTCTTGCCCACTCCTGATTACCTCTATTGGAATCCCATCCTTACCTGGAGCCTTGCCAGATGCAAGCTCATTTATAGCACACTTAACTTCTGTTATAGTGGGAAGTGTGTCCAGGTGGTCAAGAGTTGGCAGGGCCTCTATGGCGTTGAGGGCATCATCCGCTAGCTTGGTATCACTTGAGTCAAGCTCTAAAAAGTGCTCGACCCATCTATCCATCTGCTGTTTCTTATCAGTGATGATTTCTCTAGTCAAGGTTTTCAGCGGTGCACTTCTTTTGATCATTGGACCACAGGCTTTCTTTATCCCTTCATACATGCTTCTGATGTTTCCCTTATCACTTGCGATTTGAATGGACTCACATAACTTGATCCAATAGCCATTCCTGCTTTCTGTCAGCGCCGAATGTTGGGCGGCGCTTACCAAACCCGACACCCCACATTGTGCCAACGGCTTCGGGCGGAAGAGCGCAATTGGGAGGGTACTAGCCTTATCCTGGTGCGAGGAAGGCAACCCAAAGACAAAATAAGTCATGGCAGGGCAGACCAGGCCCTAAGCCTTGGTTGGCAGCTGGTCTAGGATCGAAGCTCCGACAGGCGGACAGTTAGAGCATTGCTTTGCTGATCCGGCAGCTTCTGCAGCTTGTCTTGTTCCAGATTATAGGTGTCAACTTTCCTCTGGAGTGAACTAGGCAGGCCGAGAGAGGGATCATGCTGCATGGGCAACACATGGTTTCTTTATTTTAGCCCAGGATTTGTGCTATGGAGAGGCAATAACTCCATCCCTGGTCTTAACCGGTCTCGGAATCAAAGCGAGAGGCAACTGTTACGGGTTATAAGTCCTTGTCAGTTGGCGTATATATATATATATATATATATATATATATATATATATATATATATATATATATATATATATATATATATGGGTGTGTGTGTATGCGTGTGTGTGTGTGTGTGCGTGTGTGTGTGTGTGTGTGTGTGTGTGTGTGTGCCCGCGCCTGTTAATTTTAATAATAACATTAATTTAGTTCGAAACAAACAAGCAAATGGTTGGTACCATTACTATTAAGTATATGAAAAACAGAATAACGAATGCATTACACTACAGATTATCAGATGCTAATGTTCTTCTGAATGATAATCATCAACATCATCATGTACCATGCCGGTAAGCTTAGGCGGTCATGTTTAGCCATCTTACACGATCACCAGAGTCGTGGATCAGTTGCACTGTGTTCTTGTCAACACTATGCCATGGTGTCAAGCCATCCAGATATTTACTTCTCTGCCTTCCCCTTGTTCCTCAATTATGTCACTTGTCACCACGTTCTCTAGTTGTTGTTTTTCTACTTATAACGTTCTCAAAAAGTGTGACTGTCAACGTCTTATTTACCTAATCAGTTTACGATTTTCATTTTCCTCTTGTAGGACTTGCTCATTGCATTTTGTCTGTCCATGATATTCTTTACATTTTCCTTAGACATCACATGTCCACTGCCATTAGCTGTTTTTTCTTCAGCTTGTCTGCTCAACGTCCACGTTTCACATCAATACAAATATGTGTGTTCCATGAGCACTTCAAAATTCTTTTTTCTCGTCGAAATTGACATATTTTTATTAGTCAGTATGTTCTTCCATCTTGCCCAAAGCTACCTTTGCCATAGCGATTCTTGTTCTAATCTCTGCATGGCACCTCCCATCAGATGTTATGACTGTTCCGAGATAGTTTTACCTATTCACATGTTTAAAATAGTCCCATTTATCCGTATATTAATAGTGTAGGTATTCTTTCTTCTTATAGACGACCATAATCTCTGTCGTCGTACAACTTATGTATTATAATTATTAATATATGGAATATATGAGGCAAATGAACTAAACTAAGCCTGTACCAGAGATATGTCATGGAAATGTGAATCGTTAGGACTATAACACATTTGTAGGCCTGGGTGCATGGAGGAAAATGTGACTAGTCTTTCTCTATCGTAGCGAACAATGAGAATTGAAACCATAATCAAGCATGATCGCTCGCATTCCATTAGCAACATAACGCCCTAATCACTTCAAAACTCACTCGCTATGGGGCATATAGGCAGTGTTTTAATTTGATATAGTATATGATGTTGCAACATGCGAAATTAAAATAAAAAGAATTGTGTTGAAACTATTACTACAGATGTGAAACAATTACCTGTGGAATTTTAGTACCGAAAGACGATATAAGGAAATCCTGGTAGCACAGAGATTAGCACCCTTTCCCGCAGTCATCAAAGGTTCGAATTAACAACAAGGCGGATTCCTCAAATTGATCTGGTTCCAGGTCGATCCAGTTTAAAATGGCTATCAGGAACTGGTATGGGAAGCAGAAGTGGCTTGTGCGATCCTGACCTCCTCGACGCACCAAGTGCCTATACCGTCCATTACAATATGGAGATACAAACTGGACGTCCGGCTCAATTAAGAAATTCGTCGCTTTCGACACTGGGACATATGATCAGCGGTAGCGACTGCGTTACCGCAACCCCTTGCTTAAACATGTAAACTTGCAACAACAACAATGGATTCTCGGATTAACTGATTAGCTAAGATCAATACCACTGCACGCGGTACATACCGATGTGTGCTCGGTCTCTGTCAGCAGATGTCAAACTGTAAGACTGTTGCTTTTTCTCGAGCACGCAGATTATGGTGTGCTACTGCCAAATATATCACATGACAAAAGTCCTATCCGGGTTGATCCTCTATTGCCACATGTACAACTCGTATTTGCCATTTTTTTCATCACCATTCCACCATCTACTGCTGCCCTTTCATGTATCAGGTCCTTTGCAAAACGTCGTTCTGATCACAATCCACCTGAAGACTGTTGCTAGTTCTCCTGACTTATGTATTTCCATACCGAATGTCTTTCACCTTCATGTTGTTCGAGCCGTGCTTCACCTTCCGGGAACAATATCTTCCACTAGTGTTCATTCTGAGCGACTGTGATATTTCCTATGTCAAAATATTTCAGTATATGAGACATGAGTTTATAAGCCAGTTCTCTTCGATCTTAAGATCGTGTACAATGTCAGCAGTCATCTACTTCTTTAACCATATCATTGACTGTTGATCTTGTCATAACCTGTTCCTAAACATGTTTTGGAACATGTCATGAGAATATCAACAATCCTGATTTTCTTATTGCGTGATTACACGACTTGGTCTGTTATTCACATCGGTTTGTTATCGCAGGATCGAAATATTTCTAAACAGTGTTACTTCAATTTGTTTGCGGGAGGAAAATACCACGCTCAATACGACGGACTTCTGCAGAACTGAAACAATCATAACCAGTTATTTCTGTATCACATATACTCTCTGTTCAGAGCATTTTACGTCTAGATCAAAATAAAAACCAGAGGATGTCATGTTTTCAAATGCTAACGGCAGTCAGGGGCAAGGACATACGACTATCAGAACGAGTTTTACTCCTTGCAGATGCTGTATAACTTGACTAATGTTTCTTCTAATCTTATCGCCCATTGGCGCACAATCCTTCAACCAACTCACGACAAGGCGTCCAATCCGTTCTTTCTGTTGGAAATCCCCCCATATTCTCCCAATATTATAGTTTATGTAATTCATTTATCCTTGTGTTCTAGGTCCCCACTATTTTGTTTGCCTTGTTGGTTCCAGACAAGAGTCTGTCTAGTTATATTTCCCTCATATTTTCTCCGTGTGTTCTAGGTCCCCCACTATTTTGTTTGCCTTGTGGGTTCCAGACAAGAGTCTGTCTAGTTATATTTCCCCCATATTTTCACAGTGTGGTCTATCCAGCGCGAGCGTCTTTTCCTCGCTCTTTGATTCACTAGAATTTATTTAGTTCTCTACACGGGTGATTCTGCCATACCAGTATAGTCCCTCCATTGTCCGCACATACCAGTTAGTGAGCGTTTTTAGTTTATTAGGAACTCTTTTAATTGTTCTCCATGTTTCTGGTGTATACAGTCGTTTCGAGTTAACATTGGAGTTGAATATTCTAACATTAGTTTGTATCTGTTCATCCTTGACAGAACTGAGTAGGGAATATGTTTGGAGATCAATATTTTATTGACACTAAAAGCATATCACTTTATGATGCAGTAAACAAACACATAAATAAAGGACAACATAACTTAAAAGATACACTCGGCATTACGTACCTAATTTAAGCCAGTTTGTGCCAGTTTCCGAATTGAGGGAGTTGGTATTGAATTATTGGCACTTACAAATTCTCTTTGCATCAACTTCTTCTTTTTTCGTTCGCTTAAATGTGTCTACATTTGCAATGTTGTCTCTTGTATGAATGTCACTGTCTTTTTTTTTTTGTGCACGAACTGCTTGTGCATTAAATTTAAATGGCATATGCTGACAATTCTTTTATCTCGTATTATACTAACACTCAATAGTGATGACTGACCCACAGTTCCAAATGTGCAATGGCACCCACAGTTCCAAATATACAAACCTCACGGATGATGGTTGCACCAAGGAGGTGATCGGTGCGGCTATGACCGTGCCAAGAGTGTGAGTATGGTACTATGTCACACATACACCCACACACTAAGGTCCCCTAGCACAGTGGTTCCCAACCTTTTTTGGCACATGCCCCACTTTATCATATGTTCAGAACGTCATCCCCCCCCCCCTTTCAAAGGTCCTCCCTATAAATCCCCCACCCTTACACAGTATACATAAAAATGGAAGCTAAATTTAATACCACATACTAGAAAAAGACTAGACATCTACATAAAACATGATTTACGAGTCTACTTACGTTATAAAACGAATTTCATTACTGCGAGAAGTACAGAACCGTAAATTGAGAGGGAAAAACTATATCAAGTAACTGCTTGTTGTATTAATACGATCTTGAAATAATCTTAATCCCCCCCCCCTGGAAACCATAAATTCTCTCCCCCCCCCCCCCGGGGAGGGGGAGAATTCCCCACCGGTTGAGAGCCACTGCCCTAGCAGAAACCTGCTGTAGGTATGTGCAGTGTTGAGACCTGCCGTGGATATATGAAGGGTTAGGTCCTGCTGTAGGTATGTGCAGTGTTAAGTCCTTCTGTGGATATGTGAAGGGTTAGGACCTGCTGTAGGTATTTGCAGTGTTAAGACCTTCTGTGGATATGTGAACGGTTAGGACCTGCTGTGGATATGTGAAGTATTAAGACCTGCTGTGGGTATGTGAAGGGTTAGGACCTGCTGTGGATATGTGAAGGGTTAGGACTTGCTGTGTGTCATGATTTCACTGTGTATCCACCAGATAATGACAATACAGACGGTCATATTCATGGCCTGTGTGCAAAGCTACATTTGTTTTTTAACCGGGACAGAAAAACAAAGTCGGAATGTACATCTGCAGTTGTTTACCAGTTAGATCAAGGACACCGCTAAGTCGCCAACATCAAACAAGGAAATCTTCTTTGACAATCCCCACAAGACGGGAAATTGTAGGCATATGTTGAGAAAAAGGGGGAAGCGACTTGTGCATGGATTGTCCAAAAGGGGGAGATAATCTACTATTGTGACATTGATGAAACCCAAGGGAAAGAATTTATTCAGAAATGGATAATCTGCCCTTGAACCACCTTTGTTAACATCAAAAGAACGTCACGTGGCCACTCAAGGCTGTTGGGTAAAAACATGCTTTGTTTACAAGTAGTGTAACTCTGAGGATTGACTTGCACGGACGTGTTTGTCACTGCAGTGGATTTAAAAAAAATATCTACCGTGTGCGGAAATTAATTAGATTTAATTGTACACGTGCCTGTTATGGCAAAATGTGGATATGATTTCGAAGACACTGTTGTGTTGTGCTTAAGGTATTGTAGAGAGTATATTTAAGCCTAGTTAATATAAGCAGTAGCCTCGGTAAAACTTGCTAGAGTAATGAATAGAATTAGCTCTGCTAGTGAGAATTGTGTAGTGGGGTGATATTGGGGAAATTGGGGATGGGGAGAATGTACAATGATGGGATCTTCTAGTGATGTCTGCTAGGGGTCTACACTTTACATTTTGCTCTGTCCTGATCTTAACCCACTGCAGACCGGAGTGAAGAACTCCTATGCCCATGACAGAGAATGTTCACTGTCATGTATCTGAGTGAGGCGGACACCCCCCCCCCCCCATCCAATGGAGGTTGGGGACAGTTGCTATCACCCAATGTGTTGTTCTCTCGTTGACAGGTTCCTTTAGGTCACTCAAGTCACTGAGAATGGAGACCTTGGTGCAGGCAGTTGGTCAACATCTTTTGCACTTAGCCCATGATAGAAAGGGTTTACGGGAACAAGCTTAAGAGGGATTATCAAACGTCACACATTAACAGAAGACCAGAAATTGTTTTCTCCGCACCATTTTGGAGGAAGACCAATCGTCAAATTAATGTTTCAAACATCACTTGGGAACACAATAGTAAAAAGTGAATTTCTTTTACACCACCTGGGAACAGCCCAGTGGCAGTATGTTTTACACGACAGGTGAACAAACAAAGAGATACAGTTATTCCCCATCACATGGGAATAAAGCAGTATAAACTTATTAGGAAGTTAGTATAACAATGGTCTTGTGAACAGTAGACACTTGAGACAGGAAGTACATTTATTTCAAAGAACAGTATGTTCGTGTCCTCACTAGACAAGGGTGTTATAAGTATAGGAACAAATTAGACATATATTAACTGTGTGATCCAGACAGGATTTAGGGTCGGACTGTGACTAGTTCTTTTGAGTGATCAAACAGCCACCGGTGGAAATCTACATCTAGCAGGATGGACACATACCTGGGTGAGGTCTTCGTGGACTGAATGAAGATGTGGTGTGATCCTTTCTGGGATGATCGGGCTGGGCTCTTCAGCTACCTGGTCTAAGTCTGCACCCACTAGAATATTCGACACACATTCTACACATTACTAACACACACTTCTCACACTTATACTCTTTGCTTAATAAATTATTTTGTATTTATTTGTTAAAGCTAGAGTTGTGGAGTATGTTATGTTGGGGAGGAGTGAGAGGGGGCATGATCTAAGGGTGAGTGAGAGTAAGAAAAAGGGGTTTGCAGACCGACGGAGTTTTGTGGACGGAGTCTGGTGGTTTCTCTAAGACAACAATATTGGGGTAATAAAAATGTGGTGTGGATTCCCATCACTCCAAGGACGACACTAAAGTAAGTAAGAAAGACTTACGACATTTATTGGGGGCTCGTAAACGTGATCTTTGGACAGCGGGATCTCTTGTAAGCGGGATCTCTTGGAAGCGGGATCCTTTGACAGTGGGATCTCCTGACAACGGGGTCTTTTGACACGGGATCTTTACTAAGAGGACGGTGATATTGTTGGAGAGAGAATCCAGCTAGAGTGAATGTGGATAGGGGTTAGGATACATATCTTACCTGTTCACACCTCACACGTCTGCATAGGTCTGTGGTCCTGATTCTTCTCTTGTCACTGAGTGATTGTGTTGTGTGTGGTCTTAATTATTAGATTAACAGTGATTGTTCATTATATATATATTCCTCTTGGAGATAATCTGCACCCTATCTGCTGACTTACCTGTCTGAAAAATGGCCACTCCTAAATTAACTGGGGCAGAACTAAGGAACTAAGGACAAAGGGGGAAGGAATGGGTTTGTCTGGTTCAGCTTTAACGGATTACATACAGGAAGTGGAGAGAGAGTATCGTCAAGCAGAAAGAGACGATCGGAAGGCCGAATTGGAATTGAGGAAGATGGAGTTAGAAACTAAGAGGATAGAAGCTGAGCAAGCCACTAGAAGGATGGAACTTGAAGCTGAGCAGGCAGCTAAGAAATTAGAAGCTGAGCAAGCAGCTAGGAAACTGGAAGCTGAGCAAGCAGCTAGGAAACTGGAAGCTGAGCAGGCAGCTAGGAAACTGGAAGCTGAGCAAGCAGCTAGGAAACTGGAAGCTGAACAAGAAGCTCAGAAAAGGGAGCACGAGTACAGGATGCGGGAACTCGAGCTCAAGAGTCAATCTAATGGGGAAACTGAGGGAGCAGTTTGAGGTTCCTCAGTCCCAGGCTCAACACCAGTAGGTGGACAGGGGTACCATGCTATGAAGTTTCCTTTGGCGGTCTACGAGGAGGACAAAGAGAAGATTGACCAATACCTTCAACGCTTCGAGGCTATGTCAGTTGCTATGGGTCTGGAGCGTAACAAATGGAATCTTAAGCTATCCCAGGGATTACGCGGGACGGGATACGAGGTTTATACTCGCCTGCCACCAGGACATGAGAACAATTATGATGAGTTAAAGACGGCTCTGCTGAAACGATTCGAGGTTACGTCACATACCTACCGGAAAAAATTTCGAGCAGCGAAACGAGAACCGGGGGAGTTGTTTGCCGCCTACAGTTTGCGTCTTAAATCTTATCTCCATAAGTGGATGGATTTGGCTGGGTTCGCACATGACTATGAGAGTCTGGAAGAACTCATGGTGGTCGACCAGCTGAAGAAGCAAATGTCAAAACCTCTCAGGACATTCCTGGGAGAACAAGGAGCGGAACGTATTGACCTCGTGACAAAATTAGCAGAACGGTTCGTAGAGGTACATGGGGAGGCCGGGGAAAACCTTCCCACCAACACCAAAAGTCAGGAGAAACATGACAAGAAGAAAGCCAAAAGCTCTGGAACAAAAAAGGGGGAACCTTATGTGCAAAAATCAGAGGATAGTTCAGAGAAGACGAAGGAGGGAAGCAAGAGCTCTTCGAGCTCTACACCAAAACGACCGTGGTCGGAGAAGTGGTGTTCAATTTGTAAGTCACCCACTCACAATACGAGGGACTGCAAATCGAAGGCTAAGAGCCCTCACTTCGCAGCATGTCAAGTGACTTCCAAGGAGGTTGTCACGGAGAATGCCAAGGTCAGCAAGATAGCTCACCATCAGGAGAGCTCACTCAAGTCCGGCACAAGAAAATCTAGGACAGAGAAATGGTGCAACCAATGCAAGTCAAACACGCACAATGCTATTGACTGCAAGAGAAAGTCAGGAGAATCTAAATTCATCGTGTGCCCCGGGAGACCTAAGGTGGAGCCCACTGAACAGGTCGAGGCCGACGAAGAAACTCCAGACCAGGAAAAACCACCTGTAGTGGAATTGGTAGAGGTTAACGGTCGTCAAGTGGAGTGTTTGTACGACACAGGACTGGACGGGGAGGCCGTGATTTCTGCGGATCTGGTACACCCAGAACAATTCACAGGTGAGACCATGGAAATACAGCCTGCACAGAAGAGTGCTGTGGCCATGAAGTTGCCCATTGCTAACGTGGAGATTCGGTCAAGATATGTCACCGGCACAATCAAGGCTGCTGTATTGACCGATCCCATTTTCCCAGTAATCCTAGGTTGCCGGTATGTCTTTCTGGGAATGCCCAGGGAGCCAATCCATATGGGAGCAATACAGACTCGCTCTCAGACGAGAACGGAAGAGGCAGACGCAATTGTGACTAACCCAATGCCGGGGGAGCTACGAACTGCCCAGAGTGAGGATGATACTTTACGTCCTTGCTACAAAAAGCTGCAGAAAAGTGCTGATCCACCAGGACGGGGGCAGTACTACATGAAGAATAGGATACTCTACAGGAGAGCAGGAAGGGGAGACAACCTATACGGTCAGTTGGTCGTCCCAAAAGCTCACCGGTCCCAGATTCTTCATATGGGGCATACCATCTCCTTTAGTGGACATATGGGTATTGCCGCCACCATGCAGCGGATTTCCTGCCACTACTATTGGCCGGGAATGACAGAGGATGTGCGTCGGTATGTGAAGTCATGCCCTGAGTGCCAGAGGGTGGCACCGAAACACTGGACAGCACCGGTGGTCCTGGGTGAGATGCCCATCATGAACTCTCCTTTCGAGAGGGTAGCCATCGATATCGTGGGTCCACTTCCTAGGACTAGGAAGAGGAACATGTATATACTCACAATGGTGGATTGCTGTACAATGTGGGGTGAAGCCATACCGTTGACCACGATTGACTCGAAACGAGTGGCGGATGCACTGATGGAGGCTTTTACAAGATTAGGCTTCCCAGATCAAATTCTGACGGACAATGGGTCCCAGTTTTGTGGAAAACTCATGGAGGAGGTATTTAGAGTGTTTCACTCTAACCACATACATACCAGCCCTTACCATCCTCAAGCCAATGGACAAGTAGAGCGTTTCAACGGCACGTTGATGACAATGCTTAGGAAACTAGCGCAGGAAAAACCTGATAGGTGGGATGAATATATCCCTGCAGCACTCTTTGCCTATCGGGAAGTTCCTCATGGCTCAACAGGACTACCACCCGCTACGTTGCTGTTTGGTCGTCCAATCAAAGGACCGTTGGAAGCCATGTTGAGGAGTTGGACTGAAGAGGGGACGTCAGAAGAAGTAATCTCATCCTATCAATACGTGGAGGAACTGAAAGAAAAACTCCACAAAGGATGGACTCTGGCAAATCAAAACTTGAAAAAGGCCAGGCAAAGACATGCGGCTTACTACAACCGTAGGTCTAAAGACAGATCTCTAGAGGTGGGAGACAAAGTTTTGTTGCTACTCCCAACGGGAAACAACAAACTGGAGATAGGTTGGCAAGGACCATTTCCCGTGGAAAGGGTAATATCCAGAACAAACTATCAGATCCGGATCCGGGGAAAGTCGAAGATTTTCCATATCAATCTCTTGCGGAAATACGAAGAGAGACCCGGAGAAAAAGCAGCTCACCTCATGGCAATGGCAGTTGCAGTGGAGACAGAAGTGGGAACCAGCGAGGGCAGGGAATATCCCCTGGTACACCAGGAAACCTACAAGGATGTGCAGGTGAACCCTGATCTGACCTCCCAGGAGAGGGAGAAGATAACCCAGGTTCTCAGGTCTCATAAGGAGATACTGACTGATAAACCAGGACGAACGAGGTTGGTGGAGTTCGAGATGACGTTGACTACACAGGAGCCTGTTCGCCAGAAGGTTTACCCAGTGCCCTTCTCTAAAGAAAAGGCCCTGGAGGAGAAAATACAAAAACTGCTGGAGGATGACGTGATTGCACCATCCACATCCCCATACAATGCGGGGGTAGTTTTGTACGGAAACCAAGTGGAGAACACCGGTTGTGTATAGACTACCGACTTCTGAACAGTCATACACAATTTCAGGTGGAACCTTTGCCGAATCCAACGCAGTTATTCGCTAGGCTCCATAAGGCTCGGTACTTTTCAAAGGTGGATCTGAGTCGGGGGTACTATCAAATACCAGTCAAACCGGAGATTCGACCACTGCTGGCCTTCAGTACACCCAGTGGACACTACGAATTCAAGGTCATGCCCTTTGGTCTCAGCAACGCACCTAGTGTGTTTACACGTATGATGAGGACTTTACTAGATCCTTTACAGGATCCGGCCATCATCTCCTTCATGGATGATATTCTGATTTCCAGTGGCAGCTTGGATGACCATTTGCAATCCTTGGAGAGAGTGTTTAATAGACTCAAGGAAGCAGGGCTTACCGCTCGTCCAACCAAGTGCATGATTGGTTACCAGACTCTGGAATTTCTAGGTCACACCATCACTCCAGGACACATTGTCCCAGAAGAGAAGAACCTAGAGAAAATCAGAAATGCCCCAAGGCCAAAAACGAAGAAGGACGTGCGATCTTTTCTCTCGTTGTGTGGATTCTACCAGAAATTTATCCCACATTTCACTGAACTGGGAGCTCCATTGACGGAAACCTTGAAAAAGGGATTCCCGGACCAAATCATTTGGACACCAGAATGTGAGACTGCCTATAGTCAGTTAAAGGAGGCCTTGGTCAGTAAACCTGTATTACAGCTCCCGGACCTTTCCAAACCATTTGTGTTGAGAACGGATGCAAGTGGGATTGGGATTGGGGCAGCGTTGTTACAGGAAGGGAAAGACGATGCTTCGGTTTTGAAACCTGTGGCATACGCAAGCAAGAAACTACTCCAGGCTGAGAGGAATTATTCGACCGTCGAGAGAGAATGTTTGTCTCTCGTATGGGCCGTGCAAAAATTCCAGCCCTATTTGTATGGAGTTAAGTTTCGGGTCCAGTCAGATCATCAGCCCCTGATGTTCCTGGCTACTTCTCAGAAGCTCAACGCCCGTTTGATGCGGTGGTCGTTGTTACTTCAACCCTACAATTTCACAGTTGAGTATATTCCTGGGAAGGAAAATGTTGGAGCGGACTTCTTATCAAGACACCCAGCTCCTGAAGAAGAGGAATGAATCATCTGGATTGAATTCACAGTGGAGAAGAGTGAGATGGACTACTCTCTTAAGAGGGGGCCTATGTCATGATTTCACTGTGTATCCACCAGATAATGACAATACAGACGGTCATATTCATGGCCTGTGTTCAAAGCTACATTTGTTTTTTAACCGGGACAGAAAAACAAAGTCGGAATGTACATCTGCAGTTGTTTACCAGTTAGATCAAGGACACCGCTAAGTCGCCAACATCAAACAAGGAAATCTTCTTTGACAATCCCCACAAGACGGGAAATTGTAGGCATATGTTGAGAAAAAGGGGGAAGCGACTTGTGCATGGATTGTCCAAAAGGGGGAGATAATCTACTATTGTGACATTGATGAAACCCAAGGGAAAGAATTTATTCAGAAATGGATAATCTGCCCTTGAACCACCTTTGTTAACATCAAAAGAACGTCACGTGGCCACTCAAGGCTGTTGGGTAAAAACATGCTTTGTTTACAAGTAGTGTAACTCTGAGGATTGACTTGCACGGACGTGTTTGTCACTGCAGTGGATTTAAAAAAAATATCTACCGTGTGCGGAAATTAATTAGATTTAATTGTACACGTGCCTGTTATGGCAAAATGTGGATATGATTTCGAAGACACTGTTGTGTTGTGCTTAAGGTATTGTAGAGAGTATATTTAAGCCTAGTTAATATAAGCAGTAGCCTCGGTAAAACTTGCTAGAGTAATGAATAGAATTAGCTCTGCTAGTGAGAATTGTGTAGTGGGGTGATATTGGGGAAATTGGGGATGGGGAGAATGTACAATGATGGGATCTTCTAGTGATGTCTGCTAGGGGTCTACACTTTACATTTTGCTCTGTCCTGATCTTAACCCACTGCAGACCGGAGTGAAGAACTCCTATGCCCATGACAGAGAATGTTCACTGTCATGTATCTGAGTGAGGCGGACACCCCCCCCCCATCCAATGGAGGTTGGGGACAGTTGCTATCACCCAATGTGTTGTTCTCTCGTTGACAGGTTCCTTTAGGTCACTCAAGTCACTGAGAATGGAGACCTTGGTGCAGGCAGTTGGTCAACATCTTTTGCACTTAGCCCATGATAGAAAGGGTTTACGGGAACAAGCTTAAGAGGGATTATCAAACGTCACACATTAACAGAAGACCAGAAATTGTTTTCTCCGCACTATTTTGGAGGAAGACCAATCGTCAAATTAATGTTTCAAACATCACTTGGGAACACAATAGTAAAAAGTGAATTTCTTTTACACCACCTGGGAACAGCCCAGTGGCAGTATGTTTTACACGACAGGTGAACAAACAAAGAGATACAGTTATTCCCCATCACATGGGAATAAAGCAGTATAAACTTATTAGGAAGTTAGTATAACAATGGTCTTGTGAACAGTAGACACTTGAGACAGGAAGTACATTTATTTCAAAGAACAGTATGTTCGTGTCCTCACTAGACAAGGGTGTTATAAGTATAGGAACAAATTAGACATATATTAACTGTGTGATCCAGACAGGATTTAGGGTCGGACTGTGACTAGTTCTTTTGAGTGATCAAACAGCCACCGGTGGAAATCTACATCTAGCAGGATGGACACATACCTGGGTGAGGTCTTCGTGGACTGAATGAAGATGTGGTGTGATCCTTTCTGGGATGATCGGGCTGGGCTCTTCAGCTACCTGGTCTAAGTCTGCACCCACTAGAATATTCGACACACATTCTACACATTACTAACACACACTTCTCACACTTATACTCTTTGCTTAATAAATTATTTTGTATTTATTTGTTAAAGCTAGAGTTGTGGAGTATGTTATGTTGGGGAGGAGTGAGAGGGGGCATGATCTAAGGGTGAGTGAGAGTAAGAAAAAGGGGTTTGCAGACCGACGGAGTTTTGTGGACGGAGTCTGGTGGTTTCTCTAAGACAACAATATTGGGGTAATAAAAATGTGGTGTGGATTCCCATCACTCCAAGGACGACACTAAAGTAAGTAAGAAAGACTTACGACACTGTGGATATGTAAAATGTTACGACCTGCCGTCGATATGTAAAATGTTAGGATCTACTGTGGATACGTGAAGTATTAAGACTTGCTGTGGATATGTAAAGGGTTAGGAAATGATGTGGATATGTGAAGTGTTAGAACTTGCTGTGGGTATGTGAAAGGTTAGAACCTGCTGTGGGTATGTGACGAGTTAGAACCTCTTGTGGATATGTGAAGAGTTAGGACCTGCTGTGGATATATGAAGGGTTAGTACCTGCTGTAGATATGTGAACGGTTAGAACCTGCTGTAGATATGTGAAGAGTTAGAACCTGCTGTGGATATGTGAAGGGTTAGGACCTGCTGTGGATATGTGAAGAGTTAGGACCTGCTGTGAATATGTGAAGAGTTAGAACCTGCTGTGGATATGTGAAGGGTTAGGACCTGCTGTGGCTATGTGAAGGGTTAGAACCTGCTGTGGATATGTGAAGGGTTAGGACCTTCTGTGGCTATGTGAAGGGTTAGGACCTGCTGTGGCTATGTGAAGGGTTAGAACCTGCTGTGGATATGTGAAGGGTTAGGACCTGCTGTGGCTATGTGAAGGGTTAGGACCTGCTGTGGCTATGTGAAGGGTTAGAACCTGCTGTGGCTATGTGAAGGGTCAGGACCTGCTGTGGATATGTGAAGGGCTAGGACTTGCTGTGCATATGTAAAATGTTACGACCTGCCGTCGATATGTAAAATGTTAGGATCTACTGTGGATACGTGAAGTATTAAGACTTGCTGTGGATATGTAAAGGGTTAGGAAATGATGTGGATATGTGAAGTGTTAGAACCTGCTGTGGGTATGTGAAATGTTATAACCTGCTTTGGATATGTGAAGAGTTAGAACATCTTGTGGATATGTGAAGAGTTAGGTACTGCTGTGGATATGTGAAGAGTTAGGACCTGCTGTGGATATATGAAGGGTTATTACCTGCTGTAGATATGTGAACGGTTAGAACCTGCGGTGGATATGTGAAGAGTTAGAACCTCCTGTGGATATGTGAAGAGTTAGAACCTGCTGTATCTGTGAAGAGTTAGGACCTGCTGTGGATATGTGAAGAGTTAGGACCTGCTGTGAATATGTGAAGAGTTAGAACCTGCTGTGAATATGTGAAGGGTTAGGACCTGCTGTAGATATGTGAAGGGTTAGGACCTGCTGTGGATATGTGAAGAGTTAGGACCTGCTGTGGATATATGAAGAGTTAGAACCTGCTGTGGATATGTGAAGAGTTAGTGCCTGGTGTAGATATGTGAAGAGTTAGGACCTGCTGTGGATATGTGAAGAGTTAGGACCTGCTGTGAATATGTGAAGAGTTAGGACCTGCTGTGGATATGTGAAGAGTTAGGACCTGCTGTGGATATGTGAAGGGTTAGGATCATCTCAGTTTGAGTGCCTGGATGCACGGAGGAATAGTTTGGCAGGTGTTCCCTACGTTATGAACGAGTAAAGCCTTTGTGAGACTCTTCCCCAACCCCGCTCTGGCCACTGATAGCGTAACGCCCTAACCAACACACCAACACGTCTGCTACGATAATATTAACTAAGTATGAGTGATGCGTCCATTTTGTATCTAAACGTTTGAATTTTAATATCAACTGATACGTTAGTGAGTTGCTACTGTATATCGCGCGCGCGTGAGTGTGTGTGTGTGTCTGTGTGTGTGTGTGTGTGTGTGTATTCACTGGAAAAGCAGTAGAACAAAAGAAGAATAAGTGTGTGTAATGATTTTATTTCTGTGTGTGATGATATGTGTTAGTGTATCAGTGTTTGTGTGTGTGTGTGTGTGTGTGGTGTGAGAGAGAGAGAGAGAGAGAGAGAGAGAGAGAGAGAGAGAGAGAGAGAGAGAGAGAGAGAGAGAGAGAGTATGTGTGTGGCCAAACTCATGCTAGACAATGTATTAACCTGGCCATAAGAAGGCGTTCATTACTTATCACTGATGCACGTGCTTGCTAATCGGACATGAAATTCGAATTTCACGAAAATTCCGATCAGTTACTCAATGCAATACTCAACCGTGATGCAGCTAATAATGATTGAATGATCCAATCGATACTGAAACATGTTAGCCAAATCACGAGGCGTTAAACAGCATTTGGTGAAGGCCACCGAATAGATGTACCACACGGCATTATTCTAAAAACAAGATTTATGGAACATGTTCCATATTAACTGGGCTACTGCCCATATACTAAATATATACATATACTGAATATGTATATATTTAACACATAAGAGAAGCATATAATAAGTATTAAATTAACCATGTTTCCGTCTGATCGTAATCATGTTACTATCATTATTCATGAGACTATAATTAAAACTGAGAAAGAAAAGTAATTGAAAAAGCGAAACCCGTCTCTTAGAATGGACTCAATGACCTTGGTAACAATTGTCTCAAGGTTTTCAGTAGCCGCCTTAACAATGTGTCTGTGCCCCATGGGCTTTCCGGAAAGTCACTCTGTTTCCGTCGCACAGTAAACATCATCTCTTTTACGGTGAAACCTACTCCAGGGTGTTGCCATTATTATTAGTCTCGCTGGTAATACCACACGTCCCTACTTTCATGCGAAGAGTCTCTGGTTCCTAACATGATGCCATACTGACCTCTAGGTCGTGCAGGTCTGATAATTATTGTAACATTAGCGATAATTTAATCCCGCTCCAATATGGTTTTGGGTAAATACACTAATGTCGAACGAACGAAATTTAGTTTCAAAGTGTTACAAACTGGGCACGCAGAACCGTCTTACATTCGGACCTTCCAATCACTGATCTGGCATCAATTATCTACTGCGCATATTTCATTGAAATAGTAAAACCATTGTGAAAAGAATGCTTTGAACTTGAACAATACATATCACCATGTTACGAGAGAGGTAGACACACACACACACACACACACACAAACACACACACACACACACTTATATATCTATATATATATATAATATCATCTCATCATCTCATGATGAGATGAGAAGGGTCGTTCATTTGAAACCCGTTCCAATGGCTTTATTAGTTAGTTAGTCTTTCCTCTTGAGCCTAAGGCGGCGCATAGGGCAGAAGTCCTGTCTCTCCATGCTTGGCGGTTCGCTGCTACCTGTTGTAGATCTTGGATATTTACTTGGCCATTGAATGAGCCTTCTCTAATGATGGTTCTACGCAGGGTCTCTCTTGGTCTTCCCCGTTTTCTTTTCCCTACTGGTGACCATATGAGGGCTTGGTAGGGGAGTCTTGACTTGTCCATTCTGAGTACATGGCCGATGTAGTTCCAACGGCGTCTTCTTATGAAATTGGATACTGTATCTTGCTTAGTCTCTTGTCTTATTTGCGAATTGGCTTCTGAAGTCTGTCCAGTGGATGTTTAGAAGTCTTCTAAGACATTTGTTCTCAAAATTGTCTAATTTTTTATCTAAAGCTACCGTTGATTTCCAACTTTCACATCCATACGTTAACACTGGAATCACACAAGAGTTGAAGATTTTAAGTTTTGTGTGTTTGCTGAGTGTCTTTGACTTCCAGATGTTTGACAGTTTATTGAAGGAACTAGATGCCAGTGCGATTCTAGATGATATTTCTGGTGTTGAGTCCCCTGTAGATGTCATTTTACTTCCTAGGTATGTAAAGCTGTTAACTTTTTCAAGAACGTAGCTGTTCAATTTGGTGTCATCTGAACTGTTGGTAAGATCAATAGTCTTTGTTTTTGTGGTGTTAATTTGGAGACCAATTTGCCTTGAAACATTTTGGAGGTGGTTTATTTTCTCTTGGGCATCCGGGTGTGTTGAACTCAAAAGCACTATGTCGTCGGCAAAGTCCAGGTCTTCTAGAATTTTGTCAACCCAATGGATACCCATATTTGTGTTGTTTGTGCATTTGCGCATGACCCAGTCGATAGCTATTCCAAAAAGCATCGGTGATAAGACACAACCCTGTTTCACTCCTGTTTCGACTGAGAACCAGTCAGAGTTGCCTGTTTCTGTTCTTACGCAACAACGTGTTTCTTTGTAGAAAGATTTTATGACGTTGGTATATTTGGTAGGAAAACCATAGATGTTAAGTAGATTCCAAAGTGAAGGACGGTGGATACTGTCGAAGGCTTTTTGAAAGTTGATGGCTTTAAGATGGCTTTATTACAGAAGCATAAAAGATACATTAAGAGGTGTAGTAGAATTAAACAAAGCATTCATTTTGAATGAATTATGCACCATGGGTTGGTCAGAAGAAGTCGCCGTAGGCATTCAGGCAAGCATCCCATTGCTTAAGGTATGCAGCGAATGCCGTCCACACAAAAAAAGGATTGTGGCTGCTCACTGAACCAAGTGTTTACCGCGTTCATTACGTCTGCATCTGTGTGAAATCGTTGCAGTTTCTTACGAACGATATTTTGAATTGTCCCAATTGACACATCAAATTCTTTCGCTGGCGAACGTATGCTTCGACAACGGTTCATTTGTACTGCTGCGTCAATTTTGGCGATGTTTTTTTTCTGTTGCAACAATATGCGCTTGACCCGTCCGTCGACGATCTGTCGTGAACTGACGTCTTTTCCGAAACATTCGTATCCAGTCTGTCACTGTTGTCTTCGACACACATTTGTTACCGTACGCTGCCTGCATTCTTCGATGAATGTCCACTGGTCGACATCCTTCAAATGAAAGAAACTGAATCACCGCTCTTTGAGCTTCTTTGGATCAACCCGACCATTTTCTCAACGGTCAGAAACAAAAAAAGTCGCTAACGGTCAGAAACAGAACCTATGCATCATGTGGGACGATAAACACGTGGTCTTTTATTCATTGGTCAGTACTTATCACATGACTATGACATGATCATGTTCAACTTACGCAATTATGCGTGGTGCGGCACGAACGGATTTCAAATGATCAATCAATCAATCATGTGCCATGCCGGAAATCGTGGGCGGTCATGACTCGCCATTTCACTCGATCACCAGCGTCGTGGATCAGCTCAGTGTTCCTGTCTCGTCCATGCCATGTGGCCAAGCCATCCAGGTATTTTCCTCTTGGTCTGTTCCCTTCAAACTTGCCAGTTGTCACTAAGTTCTCCAATCCATTTCTTCTCAAAACATGTCCAAAAAATGTTGACTGTCTACGTCTAATTTCTCTAATCAATTTACGATTTTCATTTGTCTCCTGTAGTACATGGTCATTGGTTTTTCTATCTGTCCATGGCATTCTTTGCATTTTCCTCAGAAACCACATTTCTGCAGCCAAATGAACGCTCCTAATATATATATATATATATATATATATATATATATATATATATATATATATATATATATATATATATATATATATATATATATATATATATATATATATGCCGGTCTCTCTGGCTGTGGGGTTACAACACCTTCTCTCTGTAATCCCGTTTATCACGCAGAGTCTCGTAGCGGAGCGAGAGCTGAGGCGGTTCGACCCCCGCTCGTGACTTGCGGGATACTGAGCCGGCCGCTCAGAAAGCAATGGCAAACTACTGAGCGTAATCTTGCCAAGAGATCAACATACAGCTGAAAGATGCTGGTGTTGACAGCTAAGTCCTGTAAAGGATATGCTAAATATATATATATATATATATATATATATATATATATATATATATATATATATATATATATATATATATACAATCTTAAATTAAAGTTAATAAAGCAATGCAAGAAAATACTATTAGTTAAAATTAATATAACATATATGCGTACATTCATACACACAGGCAAATCAACAGACACACACAGACAGACGGACAGTCAGGCAGACTCTACAATGTGTCTTCGGCAGCCTTAACACAGCGTCTTCAAGAACCATTCTTAGAGACTTCTTCCAATCCATCTTTTTCTGTTGTCCACCAACATGTCACGTTGTCTTTGTCTTGTACTTTTCCCCTCCACATTTCTTCCCTCCAATCACGCCATCTTGTCCACCCACATGTAACGTTTTCTGTGTCTTGTACCTTTTCCCTTCACATTTCTTCCAACCCAACACGTCATGTTGTCCACGTGCATGTAAAGTTGGAATTGTCTTGTATTTTTCTCCTCAATACGTCTTCTAACACCAAAACGTCATGATATCTACCCACATGTAACGTTGACTTTCCCTTTTATTTTATTTGTACCCAAGAAGTTTCCTCCTCTAAGTCTGTGATGCGATAGGGCTATGTAGTTTAAAGGCATGAATGCACCCTGGAAAAGGCGGCCAATCTGCACCTTACCTAGTATTCGACTAGCCAAGATGCTAACCAGCGTCCGGCCATGCTCATAGTGTAACCAGCACAGATCCATATCAACGGTTCTAACGCTTTCAAATGGTTGTCCCAAAGCAATTTCCTACTATACATATGTGAACAGATAACCCCATTACAATGTCTAGGCATGAGAGCAAAGAAGAATATAGGTAGCAAATTACTTTGACAAACGGCGAGCTCAGCCATCTCACCCGCAGCCGACATTACTCATGACATTCCACTTGCATATTTCTAGTCGCTTTTAGTCCAATCCATCACCTGATCCTGTCCGCTTATTTGTGACATTGTCTTTCACTTTCATTGCCTTTAACTTTCATACTTACATTTAACATTTCTTCAATTTCATCACTTCATGTTATTCACTCACATGAAATGCTGCCTTTCGTTTGCACGCTTCTCCTCTGCTTGATTTCTATTACTTACTACTGGCAATGCTGATCGTATTCCGGTACGAAGTTTGGGCCTTGTTCATGTCAGATTGGAAGCATCAGATTCGAGTTTCGCTTTCGTTTGAGCTCGTCAGTAGTGCATATCCCTGACTGATATTGAATCGAACTCCGCAAGCGTGTGAGAAGGGTGTGTAATCTGCATGTCGACTCATATGCAACAGCATCTTTCTCTTACACGCTTCTCCCCCACTTCTCTTTGAACCAATCACTTCATATTCTCCTCCAATATGTAACGCTGCCTTTCTCTTGCAGTATTCAAAAGAGTAGAAGGCATGATAATCACCAATGTGTATCAGAATCGCGCGAACTGGTCTGATCAGTCACATTCGCTACCGCCATGGGTTTTAGTTGTATGCCTTTATTTGAAGCGAAACTTTCTTCTGTCAAGACGGCAAGGTGCTAGTTAGTCAGTCAGCAGAATAGAATGAATAAATTAGTATATAGTGGTTTCCAAGTATACCTTATGTTATAATGCGAGTTATCCCGTGTTTAGACTGAGTCAAAAGATCTTGATTCCCCGCTATAAATATTCAAAAGCAAGACTGGCTGCTGGCTGTTTGCATTTCCTAGTAACATCGTCTAATAACAAATAGTGTATATGGTCAAACGTTACGACTGAACAGATCAGCGGCAGAAAAGGCCAGGGCACAGGACAAACATGATGTTGGATTGTGGCTTTGAGGAATGTCGTCAATAGAACTGATCCAATATACAAGGAACCGAGATCTGTGTAGATGCATGGTCACCTAAGCCAGTTGCAAGGAACATGATGGCTCTGATGATGCTAGTAGTACCTTCGTGAATACCACTGAATTACGCTTCTAAATAGCTCAGTAATTTTACTATAAACGTTTGTTGCGTCTCCTTAACAAGTCGTCTTTATCAACCTCATAATTGTTTGGCTGTTTGTCATTCTTTTCTGAACGACCGATACTCATGCATTGTATGGAAACTAACGCAAAGAGGTCTGATTCCAAATAGCCCGCCATTGTGTTTTAACGCAATATGCAGGATTACGAATTACATTCATAACCATTACCACAGGGCCGCACTACGAAAAAAAATACAAAAAAACTAGCTGGCGTTTGTCGCAGCTGAATTCCCTTAATCTCTAGAGATTATCGAATCGATGTTACAAGAACGCTGTAACTTCTTAATATGATACGTGCTTGTATCTCAACTTCCAAGTCTTTAAGTAGTGGAACACGTGACATATATTGAACAGTGTTACAAATAAAAAAAAAAGATTACGACACGCTAATAATGAATAACAAACTAACAGGAATGATAAGAGAGCATGGAGGGCATCAGCTATACCCAACTGTTAAATGTTTCTAGAATGTTCAGCTGTTGTAGAGACCGTTGAACAACGAGGCTGATTGCTCCTTTCAATCTTGGTTTACCTTATTTATTGTTACAATTTTAAGTCATATTTTCGACTTAGCAGAATTATTTTTCCTGCATTTAACACTAACGTTCGTTCAATTGATTCCATTTATTCTTGTTCTAAAATCAGTTATATGGGGTTTTTGGTACTAGTTAGTTGAGGCGGCATTGTACAATTATAGTTTGAAAACCACTGTACTGGGAAGACCAAGCGAATTTAGACATCTGTCTGTGATGTTAATACCATCCTTATTGTAAAGTCAGTTAAGGTACCTTATGCGTGGATTATAACGCTGAGATTTCACTTAGTCTCTCTCTCGCTCTCTCTCTCTCTCTCTCCTCTCTCTCTCTCTCTCTCTCTCTCTCTCTCTCTCTCTCTCTCTCTCTCTCTCTCTGTCTGTCTCTCTCTCAGACATCCAAAGTTTGGCCTAATAAACCGAATACGTTAAGTGTTATTGACGCTGCCGTTAGAATTATGGTTTTCTGTGTCTGTTTTTACATGTCGAACACTACTCACATTCTTGATTGACTGTCCATAAATTAACACAAATAGTATTGCTTGGCGCTTATGGTGGTTGTCCATCAAGAATGATGATAACCATTCATTTCATCCAGTGGGGTTGAAAGTTTGCAACCTTGAGTTCTACGATGGCTTGTAAAGCCTATTTTGGCTCGAAATGTTCTTTACAAGGTGTGGGCAAAGAATGCTTGACGTTCCAGGATGAGGATCTCCATCTATGGTTTTATTTGTCCAGTTATTTCTTCACAGCGTTTGCAGTCCTGTTTGCTTCACACATGACTATACCCTTGCGTAGTGATGTACCCCATGGATTTCAGTCATGTATCGTGATGAATTCCAATAGCTTTTAGTAGCATCTTCAGCGTGCCTTTAAAGTGTTTCCCTCGGCCACCTTGAGAGCGTTTACCACAGAGCAGCTCACAGTAAAAATTCGTTTAGGGAGCCTGTGATCTGGCATGCGAGTCAAGAAGTTCGCGCTCATAGAAGGGAGAAGAACAAAGTAGAGACTAAAGGATGCACTTTAAAAAAAAAAAATTTGCATATCCTTTACAGGACATCGCTGTCAATACCAGCATTTTACCGATGTCGTTGATTTCTTGGCAAGATTACGCTCAGTAGCTTGCCATTGCTTTCTGAGCGGCCGGCTCACTTATCCCGTAAGCTGCCAAAGCGGTGAGAACCGCTTCCAATTCTCGCGCTCTGCGTTACCTCACGAGGATAAACGGAATTACGGAGAAAGTCGTTTAACACCTAGGCCATGGAGAGGACGCACTAGACAACATAATCTTTGAAAGCTATAGTGACCGACCGGGATTCGAACCTGTCACCTCCAAATGACTACGGCGCCTGGCTGCAAGAACAAATGCACTTCGACGCACGCCCAGCTAGACAGTCACGCATCGCGTGCTCGATCTTCACGCGCTAATGAATTTCTGGGTTACCGCTTTGCTGCTAAAAGAATTAAAATAAAAGCACGCTGTTAATTTCTGATGATCATCACGAGTCGAAATTTGACGTCATGTTGGTTTGCGTCATGGCGTCGCCAGCAGGATACTATCGGCGTCCGTAGCAACTATACTGTAAACGTTCATACCAACGACACGGTGATTCGAATATCTACCGCAAATGTAAGATTTTCAATTGAAGCCCATTTAGATTAACGAGTGTTGGTGAGCATGGCGGAATGGATAAGACCGCGTTTTCTTAAACAGCCGGTGTACTGATGCCGAGGATAGGGGTTCAACACCTACACCGGACAGTTCGACTGAAATCTTGACCTATCTTCCTTGACTTGGGAACGTAAATTACAAGTACCTCTAAAGTCGATATGGATTTGCCTTATGGAGAGGGGCACTGTTAATAGGGAAAGCTAATCCATACGCAAATTTCTGTCCAGCACTACTAGAAGTAGTGTATTTGGACTACGCTTGAGTTCAAAGTGAGCGAGCGCAAACAAACACCAAAAAAAATTATATATATAAACGAGATAAAGGTAGTCCCATAGCAGATACTGCCGTTGGGGTGAGAAGTACTAGGCCTTCACATATTCTAGGCCACGACATATCATGTGGGGAACCATTTCCCTTCCCAGCAATCATTCTTTCTCAGACATTTCCAAGAAAATTCTAGAAATTATACGATACTCATTTGATGAGGGTGGGTCGGCCCTAAAACCGTACTCATCGGGATAAAATAATACACCTAACTCTTCCGGGGATTGAACAATGGTCACTGACTCGATAGACAAGAGAATTTTACACTATACTATCATCCCATTCTATTAATCCTGTTACTGTGGTAAATATATTTCTATAAAAATAGTATTTTGAAAGCATCGCGTTCAGTGCAAAAGATTCATTCATTCATTCATTAAGTAGCATGTCCTTTGCAGAACCTCTCTCACAGTCAAACCTTCCGGGAAAACTCTCGTTCATAAGCAAGATGTCCTGCGTCCGATAAACGTATCTTGAGATCATCCACCACATCCTGCACCCATCTTCCCTTTGGCCTTCCTCTTCCTCTCGTCCCAGGCATATACCCCTCCATTATTATTCTCTCCAAACTTTCGTGACGTTTCAAGCGAATACAATATTTCACTTTTCTTTGTTTTATCGTCTTTAATAGCCAATCTGCTTCAATATCCAGCTCATGCTGTATGGATGCATTTGTTCTTTACTTTATCCAATATTCTCTTAGAAATCGTCTTTAAAGCATTCATGCGCTGGTCAGCTTGTTTAGTAAGTGTCCAGGTCTCACAGGCGATGTTGCAATGAGAAAGATGCAAAGGATGCACAATCATATATGCCATAATTTCTTCGTATAGCCCATGCCATGTGGCGTTGTTGATCATGTTTGTTCACAGCCCTCTGTTTTGTGTGCTGGCAATCATTTCTGATACTGATATTTTCCCCGTTTCATGATGTATAACTGTCCAGCATCTCCCCTCATGAGCCCCACCTGCCTCTTTCCTCCTCCAAATGTCCGTTTGTGATGACATACTTAACCTGCCATCTTCTCATGACAATCCCATAGAATATGGCCAACCTCTTTCTGATGCGAGTAACGAGTCCTTTTTGTGAGTTAACTTCTTTTAAGGTATCTACATTGCTCTTCACGGAGTTTCATCATTCTTATATAAGATCACATCTCTGCAGCCTCAACATAAATCATCTTTGGTCTGCTAAGTGTCTATATAAACACAAGAAATAAATGGGGAGAACCGTTGAGGCCACTAAGACGATTACATAAATGGACACACATAGTATTATTTGGCACTCACAGAAGAAGAAGAAGGAAAATAGAGATTAGAAGACGCACTAGACAACATACAATTTGAAAGCTATAATAGTTACCAACCGGGATCGAACCTGTCGCCTCCAAATGACGACGGCGCCTCGCTGCAGGAACAAGTGTACTTCGACGCACGACCAACTAGACACTAAGTGTCTATAATTTACCCTCGTATTCAGCATTGACTCACAATGGCTATTATAAAACTATTTCCTCATCTCAGTATGCCGCATCGTCAATAGTATATTCCCATAGTGGGTGGTAAAACTAAGACGTTTACAAATCACTGAATGATGCAGATTATTGTTTATGTGCTTACTTGAATTTAATGTTCACTTGGTATTTAATACTTAACTGTTGGATGGCTACTTTAAGAGGTATAAAAATATGCAGAGTATTAAATTTCCCAGAACAATTTCAATAATTGCAGACACGAATCACCCACCAAGACCCGTCTGCTTTTAGCTGATTGCACTTTGATGAAATTTAACAGCTGCATTTTGGACAAGTCAATGGCTACAGGACATTTTGTATTGAATTACAACTGTTTAAAATTTCAATTAAACAGCAGACAAATAATACAATGTTCGTCGAGCTCACAGTCTAAACCAGTGTTTCTCAACGTGGGGCCATTCAGGGGGGCAATTCGATTGTTAAGGGGGGCAATTCGAAAATGGAAGACATCGGCTGGACATAACAAAACGGGGAGACTTGAAACTGAAGTTAACTAAATTGGAACCTGACATAACATCTCTTTGCAGTAAGCATCAAGCGCAAGGATCTCACTAAATTTAAATAATAAATAATTACTAATAATTAAAATAATATAGAAAAATCTTTCGTTAAAATTATTGTGTACTTGAATTGCAATTCTCCATTATCTTCTTCTTCTTCAACATTCTGAGCCATTGAGGTTCTTTGCTGCAGATACAAGCCGTCTCCATTCGTCTCTCTGGTTGACCTTCAATTGCCAGTCGCTGATTCCAAGTGCTTGTAGGTCTGTATGTATATTATCTCTCCACCATCTTCTTGGTCTACCTCGGGGTCTACGGTAATTTATTTCCTGAGTGTAAGCGAGGTTTGTTTCCCTATTATCTTCCATTCTGTCTATATGCCCCAGCCATTGCAGTCTATTAGCCTTCATGATACCAGTGATTAGCGGGGACTTAAACAGATCATAAATGTCTTTGTTGCTTCTTCTTTTCCACTCTCCACTTTGTGTATCCCTTGTGGGCCCAAAGATGCGTCTTAAGACTTTGTTCTCAAGGGTTTGTAACAAGGCTTCGTCTCCTTTAGTTGTACTCCTGGTTTCAGAGCCATACAGCACAACTGGTCTAATCAGTGTTTTGTATATTGTAGATCTCCATTATATGTTCTGAAAATTTACTTACTGTGTTTGCTCAATAATCTCCATAAACTATCATTGGATGTAAGAAAGACAGTGCTGAAGTGCTATATATAACATGTTTTGCTGTATGTAGGTAAATATTTGAATGTAAATAAACAAATTAGGAAGAACTTGGAAGCTACAAAGATGTAGTCCCTGAGACGAATGTTGCGAATTCCTTGGACTGCCAGAGAAACTAACGACGCTAGCCTAAAAGAGGCTAATAAAACTAGAACATTATATTAAAAACAAATAAAAAATAAGAAAGGAGACAAACATCTGTCTTTGGTCATGTGATGAGAAGAGAGCCAGAGAAGAGCATCGTGACAACTGGAAAGATCAAGAGAAAAAGATTCAGAGGCAGACCAAGAGAAATAATGCAGGATGGATTGAGACAGTGGCGTGGAAAAATATCATCAGCAGAGTTGATCATGAACACCAAAAAGCGAGGTCTGTGTAGAGATATGAACGCCTACGCCAACTGGCAGGGCACTTGATGATGATGACGATATTCTGTAGTCAATGTTTCATCTCCGTTCAGCAAGTTTCTATCAAATCCACACCAAGGTTTATTTTCTAGGCAATTTTACGTTCAGTAATTTATTGTTTGCCGACCTCCTTGGCAAAGACGTTACGGTCGCGGTTCGTAATTCTGCTTACCTGAGTTCGAAACATAGCTACGACCGATTTGACAGCAGACAGTATTGAGCTGTGTTTTAACGTGTTGGTGTGGGAGCCGACCGTTCAGAAAGCAATGGTCAACCACTGAACGTAAACTTGCCAAGATATCAACAACAGCAGTGCTGGTGTTGACAGCGATGTCCTGTAAATAGGATATGCAACAAAACAAAACAAATTAAAAAAAAAACATTAAACAATTACTGTTGCTTTCGCTGAAGTCTTCCTGATCGGTGTAGGAATCAAACGTGCTACCCCATTGCAGTGCATTAAACCCTGAGACAAAATACACCTCTGTTTAGTCTGTAGAAATAGTAATAATGAATGAGAGAGAAAAAGGGTGGGAAGCGAATGCGGAGACCATCAAATATACGTAGATGTAAAATGTGCCTAGAATGTTAAGCTGCCTACAAATAAATGACAATATATCTTTTCAGGAAGTAAATATTTCCACCAATCTCATACTGGTGTGATTACATTTCTCTTATCTTATTTGTGCGATAACATTTAATGTATCCCCCCTTATATTTACTAAATTCTACCCGTGTGATTACATTACAATTATAAATTGAGAGTTTCACTTCTAATCTAACATCCCTTTTATTTGCAACCACTAATATTTACGATTTTCTTTTTGTTTTTTTAATTTCAGAAGCTTAATTTCCGCTTCCTCGCTGATTCAGATTTCCCTTTCATTAATGTTTCACCTTGTATCTATCAAAACACGGCTGATACAATTTCACGCTAAATACATGCCCCCCGTGCATTATTCGCGCAGACAACCGGTGTAACTCAAACATAGCCGCTACACTATTTATCTTTCAAACGGTAACTATTTACTTCACTCGGCATCACATTGCCTTCGCGCGTGATTTGCCGTCTGCATGTTTCCCGCTTAAAACAAGTGGTTTGAAATACTATTTTCATGTGTAGCATGTACACTTGTTACAGTAAATATGAAACCAGTTACTGATCGCGTATCAATAAATTAACCTCTGAATGCTTTTGGAATTCATCATGGCATCTGGGAGGCTGCAGTCAGAGACCGAAATTCATGGCGTGCATCATTACGCAAGGGTGCAGTCATATGTGAGGCAACCAGGACTGCAAGAGCTGTAAAGAAAAGGCAGGACAGAAAAACCACTGCAGGAAATCCTCCTCCAGAAACGTCAAGCATTCTTTGCCGACATTGTCAAAGAACATTTCGAGCCAAAATAGGCCTTATCAGCCATCTTAGAACCCACGGCTCCATACCTTCAACCCAACTGGATGAAATGAATGGTCATCATCATTCTTGATGGACAAACAACATCAATAAATTACTACTTTTCAAACACACACATATAGGTCGGTGTGGCCGAATGAATAAGAACGTGTGTTCTTAAACATACAGTATGCTGATGCCGAGGAAATTATGCCCTACACCAGACAGTTGGAATAAAATGTTGACCTATCGTCCTCCTTGACTTGGGGACGTAAATTAGAAGTACCTCTGAAGTCGGAGTGGGTTTGCCTGATGGCGAGGAACACTATTAATATGGAAAAGCAAATCCATAAGCACACAATTCAGTCCAGCACTAATTGTGTATGGACTAACTTGAATTCAAAGTGACCGAGCACCAAAATCAAACACACATGCGAATGTAGTTATACATATGCAGAGGAAACAACTTCACATGTATTGATCTGCAATCATAGCAGACAAAGGGAAGAGGCTGGAGTACGAGGATATAATATGCACCAGAAATATTGAACCGACTTAAATGTGTTTGAAAGCCAGAGCATCGACCGGAATTTACCCAATCATGACTTGGCATGTTTCAACAGAGCAGACTTTGGAAAACGTCGCCCAAAGCTCCAACTCTGTAGATTCAACGACGATTACCAACCAGTCATGTCATGAAATAAGTGTTCGGCATCTTCTCAGTAGGTCTGAAGGGAGCTGAGTGGTCTCGAGGTATGGTGTCCGCCTCAAGTGCTGGAGGTCCCGGGTTCAAGCCCCGGTGAGGGCCGGCATTTTTTCTCGTGGACCTTTAGTAACACAATTTCCCTGGTCTCTGGGTAGTGAGATCGGACGCCGGTGTGTATTGTTGCGAACGTAAAACATTATCCCTTTGCAATTGCCTCTGGCAAAATTTCGAGTTAAAAATCTATCCAATGTATTTCAGGATCCTCGCCGGTGCTATGGAGTTTGTGCACTGAGCTGACATTATCCGGACACAGGCTTGAGTTAGGAATAGAACGGGATACTTGTGGGTTACACCCGTGTGTCGTGATGATGATCCGTCGACTATACTAAACTCTGTAGGTCTTCCTCTTTCCCCCTCCTCTCTCTCTCTCTCTCTCTCTCTCTCTCTCTCTCTCTCTCTCTCTCTCTCTACTGAAGGCGCTGAGCTAAAAACACTAATGACAAAATATGGCATCAACAAGTACGACACCATCTCACCATGATCCGGACAGCTGTCAAATAATATATGGAAACACAGAAGATACAGAACTTTATTGAGGCTCTGACGTACTTGAAGTAAACGGACAGTGGAGAGGAGCAAGAAACTATATTGAACACAACCCTACCTCTTCACATAGAGAAAAACTTACTAAATAGGTGGCTAGTAAATGTATCGTATTTCAAACAGAAAAAAAAAAACGAAGAAACCAAGCTGGAAACCCCAAAGAAACGTGTAGTAAAATAAACATCAAAAGATAGAGGAATAAAGCCTGGCGACTTTTGCGCGACGGCGAAATCAGGAAGGAAACAAACAGACCGAAGACTCTTTGAATATTCGAACGATGATATTGCAACACTAGATTGTAAGACTGCTTACGCTTTCATCAACTTCTTCGCCTGTGTCAACAACTGACAGCAGAGAAAGACTAAAATTAATTGCTTCTAAATGGCTCAGTGGGAAATAGGAAGTCAATATAGCTGATTTTGTTGACCCCTTTCGGAACAAAAGAGCCTAAAGAACTGATGAGTAATAATGCACCACGACCATACCAAATAAATAAAAATGAGACGGTTATTAAGCTAGGACCAAAGGCTAAAGTGAGGTTGTATGGTTCGTCAACAGATCATGAATGAGGAGCAGTTACAAGCAGTAGGGATAACAGATACGATTATAAGAAGGGGAAATCAAATAGGGAAAGTAATAGTATATTTCTCTGACCTTGACCTGATATTGAAGCTAGCTGAGAGAGTAACATGCCCTGACCAAATGACCAAAAGCAGAAGAAATCAGTACCTAATGTTTCCAGTTTTGAAAAGGACATGCTAGAATTACTAGCCATCTAGACCGCATCAGTCCCTGATATACACTCGTGCGTGGACATTATTCTCTCAATTTGGAAACTATCGACTATCTTCTCTAGAAAATGTCCTTATTTGAAACAATATGGGAAAGCTGCAACAGCTACAAACTCAATCTGTGGGTCCTAGAAACAGCTGCCGTGTTCCTGTGTCTGTGTAAGAATGACATTGGGCTGCTATAGTTAGCCAGCTCAACAACTTTGGGATCAACATTAACTGTAAGAGTTGTTTCCACTGTTTCATTAAGGTCTTTTGTGAACTGAAACACATTTTCCATTGTTTCACTGTGTGCGTATGGACATTTGTACTTTAAGAAACAATAGTTTTTCAATGTTCCATTAAGTGAATATGAAAGCCTTTAACTTTAACTATACCCACGAGGGAAGTGGTCAGTCCCTCCATTTGATCGTGTACAGTTCTATAAATTTAGTTTATACGTAATTTTCGCATATTGTAATGCATGATTACTCCATTAGTAACACATTTTTCACTTACATCCGCCCACGCTTTTATTTTTCAGACACGTTGTATAATATATAATATTGCGTCTCTCCCAAAAGAATTCAATCGTCCACTCGACCCGGTAAAGTTGTAAATATTCACTGTAATTGTAATTTATCGTATCTTAGGGAGTAAAATGACCACAATTACCAAAATGCAACGTGGACATTGTGCAAATAAAAGTACAGAATTTACAACAAATGTGTCGATATTTTGCACAAAACGGGAATTTCGATTTACATTGTCATCTGCAGGCGTTAGCAAAACAAACAGAAATGTAAATGGCCCTCTTAAAAGCATTGCGGCGTATTGGGTATATGATGTTAGCCATGTATTATTATAGAGCAGTCCGCTCCAGGTGAGCAATTCGGTCAATATTACAATGAGATATATCGGGTTGACAGGTCTTCGTTTGGCGGACAGATTTAAGCAACACCTCTCTGATATCAACAGTGGTGCCTAGAAACCGGTACCCCTACACTTCAACAGTTCTGACCACTGTGGTGTGGCCGACATACAGGTCACGGCGATCAAATCCTGCACATCTCACGAACGCGGTAGCAAGACATTGGAAACCTGTCTCATCTTCCAGTTAGGGTTCACGTCTCTCCTCAGGGCCTCAATGTCCAACACAGTTTCATTTAAGTCCTGAACGTCCCCTACCCTCTCCCATCCTCGCAGTCGTATAGTCCACCTAAAAGTTAGTTGCATGTCCTTCACAGGATGTCTTAGTTAACGCCACCATTATCTTTGCCTTCTGTGACTTCGTGGGTCGTTTGCGTTCAGTTGCTTCTCATTGTTTTCTGAACAACCAGCACTTGTGCTATTTTATGAGGGCAACGCAGGGCGGTCTGCATCCGAATTGCCTGTAGCAGTGTTTCGACCTTGGCGTGCGGAATTGCGAACTTCATCCGTGACATTGCCACAGAGTCAGCTACAGTACTCTACCTATCCACATTTTTCCTTTTCGCTCTCATGGGCGCACCCCCATCCCCCTAGCGTGTGTTCCCTCACCGGTTCTCTTAGCCAACCCCCGAGCTTCTCGCTTTATTGACCTTTAGTCAGTTGACCCTGTTAACCACACATCCGGTTAATTCCATCCACGGATAAACGCTCACGCAATGATACAGATAAGTAACCATAATATTTTCATGTGGTGTCTGTCGTGTATTTGTTTGTCTGTTTTTGTTTGTTTATTCAGTGCTGACGAAGGCTTTGGCTGCAACGTCCATTTTTTTTTTCTTGTAATCGTGCTCTAGTAAAGCTCACAATCTACTTCTCGTTTTTCGGTGATTCATTCATTGGTCAATATTACACCACTTTCGAGAGTAAAAAGGATCCGCTTTACATGCATTCATTTTTATTGGACATATAGTAAGTTGGTAAACACACCGTTTTACAACCTTAAGGTACATTGGTGCGATGGGTGGTATGGTCAGTATCACACTGATCGTCTTTATTTCTCAAGACATCTCCTGGTAACCATTTTAGGCTAGGTCCAACTGGGAGCCCAGAACAGTTTCAAAACAATTCCTAGATGCAACTTCGAACCTGTAACCACAGGGGCGGCAAGCAAACGCTCTAGCTATTGCTTTGCCGCGGTTCCCATTTTCAAGAGTAGATTGTATTGAGCTGTAGGGAAGAGTTCGAGTGTTTATAAGCGAGGTGTGGGGTTACTTACAGCCATTAAAATCATATAATTTTGTGAGGGAGCAGTGGCTGAGCGGTTATGGAGTTTGAAACAGGTGTACTGTGTTTGATCCCTGCATATGGCTCCGAACTTGTCCATGTACCATTGGTATAAAATGATATCACAAGCACTCCAATCGCTTGGGTAGTGAATCGGATACCTACCTAGCCTTTTCTGACAAATAGAAAATTCCGTGTTAGAAATTACAAGGCAGTTGGAAATGATATAGAGTAGGCCATAGGTCCATTGTCCTGGCAAAATTGTCAGCAAAACAGAACCTACCCATGTGTAAATAGTACCCGTTATTGTAATGCCATCTGTCTAGAGGATACAAACGTTACACAAATGCATGTCGCAGTTGGACATAATGCCCTCTGTGGCACATAACCGGATGTGAGGCTTCCTCCTCGAAAGAGGAAAGAAGAAGGTGAAGAAGAATCTCATCCCGTATCCTTAATTGTAGGTCCTAGATGCCTCATGATGGAAGCATCAGAGAGTCCATAATTATCTGTCCTCAGCATCGCAAGTTAGTGTGTAAATACTACATTCTGTCAGCTCTTTAATGTTATCAGTTCAAAATTTGTTCTGACTTCCCCTTCTCTGTTTACCATCAAATGCTTACTGGAGGGAACCTTTTGGTATGATTTCATTACATGTTACATGCCGACATCAGGTGGGGTTTCGACGATTCTCCACTGGCAAAAGTTGGATTTACTTGCAATTATTTACTCGTGTCTAACATAGCCAAGTGTTTTCTGCTCTTAATATCATATATGCAACATTTACTTGCAACATGTGCACTCAAATCCTTGGATCTTCTGTGTATTTTCTGCATCGAATGCCAACCTCACACACACTCTAATAAATGAATTGCAAGTTAACACAAGTGACTTGATATATTTACATGAAAATTCACGTTGCTTGTTCATGTAATATTCGGTCTAACCAATTATATTTTCGTAGTCTCTTTACTTGGTCTGCATTACTGGGTACAGTGGAAAATACAAACACTTAGGTATGTACAGCTCTTGCGAAGGGATGAGACATACTAAACACGATAACAGTGTACGTACCTTATAACGGACTTCAAAATTGTATAGTTGATACTAAATATTTAAGAATGCTCACTTTTCAAACAGTAGTCAGTTTACTTTAATATTGGTATCGCTGTTTTCCTTGCATCCATTTATCCGTATATTTATATTTTATGTAGTCATATTAATTTTATAATCTGTAAAGAATTTCTTAATCTTTTGGAAATGTCTCTATGTTCTTATTCTTATTCTACTGTAGTATCAATGCATCAGCACATAGTAATTTCACAGATATAGCTTTATAAATTAAATTTCAAAATTGTATGCACATAATTATATTCATAGGGCACATTGGTGTAACGATGAGAACGTTACTATGACAATGGCAAGAGTGATATGAGATGCCAGCATTCGTCGTTCGCTTGGCGAGGGAACCACTGTCTACATATATCCTCCGTGTACTCAGAGACCTACAAAATATGAGGGTACTTACATTTCACATAACCACACGTGGGCCCTTCTACGAGATATGTTGTTTTATTACTATATTGCCAGCATGCTTCATAAGCCCGAATTTAATTATGTTTTTTAATGTTTTTTTTTTCCAATTTTGTCCTTGTATCACATGGATCTAGTTGCTCATTTGTAACATATCATATGTTAATTTTCATTCTTCTGACAAGTATTTTCTTTCAATAGTTTGCCATTGCTTACTGGGCGCGAATTTAACCTTTATGTCCAACAGATAGGTGTATCTAATGACAATGAACATACTATCCCCTTCATCAGCTCACAGGTAGTTTAAAAACAAGCGCTATTAACATTTCGGCCACGCAGAACTCGACATCAGCACTATATTTTGTGAAATAATCCTTCAGATATAACCTGTTACCACTGTCCGCATTAACTCTAGCCTCTTGGTATAATCTTACCCAGCTAGAAGTTACCGTAGCAAGCTTATAATAAGATAACGTAAAATCCGGGTTGTATCTGTTTTCTTATTGAGTTAAACATGGAAAAGGGGGTTAATACATTGATTACCATGCGATCTAAAGGGACAGAATCACGATCAATGTGACCTCTCTTATCACACGGAAACGGATGAGGTCTTCTATTTCTCCTACTTCCTTTTCTCATTTAGAGATTTGGCATCTGCGACCCAGTAATAAGTTATATCTGGAGTCCTTTCAACTCTGGCTGATTTCAGAATCTGCGCAACTCGATTACTAGTCTTGGCAAAGACCTGTATGCGTGTGTAAGTCTTTTTTTTTAAAATCCCCCATTCCTGAATTCGATGGATTCGAATCACGCAAATGAATAGGGGAAGACAGAGTTAACGGGTAAAAAGGAGAAAGAGACGGAAAGAGAAAGAAAGAGAGTGTGAGAGAATTGACGCACATTGAAATTAATCTTGATAACATGTCCTACTTGTTTGTTTGTTTTGTTTTTAGGGGGGGGGGGGGGGGAGAGGGTTGTAAGGTGGGGCTGAGTGTGGGGGGGGGGGGGGGGCTACTGTGTTTAAGCTATTGATTTTAAAGCTAGTTTAAACGTATTGTAAACTCGTCTTTTAGTTGCATATACAGTAAAACCTATGTTTTCGTCGATTATCCGTCGGAAAACAATCGGCGAAATCCGAAAACAACGTAAACCGAGACAGTTATTTTCATATGAATCAATGTAAATCAAATTAATTCGTTCTAGAAACTCCAAAATACATACCAAAAACACATTTTATAGAGAATAAATATAGTGTTTAATATTATTTTTCGCACCTTCGCCGTGCCTAGTAGCACTGTGGTTGCCAGTGCACCACTTGAATTTTTCAAACCATTCTCTGCTGGCCTTAAAATCACTAAGTATACTAGCACTGCTCTCAGGCATTTTCTTAATGAGATTGGCATACAACAGTCTGGCCTTTTCACATGTGATTGCCTCTGAAACAGAATCCCCATATTACTGGTTTTGATTTATCCAAATTAGTAATAACTGTTCGACATCTTAAATTGTTTCCGATCTCTGTTTCATTAGAACATTCATGCCTTTCGCTACATTAGCCTCCTTTATTTCTTCCTTTTTTTCGCCACAATGGAACTTATCGTGTATAGCGACTTGCCTAATTTCAGCAATCGTAACGTCGAACTTGTATTATATTTTACTAGCAAGTGGTGCTCACTCAACGAGAAATCAACGCCACGCTGAGCAGAAGTGCATGTGGGTCGGTTTGTTATCGCAAAATTAGCGGCGAGGTCATGTGGGCACGCCGACGAAATCCGAGGTAACCGACAAAACCGAGACACAATTTTTACGCGGATAACATCGAAGAAAACCGAAAGCGACGATAACTGAAGGAAAGGAAAACCGATTTTGTATCGTTATGCATTCATTGTACACGCTTAGTGAATTTTAATTACCAATTAAAGTACAATACATCAAATAAATAGATATTGTCAGCTTTGAGTCATGTTCAGATCTTTTTTCTTTGCTTTCTCCCTACCCCCGCTCTCCCCTCTCTCTCTCTTTCTCTCACACTCACACTTAAACACACTCGCACACACACACACATATATATACTATATACTATATATATATATATATATATATATATATATATATATACTATATATTAATATATATATATATATCCGTACTCGATAGTTGATGGAGCCCAGGCCCAATTTTCATTTAAAAATCTCATCTCCTCAAGCCGGTCTCCCTGGCATAGGTGTTAAGGACGTATACTCTGGCACGAAAACACCACTCTGCGAAATTCGGCAGCGGATCTCGTCGCACTGGTTACTTATGGAGGTATGTGAACCGGTCGTTAAAAAAGCAATGGCAAACTACTGGACGTAAACTTGCCAAGACATCAACAGCAGCCGAAAAATGCTGGTGTTAACTGCAGTGTCCTGTAAAAGATACGCCCAAAATTTGTATTTCCTCTCCTCAAGGGAAACTCCAACACACTGTTAAAAGGCTGAAAGGCAAGCGGGATTGAAACTGCGCAACGGCGCGGCGCTTATATATGTTTTGCATATCCTTTACAGGACACCGCTGTCAACATCAGCATCTTTCAGCTGTATGTTGATTTCGTGGCAAGATTACGCTCAGTAGTTTGCCATTGCTTTCTGAGCGGCCGGCTCAGTTATCCCGCAAGTCACCAGCGGGGGTCGAACCGCTCCCAGCTCTCGCCCCGCTACGAGACCTTGCGTGATAAACGGGATTACGGAGAAAGTGTTGTAACCCCTCGGCCAGAGAGACCGGCGCGCTTATATATACATATATTAATTGATCGGATCCCTATCGAAGGTAGAGGTGTTAGTCTGTTATCTGATTCAACAATGCTAAATAACTTAACGACGCGTGCCTTGGTGAATCTTCTCGATTACGGTTGTAATCGTCGAGAATGAGTCGGGTATGAAGCTGGAAAGGCAGCAGGCGAGGACGGCTCGTGGTAGAGCTAATAGATGAGTCAATGGCAGCATGCGAGGACGGCTCGTGGTAGAGCTAAATGATGAGTCAATGGCAGCATGCGAGCATAGATTAGTGTACGGTTTCCATCTGTTTCAGGATATCGGAGTATAGCACTTTCAGCTGATGTTGATCTAGGTAGATACGATCATCAGAGCAGATCTGATGCGAGCCTATCTAGATTTTGCGTATCGAACCAAATGCTATGTCGAGTCAAGTGACGACGAGTATCAGGGTGGGAGAAGCAACCCCTCGCCAGGAGCCGGCAGACATAGATTATGGTAGAACCAAATTATGGGTCAAGCACCGACGTCATAGCGCTGGAGACACTCCCATAACCCAATGACCTCATATTCAGCAGTCAGCGACGAATTCTAATACTAATGGTACCTGCCGCAGTCAGATTACGTGCCCGTCAGGTCTTTCCTTGAAGTCCGGACTGTCGGTCAGAGCATCTGGTCAGTGCCTGTTACACCATTTTCTCCAGGCCATGATGATTTATCTGTTATTTCTCAGTATACATATGATCCATTTGGACCCTAACAACATCTGCCTTATCGTGCACTCATACCCGATCCAGGGTGCGACTAGGCGATTTAAACAGGAAATGTATCATCCATTTCTTGTAGGAGAGGCCACATGTATGGACTTGTCTCTGGTGCAGTCACATCGATTCTTACTCATAGTTGATCAATCGAGAGTGTTCACAAACAGTTCTAGTATAATCCACATTATCACCATAATGTAGCAGGTTCTTTGCAAATCTTGTTGAGATAAGGGCAGACCGAAACGATTGTCAGCCTCTTGTCAATTTCCCTATTACGAAAATGTTCTTGCCCTATGTTTCCATGATGTCCTGTATTCATCTTCGTGCCGCATGATGGAAACGAATTATGTCATCATTTCCAAGTTGCAGGTTCAGGTGGGTGGTATTACTGGCCACTGAAGACACTTGTTTTAGACCTATCTAGCTGGAAGTCAACGCAGACGATATGGTATAGTATGTCCAGAAATGAATGCCGTCATTCACGATCAATTATTTTGAAAACTGTCTGTTGCATCGTAATGAAATTTTTCCTGCCGTCTTATATTTACCCCCACCCAAGGAATATGTCTTTGATAGGTCAAAAAGCATCTTAAATCATCGAAAGCGGCGAAATTTCTTTGATGTTTTGGGGAAAATTTAGTGAATTCACGCTAACAAACTAGTCTTACAGTAAACCACGTTATTTCTGGTAAGGACACAAGTACAAGGCGTAGCCAGATTCGTATGGGAGTGGGTGCAATAAATAAAGCAACTTAAAAGTCGACAGGGTCGACTGCATTGCACCGGGTTTTTATCCCATATGGCCCAGTCTCTTTCCGCAGGGCGGAAAGCGTCGCACAGAGCACGAACTCCGTAGCTCCAGCGACGACCCTCGGAAGTCTCTGAAAAGATGCACTCGTGAAATGAAGGAATCGAACATACAACTTCGGAGCCCGAGTCAGACGGCTTGACCATTTCACGATGGAGACTCCCGAGAGGGGTGCAATGTGTAATATTAGTAATGACAGAGAATTTACAGCAATGTGTAAATTGACAGGAAAGTAGAAGGAATATATTTTTTACCTTATTTTTCATTTCCTTCTTGTTTCTTCAGCTGATGGTTAATAATTGTACACAAGTATTCATGTTACTAGAATGCATTAGCTTTTGTATATTGAGTTCGTGAAAGCTTCCAAATAGCTGTGCGTTAATGTGCGTATGGAGTGACCAGAAATGATACCGCAATTTAGTCATCATGTGTAAATTTTTAAGGATCTGTTCAGCCGTCTGTGTATTTTGTTCACACATACACATGGGTGACAGACTCGCTTTGAGCTCTTCGTGAAAGATTGTCTACTCTGCTGTTTACTGTCAGAGACGGAACATGATTACCTGGTTTGCACTATGAAAATTGTTGCCAGTGTCTCTGTAGTGGGCTTTCTTCTTAGCGACCAAGATGTTGGTCCTTTTTTCATTGTAGTTGAAATACGATTGATTCGTATGCAC
This sequence comes from Cepaea nemoralis, assembly GCA_014155875.1. Lineage (NCBI taxonomy): Eukaryota > Metazoa > Mollusca > Gastropoda > Stylommatophora > Helicidae > Cepaea > Cepaea nemoralis. Next base: position 335,610 of record JACEFZ010002530.1, read on the forward strand.
GTGTGTTGTCCCCTAATTTGACAACGTGTTTGCTCTCACGTTTCTTGTTATGCCACAATATGTCAGTTTCCACCGCAATATTACTCTTCTGTTGGTATTCAATGCGCTCAGTGTGTGTGTGTGTGTGTGTGTGTGTGTGTGTGTGTGTGTGTTTTTTCAGTATCAGTTGTTTGTCACCGCTGAGGGCTTGAGGAATTGAAAATTCATCACTATGGAATACAAACTGTTGCCATTGACATTGTGCTGATGCTGTAATGTTTAGGGCCTTCAATTCATCTGAATGGTTGGAGCAAAATATCCCAGTAAGCGTGCACGTGGATTAAGGTCTCCGATCTCATCAGACCTTAATCTGTGTCGGACGATTCCAGTAGGTTGATGACTGCTCTCGGTTGCATAAAATTCAATCCATCCTTTCTCCAATAGTCCTCTTCCTCTTTCAACACATGGTCCTGACATTTTCCCAGTAACTTTTATCAATATTTAATAGCGCGGACTGGATTAGTATCTTGACGTCAGACAATTTGAATATAGTATTGTCAGGCTGCCACCTGTCCTTTAATTTTAGCCCACACAAGTTCTATAGGGTTAAAATGAGAGTGGTACGGCGGAAGTCTCAAGCAACCATGACGATGCTCTTATATCAACTTGATATTTGATATTTCTTGCTTTCTTGGCGTCTGTTTTACAAGGGACGAACAATTCTAGCTAGAAAGTACTTTTCTGGAAATAGTATGTTTTCCATTCGGAGCCATATCTTTATTGCTCCCTTTGTGCTCGATGCTGTAGGTATTTTTTTGTCTTCTTGGGCAACAAACTTGATATCATGCATTGTCCATAATTGGACACGACGGTCTATCTAGGCATGGAAGCACATTATTCGCGAGCCAATCTCTAAATACATTACCATTCATCTTATTATGATAATCCCTATTGTCTGTATGCTTTGATACGAACACGAGCCCAGCATTCTGTTGTAAGCCATTATGCGTATTACCAGCATGGGCTATGACCAAGAGCTGTCCTATACTACTGGGCACATATCGCTTTATCTGTCCATCCAGTGATTGCCATTCCTTATCACTTGTATTGTGCGCATTGATCCACATTTCATCCAAATACACGACATAATTTTCTTTGCGCATTTCTCTTATCTGACGTAGGTATCTGCTTCTCATGGCTCCTAAATGCGGTTGCTCGCAAAGAATATTTCTACCTCCATTGTACTTTCTAAAAGTGAAGATAATGTCCTTATAATTTTCCATAAAGTTTTTTCAGATAGCTCTATGTTATTGTTCTTTCTCAACCAAAGCCCTAAGTTTTCTTACATTCACTGTTTCTTTGGCATCCAGTATTTTTATAATGCTGAATAATCCTGGATATAAAATTAAAAAATTTTATAATTTTAGGAGTCTCCCTGGCGAAGTGGTAAAGCCTTTTGACTCGGGCTCCAAAGGTTGTGGGTTCGATTCCGGGCCGCTTCCTTCGGTTCACGAGTTAAATTTTTCGAAGACTTCTGTGGGTCGTCGCTAGAGCTGCGGAGTTCGTGCTTTGTGCGATGCTTTCCGAGCTGCGTAAAGAGACCGAGCCATATTGGATAGAACCCGATGCAATGAAGTCGACTCTGTCGACTTTCAAGCGACTTTTTAAAGCGTTTTTATAAAAGCTCGCCTTATGACATCTTTGTCAAAGCTGTCTACAATAACCTTTCTACCTACCGTTTGGTTATTGCGTGGTGGTTTAATTCCAGATTCTTGCGCCCATCGACGAAATGACCGTTTACTCAAAACCAATGCATGCACTGTTCTTTTTTCTGAATTTGTAATAGTATAAAACAGTTTCCTGTGATCAGCTTCTATACAAAAATATGTGTACAACATCATAGCGATGCTTTGAAGTGTATACACAATTTCGCATTCAATCCTATTGAAAAATATTCACACATTTCAATATTAGCGATAAGTGGTAAGATATTTTTAAAAAAAATAATAATAATAATCAGGTTTCATGAAATAACCCACAGTTTGACGACACCTCTGAACAGTCCCAGTTTAAAAGCGCGGGGTTCTTGGCATAAGGCCAATCCCGTGAAAAACGTAAAATATTCAACATTGAACGCTGATTGTCTGTCTACGCTGTAATACATTTAAAATTATGTACTTCATCTCTGACCCGTAAATTATATACCGCATATAAACAAACTTTGAAATCTGCTGTAATATCTCCAGATGTCAAAGACTGGAACGCAACCCCTCCACCGGGAAGAGCAGTCAACCTCGAGGTGATACGGTGCCCCGAGGTAAGGGCAGGGGATATGGTGAAATGGGAGATGGGTAACTGGTTCTCTCATGAGACACGGAGGCGTTGACCAGAGGGTAAGCACTCTGGTCACGACAGCATCCCGCCTACATGATAGCCACGAACGCCACTCAACAGGAGAAGCGAATGTAAGCGTGGCGAGTGGCCTGACACGCAAAAGGCAAAGGACGATTCAAGGTCCCTCCGCGTGGTGTGTAACCACGCGAGGAGAATCGTCAGACGGGAGACAGGACTTGTAGTGTTCAGATCGTAGAATAGTTGATAGGAGTTTTGTGTAACCAAATAGATAGAGAATTAGCATAGGCTTTAGAAAACTAGGGATAGGGAATTCTGTGGCTTTGTGTGTGGGTTTAATAGCGACTGTCATATCAATGTAACGAGCCAACGGCAATAAAATGTACCATGTATTTTCCTCGCACACGACTTGCAAGTGTCTTGTATGGTGTGGGAGAAGAATCCGATGATGCCTAGCACATGAGTTGTTGACAGGCAAGGATTAATGTGGTGTCAGAAGTGGTGCTTGGACGAAAGAGCCAAGCTAATACCCACAGCTAAGGATTAATGTGGTGTCAGAAGTGGTGCTTGTACGAAAAGTCAAGCTAATCCACTCTTCCACGGCTCCAGACTAGGGTTTAATTTGTGTCAGTGACGGTAATTTGTGCAGACAAGAACAAGTTGCGGGCTAAGGTTGTGCCTATCGTGACGAAATATATTGTGTAATTGTGTTTATTAAATGATTGTTTAGTTAAATCATGTGTTCTTCAAGATTGTAAGTATTGATATTCTTATTTTCTTGCATTTATTGATGTATTTACCTATTTATTTATGAATAAGTACCAAAGATGATTCATGGCGGAGCGATACACAGCCAGCCGACATTATCGATTTTTGAAAGCTAAAAATAGCGCTGCGCGTCTGACGTAGGCTAATTGACAAGCAGTTTTCCTACGCCATTTGCATTCAGCATTCGAGTGTTTACAAAATCGCCAAGCGGCTGCCCGCCTGAATCTGTACATTATATTATTTATTATTTGTTTATTTAAGTTAGTAATTGAATATATTTATTTATTTAAACATTATTATGATATTTTTATTTATTTAAAAGCAGTTATGGATAGTTTTGTTTGTACTTTTTCCTTCGTTTACTGTCACGATGGGACTACTTTCTGGCTAGGCAAATTAGACTTTGTTTGCACAACACTTACATAAACTAAACTAGGATAGTGACGAAAGGCATATACGGGTAGAACGAAGACAAGACATTGACATTAAATATTAATTAACCCAAATTCTGTTTGTTCGTGGGCTTGTCATTGTCATTGTCCCAATTTGTCTAGAAGATCATTTCGTTTACTAGCTGTTAATTATTGCTGCTCTGCAAATCAGGGTAAACAACAGCTGAGCTGATAACGCGTGTGTATGTCGGTGTGCCAAACAAGGTGTCCTGATTACAAAACGTGTGTCTATGCCAAAGTGCCAAACAAGGTGACCTGTGTTGCCGGATCGCTGTTCCCTGATTCTCGGGAACATTAAGTTGAGTATACCCAATATTTTTGGCATGCAATGTGATTAATAGTGCATCTCTTTTTCAGCTTGTGATACACTAGCATATGCTTGTGCTCTGGTTTTTCAGGGAATAATTTTTTTTCAGCAAATAAACTGAGAGTACAATTGGTAGTGCTCAGCGATTGACAAACATAACATATCAAAGATATATAAGTGAATAAACAGTTCAGTCTAGATCAACGCTGGCTAATTAGCTAACAACATGGCAACATTAGAAGACTTTATAAAAACTGGTAAGCAATTACAATACACAGGTAAAGAGCTGGAACAATACGCTGATCAGAAATTTAAAGAAGCAAAAGAGGAACAAACACGAAAAGAGAATGCAGAAAGAGACGAACGCGCACGAGAAAGACAACATCAGAAAGAACTAGCTGAGATTGCAAAACATAAAGAATTAGAAATTAAACAACAAGAGCTAGAACATGATAAGGAGATTAAGCTAAAGCAATTAGATCAGGAGAAAGAATTAAAACAAAGGGAATTAGATTTAAAGCAAAAGCAACTAGATCAAGAGAGAGAACTAAAGCAAAAAGAGATAGATGAAATTGCAAGAGTTAAGGAAAAGCAAATACAAGTTGAATCAGAGACACAGTTGAAAGATGAAAGGTATGGATGTAGACTCACACGCAGAGATCTCTGCCACTAAATTAAAAAGTCAACAAGAGGAAAATAAGTTCAATAAATACAAAAATATTATCAAACCATATTGTAAAGCGGATTCCATATCAGCCTGGACAGAGAATGTAGAGTATCAATTCAAATATCACCAAGTTCCAATAGAGATGTGGGCTATGATTTATATGAAAAATCTGAGTGGTGAGCCCCTTAAAGTGGTAGAATCTATACCAATTGAACTTAGATCTGACTATCAATACATCCATGATAGGATTATGCAGCACTTTTTACTTGATGCCCCTGGGTATCAGGTTCAGTTCTCAAATTTAAGACCTAAACCTAGTGAGACTTTTATTGATTACGTCTCAAATGTTCAGAGTGTACTAAATAGGTGGCTTAAAGCAGCTAACATAGGAAAAGACTTTGATAGATTAAAAAATTTAATAGCTATGGATAAAGTTATATCCACTATACCATCTCCTTTTGCTAAATTTTTGCAGCAGTCAGACATTGAAAACATCGAGCAGTTTGAAAAGAAAGGCTCAGCATATTTTTCTTCCAACAGAGATATTTTTAAGACTTCAAATGACTCTGAAATAGTTTCCTTTGTGAAAGACCAACCAAAAAACTATCAGAGTAACAGAAAACCCTTTCAGAAACACGACAACAAAGATAGGAAAGTGTCAAAATGTATGTACTGTCAACTTTTGCATGACACTTATTCTATGTGTGACAAATCGCCAAACTATCCGGCGCATCTTGAAAATGTTATCAAGAAGCAACAAAGTAAAAGATCTGCATACAGGCGTGCAATCAAATGTTTTTTTTTTGTTCCAGCTATGGCCATTATTCAAATAAGTGCCTTGGCCGCCAACGTATGAAAGCCAACAATGCTATTTTGATTGATACTTCTTCTGATAGTGGTAGTGAGACTGAGTGTGAAGTTGAGAATGTATTACCTTTCAAGGAGTCTGAAGATGTCTGTTGTGTGAACGATGTGTTAAGCTTTGACAATTGTGACCAATGTTACCAATTTCATGCAGACGGAAAATTAGAATGTGGACATACAGTACCATGCTCAACTGAGAGTGTAAATGCAGCATTAGCCTCCAGAGGCAAGTTAGTGTTCCACAATGCAATGGTCAACGACAGACCATGCCAATGTTTGCTGGACAGCGGCAGTACCCTTATTGGTCTTAGAAAGGATCTAGCGAGTCCAGGTGATTATACAGGCGACTCTGTCAAATGCCGAACCTTTTCGGGTAACATTGAAATTTACCCTTTGGCCAAAGCCCGTATTAACACTCCTTTCCTTTCGGGTACCTTTACTTGTGCAATACTTGACAACCCTTGTACTGATTTGATTTTGGGTTCCTTACCCCAACTGAAACAATGTACTAGTGATGAAATAGCTGCATGGGAAAGATTAAATGCAGCTAATGCAACTACTAGAGTAGACACTGTAAAACATCAAGACACACTACAAGATGAGAGACTACTGTTGCTTTCTCCAACTGGCACAGATGATACCAACAGACAGAAATTCATAGAACAGCAGAAAGCTGATCCTAGTGTGTCTCCATATTTAAAATTATTAAAGAGAAGATCCAAAGTGACCAAAAATGCATCATGGTTCGTTAAACCTAATAATGGCTTTCTTACTAGATATTTTACAACTGATAACCATGAGAATCAGCAAACGGTGCGACCTGTACAACACCGCCTAACTGTGCAAAAAACTGCACATGAGTCACCGCTTGCTGGTCACCTGGCAAAAGACAAAACCAGGCCTAGATTTCAGACTCATTTTCATTGGCCAGGGTTTTGAATGATATGAAATTATTTTATCGTTTTTGTAATGTCGGTCAACAATTATTACATAAGATTAAACATCCCACAGCTAAAGTACTACCTTCTACTCTGGCTTCTAGACCTTTGAGAGGGAGGGTCAAATTTACCAATACACAAACAAGGGTGCTTGAACAATTGGTCGTAAACCAGATCAAAACATACTTCAGTTACTTCCAGACAAATAAAATGGCAAGGACCATTCAAGGTGGTACGTAAGATTTCAAATGTTGACTATGAAATATCGATAAACGGACACTTAAAGATATTCCATGTCAACAGGTTGAAACTTTACTGTTCACGACAAGAGACAGGAGTAGAGACAGACGAACACAGTGCACCCACACCTAATGATAAGACGACAGACGTACATAGCGCAACTACACTAATTAGCGGGACTGGCAAATCCGACAAGATGCATACATGTAGTGAGCTTACAGAATACGCATGATATATGTTTCCATACTGATGACTGGACAACACACTTACTGAAACTAAGACATGTCTTTGACAGAGTGCGACTCTTCGGTCTCACTGTCAAACCGAGCAAAGTTGAATTGGGCCTAAAAGAAATTCATTTTTTGGGTCATGTCATTTCACAGGGTCAACTTAAGACCGACAATAGAATTATTACAAAAATTATGAAACTGACCATGCCTACCACAAAGCAGCAGGTCAGAAGCCTTTTGGGATTATTATATTACTATAGCAAACTAATATCAAATTTAAGGGAAATTACAAGTGTATTTTCCAATGTTTTAAAAACATCTGTAAAATGAAATGTCAAAGATGCATTATTAATTTCTGCATTGTCAAAATTGAAAATCCTTTTTTGTAATGTTCCAATCCTCCGCTTGCCTAATCCTAGGCTCGTTTATTATTCTAGGACAGATGCCAGCAGTACTAGGCCAATTTTTTGAGGGCATCTTCCACCCGATTTGCTACGTGAACCGTAGGATCACACCTGCTGAGTCCAGATATTCCAGATCAGAGTTGAAAAACCCTAAGCGTCATCTATGCGGTGAGAAAGCTCCATCGATTTCTGGCGGATGTTCACTGCATTGTCCAGACCGACAACTCCCCGATCACGGTCATACAGAGTGGTGTGCATCGAAATGACCGGATATACAGGTGGTCACTAATTTTACCATCTGAGGTAGAAATACCTGAAATTCCACATAGAAGTGTAGAGTAGTAGTTATTAAATGAGTACATAATAATATTCTATGTGAAATATGTTACACATACACCGACATTATGTGCTTAGTCATGTACCAAGAACAGTGAACTACCATGTGTCCGTAGACATCAAAAGAAGAACTGTGCTCCGAAGACAAATTAACACCGTGTGAACTGGGACAGCTCATTACCTACTAAGCTCCATTCCGGTGTATCGGTTGTGTTAAGCACAGAAAAACAGTGTCAGAACAGTACATAAATACAGACACGAAAAGAGTGATCTACGACACCAGCTAACTCTACAGGTGCACTACCCATAGGACCCAAGTATGACTGTGCAATGTATTTCAGATACCCAGGCCTATTGTGTATATATAGTATGCCTATAAAACCAATGTACAAACATTCAGGCAACAACTAACCTGAGGTAACTGAATACCATGTATATAAACTTATTGTGATATGTAAAATAACATTTTAAGATAGTGATAATATTAGAGTTAGATTAGGAAATATAATAGTTTTCATTTTGTTTAATAGTTTAGATAGTTCAGTAATTGACCCACTTACTTAGCTTAAAATTAAATTAGAATATTAATTTAGACGTAATAATAGTTAATTACAAACTAGAGTAAAGTTGTGATAGGAATAGTACCATTTAGGTTGTTTTTCACTTAGCTTCATTTCAGTTCAGTTCATTCCATCCTAATGAACCATACCATCTAGCAAACATTACCATTTACTATTATCATCATTTTATATCGTAATAGGATAAAAATATTAGATAATTGAACATACATCATTTAGACCATTTAGATTAAGAACATCAGTCATATATCTTGTTTTGCAATTAAAAACATTAGGTATAATTGTGTTATATTTCACATTACCCATTTTTATAAAGGTACATAATTTGTTTTCACATTACCCACTTCAGAAAGATACATAACTCATATCACATCAATTTCATTTAATTAGTTAGATTACATCCCTTAGAATAGATAAAGAATAGGATTAATGAAAGCATATCGTAGCATTAATATTACAAAATATATTAAAGTAGTTAACACATTAAATACATAGTTATAGAATTAGTATTAGTATGTCAGTATTTAGAGTTGTAGTTTAGTAGAACACAGTGGTTGATAAGACCAAGGGTACAAACCATCAACCCTTTCTCTTGCATGTAAATATAATGTAAATATATGACTCGTGCAGCGATTGTCGCACAGTCATTGAGCTCAACGTTCTCAAACTGAGCCAAATTTGTACAGTGTCACTCCAAGGTTTTTAAATAATTGGGAGGATAAAAGATGTGTGACAGGATTAAGGGTGAAAGACGTGTAACAGAAGTGTGAAAGTGAGAGCGAATGTGAAATATACAGGAGAGAGTGATATTGGTCGGCGAGTTTTTCTGCTGCTCATCGCGACTTTTAATTGTTGGCTCCGTTAAATGTTTGTTTTCGTTGATGAAAATGTGCTGTTGTGAATGTGTTGTGTGTAATTTAGTTTAGATCTTACATTAAGTATTTTAAGGTTCATAATAAGGGAACGTAGTCACGAATTAGTGTTATACACTTGTTTGTGGCCACATTTAACCGAATTATGGCACTTAAAAACTAACATATATACACATGATAGTTAGATACACAGGTTAGAAGTTAGATTAGAATATTAATTACATCCAAACACGCAAACAACCAGAAAAACAAACACATAAATTACATACATATTTTATTGATCAAAGGGAGATAACTTCGGGTCAGGGGACATAATAGACAACGAAACACTAACTTAACAGTGAAATATAACTTTACACGCGGAAGCGATATAGGTAAAGCCTATCGCACACACCTTGTGTAATGGTTGTTAAATATTATATGGGGGACATGAAGCAATTCATGTGTTGACCCTAAGAAAGTCAACTTTGTATGGGTAGTAAGTTAATTTACTATGTGAGGGCAGGTCTTATAAGACAACGGTCCGGTTCAGACATACCTCTAATGAATATAATATTGCATGTGAGAAGAGGGCTCACGCCAACCAGACAAGTTTGTGGCGATTGCCAGTAGCCAAGTAAAGTGTTACTACATTGTGACAATAGTCAGTAGAAGTCTATTAGAGTGCCCAAAGCCAGGTTATCTACAGTCTTTGACAAAAAAATTAGAGACACTAATTTTTTTAGAAACCTCTTGCGTCACAACCAGTGAGTGAAAGTTGATGACGCAACGCAGGAGGGGAGGGTGTGTGTCAAAGACTGGAACGCAACCCCTCCACCGGGAAGAGCAGTCAACCTCGAGGAGACCAAGAGGTGATACGGTGCCCCGAGGTAAGGGCAGGGGATATGGTGAAATGGGAGATGGGTAACTGGTTCTCTCATGAGACACGGAGGCGTTGACCAGAGGGTAAGCACTCTGGTCACGACAGCATCCCGCCTACATGATAGCCACGAACGCCACTCAACAGGAGAAGCGAATGTAAGCGTGGCGAGTGGCCTGACACGCAAAAGGCAAAGGACGATTCAAGGTCCCTCCGCGTGGTGTGTAACCACGCGAGGAGAATCGTCAGACGGGAGACAGGACTTGTAGTGTTCAGATCGTAGAATAGTTGATAGGAGTTTTGTGTAACCAAATAGATAGAGAATTAGCATAGGCTTTAGAAAGCTAGTGATAGGGAATTCTGTGGCTTTGTGTGTGGGTTTAATAGCGACTGTCATATCAATGTAACGAGCCAACGGCAATAAAATGTACCATGTATTTTCCTCGCACACGACTTGCAAGTGTCTTGTATGGTGTGGGAGAAGAATCCGATGATGCCTAGCACATGAGTTGTTGACACCAGAACAAAAATTGTTTTGTTGGGTGGATATAATGATAAGGTTATGTGCTAAATCTCATCATTTCCTTCAGTTGGTTACTGAGATATGGAATTTTATATCGGGGCAGACAAAAATAAACACACTTAGTGGATCGCTGTGCACTGATTTTCAAAATTAATGAGCGTCGGCCGTTCATAAAGCATCGGCAGTCTATCGAACGTAAAACTTTCTAGAAATTCACAAACAACCCTTAAATCACGAGATTGACTCTGACGTCATGTAAACGCCATACACCTAACTAACTAGTTGACTGTCTGTCAAAATACTCATCTTCCTTCAGCGAGGCGCTGTTGTGATTTGGAGGCGGTTGATTTTTCCCGGTGTGGTCAGTGTAGAGTTTTAACTGTTATATGGTTAGTGTATCCTCAGATAGCTACTTCTTTTCTCTACCTCTGTGAATGCCACGCAATATGTGTTTCCATGCTTCTTCTGCTTTAATTTTGAAATTCATGCATTTGTCTATGATAATTGATAGAGAGTGGATACCATACATACATTGCTCGATATGATTTCAAAATATAATTTTTATTTCCAAGCATGTTATTTAGTTTTTGAGCGAGACACCGCTGAAAGTCTTTCAAATTTAAATATAAATGAAAATTGGAATACCCAGTACAATCATATAAATTTCAGCTGCATAACTTAACTAACTAACTAACTAACTAACTAACTAACTAACTAACTAACTAACACACGCACACGCGCGCGCACGCACGCACACACACACACACACACACACATAAGTTCAATTAATATCAGCATCTTTGGTAATTCCCACCCAACAACTGTAGAACGCGCGAGTGTTAATTTCCTGACATTTCCATAGAACCATTAGTCTCTAATATTGTATGCAACAGATCGTTGCCTCTGTTAACTACACAGGGTATAAAGGGATGTTATGTATGTCTATAAAGGGTAGACGTGTGAATCGTGGAGAATTAAGGCAGTTATTTAGCAGAAACTGGAGGTCAATGAGAAGCTCTCTCTTACAATGCTGACAGTCCCATGGGTGTCTAAGAGAATACATGATCTGTTGATAGAAGGTGCACTTTATAGATGCAAATATTATTAACACTTTAGGACAACATAACATTCGTGTTTGCATACGTTATGAGATGGGAGAGATTGGAATACGTTGCGGCAATCGAGAATAATTGGAATGGTTTAGACAGTGCCAGCAGAGTGAAACTGGTGAATTAGCCAGTGGCAAAGGATGGGGCTAGCATGCCGGTGTGAAGAAACAGAAGCGCCTGAGGTTTCATGTTATGACTTGATATGATCACACCACACTGTGACCTACAACATGGATGTCAAATAATGTCATCATCATCATCATCATCATCATCATCATCATCATCATCATCATCATCATCAAGTGCCCTGTCAGCTGACGAAGGCATTCATGGCTCTCCACAGATCTCGGTCTTTAGTGTTCTGGATCAACTCTGCTGATGATATTCCTCCATGCCTCCGTCTCAATCCATCCAGCATCATTTCTCTTGATCTGCCTCTGCCTCTCTTCCCCTCGATCTTCCTAGTTGTCACAATGTTTTTCAATGTCCCTCCCCTCATCACATGCCCAAAGAAAGCTGTTTCTCTCTTTCTTATTGTTGTATATAGTGCTCTAGTTTCATTAGCATTTTTCATGCAATCATTGTTAGTTACTCTGGAAGTTCAAGGAATTCGCAACATTCGTCTCAAAACCACATCTCTTTTGCTTCTGAGTTCCTTCTAATTTTTTCATTTACATTCCAAGATTCACTGTCATACAGCAAAACTGGTTCCATATAGCATTTCAGCACTCTATTTCTTGCATTCATTGATAGTGATTTATTGTATAAGATAATCTTTATTTTCTGAAATGCAGCGTTTGCTTGTCCTATTCTACTCTTAATCTCTGTTGTACATATTCCATCTGATGTTATAAATACCCCTAGGTATTTAAAATTATCTACTTGGTTTAGAATGTTCCCTTCTATTTCTATGTCACATTTTGGTGTCACCATTTTCTTCGATATGACCATTGTTACTGATTTCTTGATATTCAAGGAGAGGCCTTTCTTACAAATAAAGTATCACTATTAAAATATAACGACATAAATATTTAAATTTAACATGTATGTTGTTCTGTTATATCGCATTATTGGCTGTTAGATATGAATAATGCCAACATAACAGTTCGGGGGGGGGGGGGGGATATGAAATGACAATCCATAATATAACATCGTCTGTGAATTACAAAGTAGGACTCAATATACTTGTGTCTGTACAGTCAAGAAGTGTAGATAATCAAAAACAGACATTACTATAATAAAGTCTTGGCGTATGTAAACGGCTTGCCGCTAGACATATGCTGGTATTTCTATGGTTATATGTATAGAGAATACAAGACATATGTCAGGGTGTTGGGGAAGGTGGGTACAGGACATAGAGAGGACAAGGGACAGAATAGAGTCAGGACTACATAGATAACGACATACAGGACATAGGTAAGGACATCTATAGTATAGTCGATAGATTAGAGACAGAACATAAGTCAGGACACATAGTGGTCATAAGACAGGACATCTACAGGACAGTAGATAGAGTGGAGACAGGGCCTCGGTGGGGACACAGACGTGTCATAAACAGGACACCGACAGGACAGGACCGAGTGATAGGAGGGGACATAAGTTCACGGGACACTGCCCTGAACGGACTAGACGTCAGTACACTGAATAACCTAGTCTAACACGGACGGACTGCAGTACTACGTGGCTGCTAGGACCGCACGGGGGTCACGAGCGGCACGGGTTCCAGGACCACGAGTCCAGCCGACCAGCCGTAGAACGTCAGACGGGACTCAGACAGTTTCAGGGGACGGACGTTGTGTTTTCGAGAGCGAGTGAATAGCTTTTTCGAGAATGCTAGTTGTAGATAGCGAGTGTAGGACTTGTGTATTTGACTGTGTGCTATAAGCGTTTGTAAGGCGGCATTTGTATATAATTTGTCATGAATCCACCGCCTGTGTGCACATTGTAATATGATCAGGTTCGCCTGAATAAAGTGCTAGAATAACCTTACCCCCAACTGATGTTTTCTTGAGTGCGTAAGAAGCAATAGAATGCCTGTGTGCGTGTGAGACGCTGACAACATTCTTCACGGTAAATTATGGTTTTGCTTGTAAAAACGGGTATCGCATAACGGATCTCGGTGTTCGTATGGTTATGTGTATTGGAAACCAAAGGAATACATTACTGTAATCAAGATTTAGCGTATACAGATGGCAACTTCAGAACAAACACAGATGTGTGTAGGGAAACTTCTGTAGAAAATCAACGACATATGTTACTATAAACACTTCTTGTTTAAGCGCTAGTCTTTTTCAAGACACTGGTTTTGTATTATTAAATGTGTAGAATACTGTAGAGAATCAAAGACATTACTTTACTGCAATCGAGCCATGGTGTATATAAACGATAACTCCGTACACGACACTGGTGTTGTGTAATTATATGTGTAGAATACTGTATAGAAACAAAGACAAAATTTACTAAAATCGAGCTATAGTGTATACAACCGATAGCCCCCTACATGACACTGGTGTTTGCATGGTTATAGATGTAGAGAACTGAAGACAGACATTGCTGTTATCAAGTAGTAGCGTACATAAAAGGCAATACCATGACATATATTGCCTACCGGAGTGAGAGACGTAGGGATGTCACAAATTATATACGTAATATGCTTACGTGGAAACTACCCGTAGTCGACGCATTTGGTGTCTAGACATTTTAGAAAAAAATATCAGTGACGTATTTTTGAAGTTACCTCGACCCTTTAGCTGAACAGACCTGAACACAATTTGTTTCACTGTGAAGTACTGAGCCTTAACAACTTAACAAGCGCAAAGCCATTACTTTGGCGTAGGAGCCATTTAAATTTAAGCTCTTCTCATGTTTATTTCCTATTTGTGATTTATGAATGGCTTCCTCGTCATAGTTTTCAAACCGATCACAAACCGGCTTCAAACCGGCTCACGTGCTATAAAAAAGTGATTAGAATATAGTGGACCAAGAAGAAGAAATAATAGAATTTACTAAGACCTGGAAATTAAAGACACCTCGTTCATAAACAGGATCATGTCCCAGCAACTGAAATACTGTGTCCCCACAGGTTCTTAGAAAGAACAATAATTAAAGGCAGGACTCCTGGAAAACGAGGTATGAATCGTCCAGGATGAAAACGTCACAGGAAACTTGAGAGAATTTGGATATTAAAATATATGAGGAAGAGGAACCAGCAAAAGATTGCGAATCTGTCCGGGATGTCATGTTGCGAGCGACGGTGTTCAAATGATCAACAATATTAACAAATATGCGTAAATAAACGTGACAAATAGACTTATTCAGCGTACAACAGAACACGTTGGCTGGCATGGATGTTCTTCTATGGCAATCATGAGATCCATGAGACATTACTCAGAGGTTTGAGAGACGTGGTCCCATTAAAAGTTGTTCCAGTAGTAGATGCTGTCGTTGGGATCTGAAGTATTAGGCATTTAGGCCTACATATTCTAAGTGGCGACTTGTGAGGTGGTGTTAGCCAGTTCCCTTCCCCTTCGCCGTTCCATTGCCAGACATTTCTCAAACATTTCTGAGAATGTTCTGGGACCTAATTTTCTGAGGCGATTCTGATCTGAACAACAATCCAACAATCGGTTTTAGTCTTACTTAATATCCACCTGAAGTCACAAGTATAGAAAATATGGGCAGAATTCAGACATAGCCATTTACATGGCGCTGTCGTGATAATGTAACGATTACGTCGTTTCTCTATCAACTCCATGGACGAGGGCGTATAAGAGTTTATTTCCAGTTGTCGTCGTTCCCCACGGGAGTCAAAGACTGACCACCGGTTCACCCTTTAACCAAGGTCTACACAGATATGATGGTTCAAACACTTTACATAGTCCTAGCGGCAATTGCTTCATTTTGTTTAAACATAGGACCATCAATTTCGGAAATTTGTATTCGATTCTACCATTACCCCTACCCCATTCAGCCTCAAGGAGAAGTTATATTAGGGTCTAACCCTGGCTCACATTAATAATCCTGTGACTGAGTTAGCCGCGCATAGCAGCTGCCCACTGTTTCACCCTCAAACGCTTATTAATTTGAAGGTGATCGCTGTCCATAGGGGGTAATGCTGATGATAATAATGCGTATTAACAAATAGCAGGTTAAATAACAAACACTTAACATAAAAACTAATGATACTCTGGGCAGATAAATAAGAGACACAAGCATATCCTGACGATGAGCGCAGACAACATTTATCAGAATTACAATTTTTTCGATACAACATGAGAACGTGTACATTGGAAAACACAATATATGATTAGGAATAAATGCAAAGAAACACAGATACAAATCAACATTTCAGTGAACGTCCCTCTCATAAGCAGCAGCAGTGTCACCACCATCTTCATCAGCAGCGTTACCATCATAAAATGTTTTGCATATCCTTTACAGGACATCGCTGTCAACATCAGCATCTTTCAGCTGTATGTTGATTTCTTGGCAAGATTACGCTCAGTAGTTTGCCATTGCTTTCTGAGCGGCCGGCCCATTATCCCGCAAGTCACGAGCGCGGGTCGAACCGATCCAGTTCTCGCCTCGCTGCGAGACCCTGCGTGAATAAACGGGATTACGGAGAAAGTGGTGTAACCCCTCAGCCAGAGAGACCGGCGCTACCATCATGCTTCCTGCAAACTGGCCCAGACATTGATTGCATCATCACATATCTCTGTCTTTACTGACATGAACTGCATTCAGGATCAATCCTCCATCCATCATGTGCCATGCCGGTAAGCGTGGGCGGTCATGTTCTGCCATCTCACTCGATCAACAGAGTCGTGGATCAGTTCCGTGTTTCTGTTTTGACCATGCCACAAGGCCAAGCCATCCAGATACTTGTTTCTAGGTCTTCCCCTTGGTCTGTTCCCCTCGATCTTACCAGTTGTCACCAAGTTCTCCAAATCATTTCTTCTCATAACATGCCCAAAAAATTGTGACTGTCTACGTCTAATGTCTCTGATCAGTTTACGATCTTCATTTGTTTCTTGAAGGACTTGTTCATTGGTCTTTCTGGCTGTCCATGGTATTCTTTGCATTTTCCTCAGAAACCACATTTCTACAGCCATTAGATGTTTTTCAGCCTGGCTGCTCATTGTCCAAGCTTCACATCCATATAAAAGTACAGGTTCTATGTAGCATCTCAACACTCTTTTTCTCGTTTCAATTGACATCTTTTTATTGGTCAGTATGTTTTTCATCTTGTTAAAGGCTACTTTTGCCATGGCGATCTGTCACCGTCTCACCATTAGATATATTATTAGAGGGCTGCAACTCCAGCCCAAGAGAGAGAGATCGAGTCGCTCAGAGCCCGAGTAATCTAGAGCCTTCTCGAACCACCGGTCATCGAGTCCATGGGTCCGTGAACACTGATGTGGCCCGCCTAAAACGGGGTCCACGAGGAACTCGGACAGAGTTACCGCCCGTGTCGGATTGGGACACGAGGAGACGGGCAGAGGACAGACGGACTTGAGAGAGGCAACAAGGCCTGCCTGAGAGGGACTCAATAGATATTCATAGATATATATATACATAGGCTAGATAGTGTGCTAGATTGTTGTATGACAACTCTGTGTTTGAGATTAACTATCTGTGATATGTAATATGCGTCAACGCATACTGTAAATGTATATACAATAAATATTTGATTCTCATAGCGAGCAGATTTATTGTTGCCTGTATGAACCCAAGTTCAGTTACCTAGATAAGAGCAAGATGATGACAGGCTTTTTGGGGGCTAGTTTTCCGGTTTTGGCATAAAATGTTTTCTGAAAGTTCTATTAATTGCCATGTAAAATTACTTAATTGATCATATCACATTGATTTGTTTAAATCAAAAAAATTGTTAACTCTACAAGTTTACAAAAATTAGTAGCTATCTAGCGATAAAATAGAATTAATCTGAGTCCCTCAGCAGCGTCACAGCAATGCCTTCGAATTGTGCCTCATTATTGTTATTCGGTACACTATTTTTGACATGACTGTGACATTTTTTGACCGTTACTAATGTTTTCTCACTCTACGAGCAGATTGTTCCGCAAATAGTGCCGCGTGCAACCCATTTAACTTTTCCAACAGTGACGAGAGTACAAGACAACATCCAGTTCTGGAATTGAGAGCTAAGTTTCATGTCATACCCATTGTAACTCTAAGCTGTACTTCTCATCTTTCATCAATGTATTATTGTGTTTCATATTGATTTCGTTGCATATTCATGACCTTGTCACCAACATAACCTTGCATTTTGATTTACATATTAATAAGTAAGGGAGTTAACCAAATTTTCGACAACATAACATTTTTTCTAAGGGATTTAACTTTATAAACATTACAAACAAGTAAAACACAAAATGTCTACCTTAGAGAAATGCATTGAGCAAGGAATAAAACTTGGTTATAAAGAGGAGAAATTGTCGGAATGGGCACAGAAAACACACGCAGAAAACATTGCCCGTGAAGAAAGAGCGATAGAACGAGAGGAAAAAAATTGCAAATGGAAGCCGAAGAAAAGAAATTGCAAAGGGAGGCCGAAGAAAAAAAATTGCAAAGGGAGGCCGAAGAAAAAACATTGCAAATGGAGGCCGAAGAAAAGAAATTGCAAATGGAGGCCGAAGAAAAGAAATTACAAAGGGAGGCCGAAGAAAAGAAATTGCAAAGGGAGGCCGAAGAAAAGAAATTGCAAATGCAGGCCGAAGAAAAGAAAATGCAGATGCAAATAGAAGAGAAGAAAATGCAATTGCAGGCTCAAGAAAAACAAATGGAGCTGGAAGCGGCAGCCAAACAAGCCCAATTAAATGCTGAGACACAAGTGAAACTAAAACAAATGGAAATTGAGTCCAACGCAGAAATCTCAATAAATAAGCTAAGAAGCAAAGAGGAAGAACAAAAATATAATAAGTATAAAAGCCTCGTGAAGGCGTACTGCTCAGGAGATTCCATCAGCGCCTATTTGGAAAATTTTGAGTGTCTCATGGCCTACCATAACATCATTAAATCAGATTGGGCATTTATTCTAATGAGGAATTTAGCTCTTGAACCACTGAAAGTAATAGAGACAGTACCAAAGGAAATGCGAAAAGACTATGACTACCTAAAACAACGCATTCTCCAACATTTTTCTTTAGATACTGCAGGTTACCAACAACAATTTGCCAAATTAGCACCACAGCCAAACCAAACTTTTATAGATTATGTCAGTACAGTCCAGGACGTGTGCACAAAATGGATCAACTCGGCTAAAACCAACAATAGCCATGACAAACTTAAAGAGCTTATTATTATAGACAAAATAGTTAGCACCATCCCCACACCGTTTGCCAAGTTCTTAAAACAGATGGACTGTAAGAGTACTCAGGAAATAGAGGCAAAGGGGAATGCATTTTTCACAGCAAATAGAGATATTTTTCAGCTGAACATTACTCACAACGATACAGCAGCTGCAGTGGTGAACACCAGATACGCTAAACAAACAGATAGTAGATTTAAACCGCGCCCCAATGTCGGTAAAGTAGCAAAATGCCAATATTGCGGTTTCAGTCACGACACTTACTCTATGTGCGACAAATCGCCTACCTATCCAAACCACCTCAAAATGATGGTGGAGAAGCAGAAAAATAAGCGCAACGCTTACCATAGAGTGGTCAAATGCTACTTTTGCCAAAGTTATGGCCACTATAGTCGTCATTGTGATGGACGTAAGTTATTGAAACAAGCCAATGCTGCTCTGGTAGAAATGTCGTCTGACGAAGAGATTGAGTCACTGAATGAATGTAATAATCAACAGGACAATGAAAGCGAGCTTGGTAATGCTGTACACGTCATTAACACCATTACAGACAGTAAGTGCAACACCTGTACGAAGTTCCAACTTGACACAACACTACATTGTGGCCACATAGTCCCAATTTCAAATGAAACAGCTAACGCTGCCTTATCATCTACAGGCAAGCTACGTTTTTCTACAGGGTTTGTAAACAACAAAAAGTGCACATTAATTCGCGATTCCGGCGCAACGCTCTGTGGGGTTAAGAAAACATTAATAGACACTAAAGACTACACAAACAAACATGTGACTTGTCGCACATTCTCAGGTACAATAGAGAGATACCTCCTTGCTCTGGTCGAAATTCGAACACCGTTCATTTCAGGACAAGTGTTGTGCGCTGTCCTTGAAAACCCAGTCGCTGATATTATTCTTGGTAATTTACCCAACATACATCCATGCTCCAAAGAGGAAATCAAAAAGTGGGAGCAAAAACACGGTATCCACCACACTAACAGCGACGCTAAAGAGAAACACCATTCTTGCTTGTCTCATTCTGCCATAATACCAAGGGAGACAACCACTGAGGTAATTCAGAAAGAATTCACCGAGGTGTACAATGCAAGGGCGGTCGAATCTATGAACGATACGACCGAATTAAAACCTCGAATTGAGGATGCTACCGAGCTAACAAGTACCAAACCTGTAGATGTGCAACAAAACACACAACACACAAACGCAATCACACGACAGACAACCCACAAAACCAACACCGACCAACTGCAGGAATCCTTAGAAATAGTAGCGCCAAACTCAACTAACATCAATTTTGGAAACGAACAGAAAAATGACCCTACACTTACACCATATTTTAAATTAGTAGGACTTCAACCAAAATTAACAAAGACCGCATCGTGGACATTTAGGCTACAGAACAACATCTTAACGAGGTTTTACACAACAAAACAGACCACGATACAGCAAATAGTCTTACCACAAGCGCATCGAAACAAAGTTCTAAAAATAGCCCATGACTCCCCTTTTGGAGGTCATATGGGATATGAAATGACCAGGGCTATTGTCCTAACCCAATTTTATTGGCCAAAGTTCGACCAAGACATTAAAACATTTTGTACATCTTGTGATATATGTCATAAACTGGTCAAGGGGAATAACCCTACTACATTCTCTGTAAATGGAAAGTTGAAATTATTCCATGTAAATATGTTGAAACCATACTATGCTAGACAGGACAGTGAGACAAATGAACTTACGCAACGAACTGGTGACGGAGACGAAACGACAATGTTCCAACGAAATGACACCTCGACAAACGAAGCATCGTTAACGACACACTCTTTCGACGACGAAAACGACGAAGACATATGGACATTACCGACAATCTGTGATATCGACAACGACGACAAATTTGACGACATATTGACAACGATTGATCTCGACGACGACGACAATGACATTGAAGACAATTTACAAACAGTAGCATCTGTGATAAATCAGACAGACGTAGACAATACTGAAATCCCTGTACCAATCATGACTGACGACGGAAGTATAAATGACATACATATCTCTGACACTTTGACACAACAACAGCGACAAGACATTTTGACTATCCTTGACGAGTATAAAGCTATCTTTTCTAACAAACCTGGACGCACTGATAAAATAACACATTCAATTGTGCTGACAGATCTGAAACCAGTCAAATGTAGACCATATTCTATTCCTCTCCATTACAGATCTAATTTAGATAAAGAAATTTTAGACTTAGAGAAGAATGGCATTATTCAAATATCGATGTCTCAATATTCTTCACCGATTGTCCTGGTGAAAAAGAAAGACCAGACAATCCGCTTGTGCATCGACTATAGGGTATTAAATACAAGAACAACAACGCATGCAGAGCCTATGAACAGTTGTGAAGATCTTATTTTAAATATGGCTCAATCATCCTTATTTTCTAAGACAGATTTAGCGAAAGGATATTGGCAAGTTCCACTACACCCTTCTTGTAGACATATAATAGCATTCGCAACACCTCTCGGTTTGTACGAATGGCTATATCTTCCTTTTGGCCTGAAGAACGCACCGGCCACATTTGTGAGACTAACAAGATTGTTATTACACGGAATTAAAGATGTAGTAGCCTATATTGATGATATATGCGTTCATTCTTCTGATATGACTTCTCACTTACTTACTCTCAAACAAGTCTTCAACCAAATCTCTCTTTTTGGACTTACTATCAAACCTTCCAAGGTTGAAATAGGTTATACACAAATAGACTTCCTTGGTCATAGAATTTCTGAAGGTAAATTGTTGACTGATGATAAAATTGTTTCCAAGATCCTTAATCTAGAAGTTTCTACCACAAAGAAACAGATTAGAAGTCTACTAGGTCTTATTAACTATTATTCTAAATTCATTCCACATTGGGCAGAACTCACCTCAGTATTTTCTGATATGTTAACTAAAGATCATCCATCAAAAATTTGTAAAAGTACCAGCTTAGATGATGCAATGTGTAGATTGAAACATATTTTTTCTAATCCACCAGTCTTACGATTACCCAACATAAATTTACCCTTTATTTTGACCACAGATGCTAGCGCTGTCGCAATAGGAGGATGTTTAATGCAGGAAGTGGATAGCGTACGACACCCGATTCTCTACGTGAGCCGCAAACTAAAGAAGGCTGAGACTCGTTATGCCACAGTGGAATTGGAGTGTTTAAGCCTAGTGTTCTGTATATTGAGATTATCTAAGTTCCTCTTGGGGAGTCATTTTGTGGTCCTCACAGACAGTTCGCCATTATTAGTCCTTAACCATGGGTCGCCCAAAAACCACCGGGTACAAAGATGGTGTCTTCTACTTCAGGATTTCGACTTTGAAATACGCCATATCAAGGGCACCGATAATATTATGGCTGACCATTTATCACGGCAAGTAAATGCGCCAGTAGAATGACTCTTTATCACATTGACCATTAGCCATACTATAAACTGTGATACTTTTAGTCGGTTTCATATAACAGTGTAACTCTACACCTGCTAGAGTACTCTCAGTGATTAGGTTAATTACGACACCCAAGAACATGATACGTTACTTTGAGAACTATACCATCAAGTGCCTAAACGCTAAAACGATTCCAGCAAGAAACAGTAACTGTTTGCTTCAACCAATAATATCAAGTGTACACTGAACACTGTAATATGTCATACGGGACATTTAGAACAATCCATATTTGCTGTTGCTACGAAACTTTGCAAACAGCCGAAACAAGACGACAACGACTACAACACTCAAGAGACAGCCATACTAACTTTAACATTCATGGCATAACACGCTAACAACAGGACGACAACGCGCACATCATCGTTGGAGTTATTTATTTAATTAATTAATTAGCTTAGGATTAAATATGTATTATATTTCCATTAATGATGTATATAAATTGTGTTAACCTGTAATTTGTACATATTCTACATTAATATTACAGGCGGTGCCATTCATAGGCTAAAGAACCGTCCTATACAATTGTCTCTATTTAAATTGTGACCTATTTTTCATGCATCGTACAAAAAGTACGTATTTTCGTAAAGGGCAAATATCGCCTAGCCCATTTTCTCTAAGGGCAATAACACTTACCTCAACTTTAATTATATATTTTAACCAAATACTATTTTGAATGAAAGGTGAGTGATTGACTGCGTGAAAGGATTAAATGAGAGAACGATACACTTGGCGGACAAATTGTAAGCAAACCGTATTTATTGTAATTTGTCTGCGTCTTCCATGTAAAATTGCATGACTTGTCTAATTTGTGAATACATGTGTAGTACTTAGTTTAATAGTGAGTTAATATACTTAGTTTAGCAGTTAGGATACATCTAAGCACCACTACTTGGAATGCCTGATCATGTATTGCACACAGTGCAGTGATTCATGATTGAGGTTATCCCAACTCGTGACGCTTGGAAATACGCCACACATTCAGCACACACATTACACAAACCTTAAAACTCAACACTATCAAGTTAAAATACAGTCACTTTATTAGAAACATCAACTTATTAGTCAAGCACACTAACAAGCCAACAGGGACACTTGTAGTATGAGGGGGATAAAATAACAAGGGAACTACATATTTAGCATTATATAACATACGAGAGTAAAAGTGTATTGAAATGCACACACAGATCAAGATTTGAAGGTGTACTTAATTAGCCAGGACTTCGGTCTTGTTAACTCTCTTTAATACAGAGGTTAATTGTCTGGGTACCAGTTGGGTACTTTGAGAAGGGCGGGTTGTAAATACAACTATTTAAACGTCACGTAACTTCGGTCTGATAAGCATTATTAAGGACACAGGAGACAGAGTGATCTCTTTACCAAATCAGAGAAGTGGTGTATGGGAGAATACATGAGTTTTAGTGCCAGTATGTAGGTTACCAGGTTATTATCCACCAAACTACAAACACCAACTTTATGTGATTCGGTGACAGAATTAGAACAGATCTAATTACCCAATAACAAGCCATATCAGGGGGGCGGGGGGAATCCTGTCACCGTCTCACCATTAGATATATTATTAGAGGGCTGCAACTCCAGCCCAAGAGAGAGAAGCGAGTCGCTCAGAGCCCGAGTAATCTAGAGCCTTCTCGAACCACCGGTCATCGAGTCCATGGGTCCGTGAACACTGATGTGGCCCGCCTAAAACGGGGTCCACGAGGAACTCGGACAGAGTTACCGCCCGTGTCGGATTGGGACACGAGGAGACGGGCAGAGGACAGACGGACTTGAGAGAGGCAACAAGGCCTGCCTGAGAGGGACTCAATAGATATTCATAGATATATATACATAGGCTAGATAGTGTGCTAGATTGTTGTATGACAACTCTGTGTTTGAGATTAACTATCTGTGATATGTAATATGCGTCAACGCATACTGTAAATGTATATACAATAAATATTTGATTCTCATAGCGAGCAGATTTATTGTTGCCTGTATGAACCCAAGTTCAGTTACCTAGATAAGAGCAAGATGATGACACGATCCTTGTTTTAATCTCTTTAAGGCATCTCCCATCAGATGTTATTACTGTTCCGAGATAATTGTACCTATTCATTTGTTGAAGAATATTCCCATTTACTTGTATATTACACTGTGGTATTTCGTTCGTACTAGTGACGACCATAATCTGTGTCTTTTTACAATTTAATTCTAACCCTTGTTGTTCACTGTGTGTAACAACCGCATCTACTAAATTTTGCAGATCATGTTCATTGTCTGCAATCAAGACTGTATCTGCATATCTAATGTTATTGATGCATCGTCCCCCAATGGTGATCAATCCTATTGGTTCGTTTTTTTTTTCTTAGCGAACAAAATAAATATCCGAAAAAAAACATTAGTGGTACTTTCATGATGGATGTATACTATTGGTGATCAGAAAGAACACAAGGACAATGATTGTCTGTATATAAATAGTTAGAAAGTTAGACTAACAATGGCATGCGCGCGGTCGGACGATGCTTCAATCTCAGCTCTCGACGTTCGGTATCAGCCGTGCACTCAGGCCTACATTGTGTGATGGTTCAACACATCACATACCCATGACAGCTTCCTGCTACGGGACTTTCTTTTCTTGTTCTAAAATAAAATAAACACTGTAGCAGAACTAGTGTAGTGGGGAGCGTGCTTCTTGCAAAGCTGTCCAGGTTTAATGCCAAGCAATGCCAGTACCCGCCTTGCAATGAGTGCGGTTCTGGAGCAGAACCAGCAACATATATATTTGGGAGCAGAGGTGGCGTAGTGGCCAGATGGTTGCCTGATGAGTCAGTCGTTAAGGGTTCGAGATTGCTTCCAGTCGAATTTTCCCAAATTGCCATGGGCTCCCGAGTCGACTCAGCATAACATGAGTACCTGGAAATGCCTTGGGAAATAAAGACGGCCAGCCGAAGGATACCTAAGATATGAGTTTAGCACCATGTACACAAGACACATTCAGGTGTCTTCAAATAAACAGAAGCTTTATTTTACGTTCCTTTACTAACTTTAGCGTAATTGTCAGAGCTTCGTTAGTTGTGAATACCCATGGATAACTTAAATGGGTTTCATTGTCTCACAAGATAGACGAACCATTGTATGTGTTGTAACTAAGTAAGTAAAGAACTTTACAAACCTGCAGAGCAAATGGGCATACGGTGCTAGACCTATATGTTTTCTAGACCGGTCGGGGCTCTGTGGGTCTTGTGGTCAGTATCATGCCTGCCGTCTTTACTTCCTACGGAATTTCCAGGTACATAGTTTAGGATGCGTCCACTTGTGAGCCCATACCAATTATGCAAATTATAATCCGCCCCGATGAGGATGGAACTCATATTCACCGGACAGGCAGCCGAGGTCTAGTCACTACCCTACCGCGGCTGCCATTTTATTGTATTTGTTGAATATCTATAATTTCAGTGTAGATAGAGATGTATATTTCAACGTTGAATCTTCAAGATTATCGAATTCAATGCTAGTTTACCGAATTACATACACTAAGGACAGTGCAAAAGATGTGTGTGTTACTTCAATAATAAATATATAGAGTTCTCTCCATGCACTTCATAACCCTAAGAATACTTTGGTGTTGTACAAAAAGCCCAATCTGTCCTCACAGCTGTTGCATTACAGCGACATTATTATCGCGATAAATAATGGTCTGTAGATCGTAATCTCGGATCGCAATGTCCCGTTTTATGTACTGGCAACACACCTCAGCTTGTCCTGAACTCCGTAAACATATAATACACTTTAAGTGCACTGATGTGGACACGAATATTCGAAATGTTAAAGTGCAACGTAGAACCTGTGCCTTTGTATCGTTGTAAAGCGTGATCAACGAGCATACACGCTGAAATACATCTAAGGGCTGTGGAGATGTGGTTTCTGAGGAAAATTCAAAGAATACCATACACAGACAGAAAAACCAAAGACCCAGTCCTGCAAGAAACACATGAACATCGTAAACTGATTAAAGAAATGAGAGTAGACAGTCAAACTTGTCTGGGCACGTAATGGGAAGAAATGAATTGGAGAACTTGGCGACAACTGGCATGACTGAGGGGACAAGAACACGGGCAAGGCAGAGAGTAAATACCCGGATGGCTTGGCCACGTTGTATGGACGAAACAAGAACAAGGGGGTGCTGGTGATTATGTGAGATGGCGAAACATGACTGCCCACGATTAGGCAAGACATGTGATGATGATGATTCGTGTGAGTGTTACAGCTAAAATTGTGAGACATTATGATAATTTTAATTGCACATACAAATACAAAGCGCGCGAACTTGGAACGGCAATATTTTCACCAAAAAAAAACAAAAAACCAACAATCATTAAAAATACACCTTATACTTTTCAGCGGATTTTTATTAGGATCTTTTTTGAACCATTTAAGTTAACAACCCAATTAGTAGCCTACCACGCATGTTGTAAGAGGCGACTAAGGAGGCTTGATGGTTCCGTCGCCCTGCTACTGAGTGAGTGCGTGGCGCGACACTGTGAGCTGTGAGTTTCGTGTGAAATGCTTTTGAATCTGCCCAAGGTCTTTTGGAACGTGACTGCATGTTCGGAGCGATGGCAGATGGCTATGTCCCAGAGTTGACCGGTTTTTGTCTTATGCAGAAATGCGTGGCTGCTGGGCTTCTGGTTGACTGCCACTGCCATTGACGATGAACTGTATTTCGTGGACTGTGTGGGTGAACATCTAGGAAACATCCAGATGAGAAAATGACTGCCGATTCCATCAGAAATGAACTGGGTGCTTTGTGGGGGACTATTGTGTTGACATTCTGGTGGCGGCATTATGCACAGTGTATCTGTGCGGGCTGTTACTTGTCGAGACTCCTGTCTTTTCCACTTTTCACATTGGGCAGTGGGGAGCGTTTTGTGTGATATTCACTGGCACAGGAACGGAGCATAATGGGGCCGACCCGTTGCTGTGAAGTTGGAACTGCGACTAACTAACTAACTAACTAACCCAATTAGTGGTAGTTGCTAGAGGGTCCATGATTCACACGCCCAGATGACTATAAGAAAGATATATTCTCCAAAGCTTCGTGTCATATGGTTGCTGGTGTTGTACCGTAAGTTCTTAATTGATTAGTGCTAAAGAAAAGGAAGGTTTGGACCAAAAATGGTACACACACAAAAAATGAACAAGTATTATATTGTAAATTTCCGTTCACTGATATCCCCTATCAAAGGAGAGGTAAGACGCCTCCTTTCCTCCGTTAGTCTACGGGACACCCTTGGGCAAGGTGGAGTACCCGTTTAGCCCCCCGATCAGGGTTACGTGAAGCCATGGAAGCAGGTGGTGGATGGAGTGTGAGAGCAGCCGACAGATTGTTGTTGGTTATGGTCTTGCACTCTGCGGCGATAGGCAGATGATCTCATCAGTAGAGACAATGGCTATGGCCACCGACTAGTACAGTCACTGCCCAGAAGGAAAGCAATGGCAAACTACCTTCTGCAAAACTTGCCAAGAAACCATAACAACCATGAAAGAAAACATAATAAGAAAGAGATCTGGTGGCGAGACCCCAGGCCAGGCAGATCAGATAACACTGGGGAAGAGTGTGACACAGGGACCAGTACTAGTAATCGTGATGACGGAGTTAATCCTGACTGTGTTACCAAGGAAATCCCCTGTGTCAGACTAAGAAACAGAGTGAGAATAGGAACGTGGAATGTGAGAAGTCTGTATGAGGGAAAGCTTAAAGTAGTATGTGATGAGATTGAGAGGTTAAATATTCAAATTTTAGGAATTAGTGAACATCGCTGGAGAGGCAAGGGACATTTTACAACTGAAAATGGAAGTCTTTTCATTTATTCTGGTAGAGACGTCGGAGGCCAGAGTGGAGTGGCATTTTGTTTAGATAAAACAACTGCAAAAGCTTTAATGGGATATAACCCAGTTAGTGATAGAATCCTCACTATTAGACTTAAAGGCCGTCCAAAAAACACAACTCTCATACAGATATATGCACCTACTTCAACAGCAGAGGAGGACGAAATTGAAGATTTTTACAACACACTGCAAGACACATTAAATAAGATTGGTCATAATGATATAGCAATAATAATGGGAGATTTTAATGCAAAAGTAGGTACAGGAAGAGCTGAAAATGAGAGACACGTTTTAGGAAAATTTGGATTGGGAAATAGAAATGATGCAGGTGACAAATTAATTGAATTTTGCACAGAAAATGAGTTAACGATAGCCAACACACTTTTTAAACAACACCCAAGAAGACTCTTCACATGGAAGTCCCCGGACAGTATTACCAAAAATCAGATAGATTATATTTTAATACAAAGAAGATGGAGATCAAGCATAACATCTGCAAAAACCCTACGAAGTGCAGACTGTGATACAGATCATCAGTTATTAGAAGCAGATCTGAAATTAAAACTCAAAAAGCTTACCCGAGGACCAAGGCCACTTCGTTTTGATCTCACAAAAATACCAGATGCATACAACGTAGAAGTTAGGAATCGTTTTGGGGTCTTGATGTCTGTACAAGAGGAAATGACACCTGATGAACTGGCAGTACAAGCTAGAGATATCTTGATAACTGCAGCCAAAGATTTAATTCCGACCAAGAAAAAGCAACTTAAGCCATGGATTAGATCAGACACGTTAGAATTAATAAAACAACGAAGGGAACTGAAACAGAAAGGAGGTGAATCCGATAACAGCAGGATGAAGTATAAATCTTTAACTCGAGAAATAAGAAAGAACACAAGAAAGGACAAAAATCAATATATACAAGATTGCTGTACCAGAATAGAGCAATATCATAAGACTGGAAGAGATTACGAAATGTTCAAAGAAATGAAGTTATTGACAAGAAATGTTCAACCTCAATTGAATGTTATCTGTGACAAGATGGGAAATACCTTAACAGAATCTAGACAAATTCTAGAAAGATGGCAGGAGTACTGCAGTGGAATGTATGATATGAGTGACAGTGAGGATATGAATGAGATACATGAGCCAATGACAGCAGAGACAGAACCTGAACCCTCATTAGATGAAATTGCATGGGCAATAAAGAACCTGAAGAATGGTAAATCACCTGGATGTGATGAGATACCAGCTGAACTAATTAAAGCGGGAGGAGAAGAAAGCATACAAATCTATCACGCATTATGTAAAAAGATATGGAAATATGGTATATGGCCAAAAGATTGGAAGAGAACTATCTTCATTCCAATACCAAAAAAGGGCAACCTGAAATTATGCACCAACTATAGAACTGTTGCCCTGATCAGTCATGCAAGTAAAATTCTACTAAAAATCATAATGGGAAGACTTCGTAAGAAAATGGAAGAAGAAATTAACGTGGTTCAAGCTGGATTTAGACAAGGAAGAGGAACAAGAGATCACATTCTCAACATGCGTTTAATAATAGAGAAGTGCAGAGAATTTAATGTAAACCTATTCTCATGTTTTGTGGATTATTCAAAGGCATTTGACTGTGTACAACATCAGAAACTTTGGGAAATCATGAGGAATATGGGCTTTCCATCACATGTAGTACAACTCATAAAAATGCTCTATCTAGACCAACAAGCAGCGGTTAGAATAGATGGCGAGACATCAGATTGGTTTGACATCAAGCAAGGAGTCCGTCAGGGATGTGTGCTGTCACCCTATTTGTTTAACCTGTACGCCGAAAATATAATGAGAAATGTAAGAGATGATATAAACAGGGAGCTATATGATGCCCTAAATATCGGTGGTCATGACATACCAGAGATTCGGTATGCTGATGATACAGTATTGCTATCCACAACACAGAATGGTATAGAAAACCTAATAGCCTCAACCCAATTGAATAGTGAAAATCACAACTTATATCTTAACATAGCAAAAACAAAGATAATGCATACAGATAAAACTAATATGGAGAAATAAATATATGTTAATGAGGAAAAATTGGAGGTGGTGGAAAATTTTGAATATCTTGGGTCATTGATTACCAACAACGGTGACACAATGAAAGAAATTAAACGACTATCAATTGCTCTTCAAAGACTAAAACAACTGAATAAATTATGGAGTGGGACAGACAGAACTACAAAAATTAGATTTTTAAGAGCATGCATCTTTCCCATTGCAACATACGCCTGTGAGACCTGGACACTTACTAAACAAGCTGAACAGCGCATAAATGCCTTTGAATATAAATGTTATAGACGAGTTCTAAGAATATCTTGGGTAAAGAAAAGAACAAATGCATCCATACTTCAAGAGCTGAATATTGAAGAAGGTTGGCTATTAAAGACGATAAAACAAAGAACATTGAAATATTTTGGTCACTTGAAACGTCACGAAAGTTTGGAGAGAACAATAATGGAGGGTATATGCCTGGGAAGAGAGGAAGAGGAAGGCCAAAGAGAATATGGGTGCAGGATGTGGCAGATGATCTCCAGATGGGTGTATCAGACGCGGGACATCTTGCTTATGATCGAGAGGTTTTCGGAGGGTTGTTATGGGAGCGAGGTACACATCCCCACTTACACACCACACACATATCCCCCACCCAGATACCACACAATATTCCCACCCACACCCACACAGATACCCTTACCCATCCACCCCACATACCCCCACTCACACACCACAAAAATCCCCCACCCACACACACATACCTCACCCACACAATATCCCCAACCAACACACCACACACCTCTCCTCACCCACACACGCATTCCCTACCCGTCCACCCACACACACTCACTCAAGCATACATCCTCCACTACGCACCCACACACCCCACCCACCCTCAACCAAACATCTCTCGATCACAATACCCCTACCCACACACATCCTCCACCCACTCACACATCCCACCCCGACACATACAACTCCCTCACCCACCTACACATCCCTAAGCCACTCACACACCCCCACCCACACATTCCCCATCCACACACACACACATCTCCCACCCACACACCCCACATACTTCCCCCAACCACCACAATCCCCTACTCACCCACACATATACCCCACCCATACGCACATTCCCCGCACCCATCACACACATCCCCCACACCACACACTATCCTCCACCCATACCACCACAAACATACCCTCCACCCACACATCATTCACACATCCCCCACCAACACACCGCACACATATCTCAAACCCACACACCATACACTTCTCCCCACCCGCCCTTGCATCCCCAATCCACCCAACACAATCCCCTACCCACACAACCCCGCCTCCCACACATACTTCCTCAAACCATCCACACATCTCCACCCACATAAACACACATCCCCCGCATCCGTCCCATACACATATCCTCCACCCATACACACATCCCCCACACCCATTCCAACACCCCTACTTTCACCCCCACACATCCATCCACACATCCCACCAACACCCACAAATACCACTACCCACCAAAACCCACACACCCCAACCCATCCAAACGCATACCCCCACCCACACACCCCCCACCCACACATATCCCCACACTCACACACATCCTCCACATACACTCACACTTCC